>OY992896.1:35164541-35252041 GCA_963921405.1 Cepaea hortensis
TCAACATTAGTTATGTAATAAAGTCAAGTACAATGGCAGGATCGTGAAGCTTACTTGTCACAAAGTTTAAGTATCCACACCGAACAACTTAGAGCAAATATATTACCTTGCCACATAGATCAAGTATCCACACCGAACAACTTAGAGTGAATATATTACCTTGCCACATAGATCAAGTATCCACACCGAACAACTTAGAGCGAATATATTACCTTGCCACATAGATCAAGTATCCACACCGAACAACTTAGAGCGAATATATTACCTTGCCACATAGATCAAGTATCCACACCGAACAACTTAGAGTGAATATATTTACCTTGCCACATAGTTCAAGTATCCACACCGAACAACTTAGAGCGAATATATTACCTTGCCACATAGATCAAGTATCCACACCGAACAACTTAGAGTGAATATATTACCTTGCCACATAGTTCAAGTATCTACACCGAACAACTTAGAGTGAATATATTACCTTGCCACATAGATCAAGTATCCACACCGAACAACTTAGAGTGAATATATTACCTTGCCACATAGTTCAAGTATCCACACCGAACAACTAAGAGTGAATATATTACCTTGCCACATAGTTCAAGTATCCACACCGAACAACTTAGAGTGAATATATTACCTTGCCACATAGATCAAGTATCCACACCGAACAACTTAGAGTGAATATATTACCTTGCCACATAGTTCAAGTATCCACACCGAACAACTTAGAGTGAATATATTACCTTGCCACATAGTTCAAGTATCCACACCGAACAACTTAGAGTGAATATATTACCTTGCCACATAGTTCAAGTATCCACACCGAATAACTTAGAGCGAATATATTACCTTGCCACATAGTTCAAGTATCCACACCGAACAACCTAGAGTGAATATATTACCTTGCCACATAGATCAAGTATCCACACCGAACAACTTAGAGTGAATATATTACCTTGCCACATAGATCAAGTATCCACACCGAACAACTTAGAGTGAATATATTACCTTGCCACATAGATCAAGTATCCACACCGAACAACTTAGAGCGAATATATTACCTTGCCACATAGATCAAGTATCCACACCGAACAACTTAGAGCGAATATATTACCTTGCCACATAGATCAAGTATCCACACCGAACAACTTAGAGCGAATATATTACCTTGCCACATAGATCAAGTATCCACACCGAACAACTTAGAGCGAATATATTACCTTGCCACACACCGCAAACCAATTCGTGTGCCTCACATTATCCAACAACATAAAGGGATATCACAGAGAGAAGTCAGTGAAGCCTGGGAGTTGCAAAACGAGACTAAGTGAGTAATCATTGTTCAATAATTTGTTGGTTTCCCAGGATAGGGAAAAGATAGTTATCAGAACATATATGTATACATCTGTGTATGTATATGTGTATCTATCTGGGTATGTATGCATTATCTGAATGAATGTGCCCTTGCCGTCTTGATAGACGATACTTTGTAAAAATAGAGTTAATACCTCTCCACAGCACAAAGCCTGGACTGAATTTATAGACCACGTTTTGCCCATGCAGCATGATCTCTCTCTCTCTCTCTCTCTCTCTCTCTCTCTCTCTCTCTCTCTCTCTCTTCTCTCTCTCTCTCTCTCTCTCTCTCTCTCTCTCTCGGCCTGCCTAGTTTACTCCAGAGGAAATGTACCACCAATATGTCTGGGAGCAGACATGATGCAGAAGCTGCCGGATCAGCAATGCAATGCTTTAACTGTTCCTCTATCGTAGCGTGCATCCTAGACCAGTTGCCGACCAAGGATTAGGGCCTGGTCTGCCCTGCCAAGGCATTGATTGTTTGGTTGCATTTCCTGGAACTAGATATCTAAGTATCTGTTACAGGTGAACAATAAATCCCATCTCAGGCAAAATATTATCAGATAAGTTAATGCTATATTCGGTCAGTAGTCCAGAGCGAAGTTGAGAGAAGTACACATTTGCCCCACACTTTAATGCCTTTGCCTTACTACGTTTTATGTAATGAACACTCTGAGGTTACATATTGAAAGCAATTTGCTTTGTGTACCCTAATATTCTGGCGACTCTAGCTAACTGACTATTTGTAGTTCTATAAATATATTTCTTGATGTTTCTTGTGTGCTTGCGAGACCTTTGCAGGAGTTTGATTGTTGTTCACTAGGATTCGGACGATTTCAGGATCTTACCTATGGACTTTATTTTTGTCGAAGTGCTACATAGATCCTGTACTTCTGTATGGATGTGAAGTGTGGACAATGAGTAGTTAAGCTGAAAAACTATGATGGCTGTGGAAATGTGGTTTCTGAGTAAAATTCATAGAATATCATGGACAGACAGAACAACTAATGAACAAGTCCTTCAAGAAACAAATGAAGTTCGTAAACTGATCAGAGTCATTAGACGTAGACTGTAAAAAATTTTTTGGCATGTTATGAAAAGACATAAATGGGAGAACTTGGTGACGACTGACAAGGTCGAAGGAAAGAGACTAAGGAGAAGACCTAGAAGTAAATAACTGGATGGCTTGGCCACGTGTCATGGTCGAGACAGGAACACGGAGCTGATCCACGACTCTGGCGATAGAGTGAGATGGCAAAATATGGCCGCCCACGCTTAACGGCATGGCGCATGATGGATGGGTGGACTTTATTGTAATATTTAGTGTAGTTTTGTCAGTGTCTTTTATTTTTATGATGCCGGAGGCTTAAAAGCCGAAATGCTCTTTCTCTTAATTGTGAGTGTGTTCTTTAAAAGTCGACAAATTCCACCTCCCATCCGTGTTGATTTACTCAGAATAAGAACACAGTTCGCTTCTAAATTACCACACAGAGGGAATATATTGTTGTTAAACAATCTATAGTCTGTCCAGAAATGAACGCCTTCATTCACGATCAATTATTTTGAAAACTATCTGTTGCATCGTTATGAAATATTTCCTGCCGTCTTATATTTACCCCCACCCAAGAAATATATCTTTGACAGGTCCAAAAGCAAATTAAATCATGGAAAGCGGCGACATTTCTTTGATGTTTTGGTGAAAATCTAGTGATTTCTCTCTAACAAACTTGTTTTACAGTAATGCCCCGTTCCACTACGCGAGGCTCTTGTCATAAGGCCAATGCTATGTCCCACGAGAAAATTAACTATTCAACGCTAATGTCTCCGTGTGAAGGCGTATTACATTTAATAATGTGCGCTTCACCTCTGACCCGTAAATTATATACCGCATATAAACAAACTTTGAAATCTGCTGTACAATCTCCAGAACAAATTTTTTGTTGGTTGGGTGGACATAATGATAAGGTTATCTGCTAAAAATCTCATAATTGTCCCTCAGTTGGTTACTGAGATATAGAATGTTATATTGGGGCAGACAAAAATAAACAGACTATAGTAAAAGATGGTTTGCATCTCAGCTCACGCGTTCTCGTGATTCTCATGCCTCTTTCACCTCATGATACTATTCACTAGAACTGATGTGTTAGACCTACAACCAGATCTTGTAGTAGATAATTTTATCCGGCGCAGTTATTTTACCCATCTACCGGCACCATAATTTTGATATCATAATTTGTTCTGAGGTGCCCACAGTGGAATACTCAGCACGAGCGAGGTTGGTTTACTCACCACGAGCGAGGTTGGCTCACAGTAGGAAACTCACCACGAGCGAGGTGCATTGTGTTTAAGCCAACCTAGAATGACTGAGAAGCATAAGAGAACGGAGCACCGAAGGATACATTCAAATTAGAGCAAGATCAATGGCGTCAGTAAGCCAACAAATCAATCACTTGATTAGTGTGGTCACGGCCTTCTATGAACTGTTAGTTGATCCTGTTGCCCACAGCGTGCCATGAATTATTGGGGTTAGATATCAGTTAAGTCAGCTAGCGGCAGCTTGGCACCTGATATTCCAGGCTTACCTAGGGGTGCTGATTTGCTTGCTACCCACATAATTGACAATACCGTCTTCTCATTTATTGCTACGTTATGTTTCCCGGTTATTATTGTTGCTTGTCTTTTTATGTTTTTAACTTGTAAGATGAAAGGTCACGGCCCACAGGGCTTAGCAATGTTCGTGACTTTAAAGAGGGTTTAAAGGCGAGAGAATCGACTTAACTGGGCGGGATGATAAACACGCGGCACAAATCACGAACTCCACATTTCCACAGACGACCCCAAGGAGTCTTTGAAAGACCTGGACTAGTGAACCGAATGCCAGAGACCGGAGTCGAAGCCACAACCTTCGGAGCGTGAGGCAGGCGGCCTAACCACTTCGCCAAGGAGATTTCCTCGTACATGTGTTGGACAAGATATTCGTTTCGTACATCCGGTGTCAGGTCTGAGTTTCATACATGCGGTGTCAGGTCTGGGTTTCGTACATGCGGTGTCAGGTCTGGGTTTCATTCATGAGGTGTCAGGTCTGGGTTTCGTACATACGGTGTCAGGTCTGGGTTTCATACATGAGGTGTCAGATTTGGGTTTCGTACATGCGGTGTCATGTCTGGGTTTCATACATGGGGTGTCAGATTTGGGTTTCGTACATGCGGTGTCATGTCTGGGTTTAATACATGCGGTGCCAGGTCTGGGTTTCTTATATACGGTGTCAGGTCTGGGTTTCTTATATACGGTGTCAGATCTGGGTTTCATACATGTGGTGTCAGGTCTGGGTTTCGTACATGCGGTGTCATGTCTGGGTTTCGTACATGCGGTGTCATGTCTGGGTTTAATACATGCGGTGCCAGGTCTGGGTTTCTTATATACGGTGTCAGGTCTGGGTTTAATACATGCGGTGCCAGGCCTGGGTTTCTTATATACGGTGTCAGGTCTGGGTTTCGTACATACGGTGTCAGGTCTGGATTTCGTACATAGGTGTCAGGTCTGGGTTTCGTAAATATGGTGTCACGTCAGGGTTTCGTACATACGGTTTCAGGTCTGGGTTTCGTACATACGGTGTCACGCCTGGGTTTCATACATGCTGTGTCAGGTCTGGGTTTCGTACATACTATGCTAGGTCTGGGTTTTGTACATACTGTGCTAGGTCTGGGTTTCTCAGTGGACACAGCAAGTTCGCAAGACTGATTTCCTCGTTCGTCAGCTGGTTCTACTTTTATATTGTAAACGGTGGCTTTCTTGGCGTGGTGCTTTGTGCTCTTACTTACCGAGCAGTGGTCCAGTTTCAACCCTCACGAGTGGCAGGGCTTTATTTCAACCTATACAGCTCTCGGGTGGACCCAGCCTCATAAACAGTGTACATGATAAGTTGAAACATGTTCTGGGAAACGGCGAGGAAGAAAAGAAACACAATAATCTTTATACCTTGACCTAAAATGTGTAAAGACCTAACATTTCATTAACAGCCATCCTCGGCATCAGCACAACAGATGTTTAAGAACATGCGTTCTTATCCATTCAGCCATGCAGACCTGCTGGGATATGATGTTTGACCAATATTTTCTGTCACCAGACAGACTTATCGCTGGGGGTGTGGAGTTTGTGCTTTGTACAACTCTCGCCAGATGACTTGCCTCCCATATTGTTAATGGTATTTACACATGATTCATAAACTAAAACATGATGGAATGCAAGAGTATCCACAGCAGAATATCGATTTGTCCTCAGATTGAAACATGCCGACCCCAAAAGGGATTCAGACACTAAGCGGGCCGACTCTTATTGCAGGGTGCTTTCAATTTCGTGTTTTCTCGCAATCTGCATTTTAAGCGTTTCCGTTTCGTTGCACAAAATTGCATAAATGTTTTTCTGTTATCCTTTATTTAAGGGATTTAACTACGTATGTCTGAATCAATGTACGTAAATCTGATTTCTCATATGCCAAGAATATTTGTTTTCCCATGTGCATGTTGATATTCGCTAACTTTCCTGTCTGCATCATTGTTCTAATATCCTACGTTACACATGTTTTCGCTTTACGGTTGCAGATTGCAGACAGTAGGTCGTTACCGTTCTGGTTCCACCTGTCTCACATGGCAGTCCCTACCCCGGGAGATGTTCTTCTCAACTCTGTTCACACTGTTCTCTATCACCCTAAGCAAGTGTTGAATCTGTACGTTCTTGATATAGTTCACACTTACAGGCCGTAAGAGCAGTATCCCATCCAGGGGTTGTTGTCCTAGCTATCATTGAGACTCTTGACAAAGGAAAGATACAACCACAACGGACCTTTCAACTAATGTCGTTGTCATCGAATAAAATGGTCCTTGTGATCAAAGTCAATGTCGACGAACGAAATTGAGAAAGGAGAAGACCTAATTATTTTTTAAAACTATAAATCATCCGTCTGATTGTTCACTTTCTGTGTTGTCTTCTTCTTTGTTTTCTATGTTGTTTTGCTTCCATTTGTGTTTCTGCTTCTGTTACAAACTGGACTTACGAATTTATGTTGTCAGTTCATTTTATTTCTTGTTGATATTCGGATAGACAAGTGTAACTGTTTAATATCTTTGTTGTCAGCTTAGTAGTCATATTTTCCTGTCAATATCCGATCAAATTCTCCCAAAGCGTCAGACAATAACCCCAGCAACAACAGTTCCCGGCATTCACACACCTGCACCGTTCAAGAGCAAGGGCCGAGAGATGAGTGTCTGGCACCTCAAAACCAGACTTGCTGCGGGTACGGCTACATGTGCTTATTGTGGTAATTCTGGAGGAGATTGGCACCGCACAGCAGGTCTCGTGCTGACGGAAATGCTGTGATGGAAAGTCAACTCAACAAAATACAAATTCGGTCTAAAAAAAAATATAGCCTGTCAGTGTTGAAACGTCGAAAGATTGCCTGTTTTGGCATACCCTATGTAGACAGTATAGTGGTTTAGGAATTGGTCTGGCCAACCGATGGCCGTTGACACAACTTGCCCTGCCCTCAAAGCGGCTTATGATCGGTATAATCCCAGGGTCGACCGAGTCTAATCAAATACGAACCAGAAGATGGTCTGGCCCGTAAAGCGACCGGCGTGGCACGAGCAACGCCGTTCAGTATATCATATAATAAATAAAGTCAGTATATCATATAATAAATAAAGTGCCATTCTAGAACAAAGTGTAAAACATTCCTCGACGGCAAAGACAAAAAGCGTACCGTTTATATAGACACACACTGTGTGAAGAATGCATATTCTGATAGTTGTTGTAACGGACAAAGATGAAGACAGCCATGCTTCGTGCAGAGTACTTCAGTTAAACGACCATATTGGGGGAATCTGTTGGATCTTTTACCAGTGACATTCTGGCGTGGTGGGAAACGATTATGCGGAAAGACTGGCTGGCGCTGGGTGGGGTATTGGTGCAAGGATGAGACAGATGTGGCCAGGGCCCTTTTAGAATTATGTGAATAGTGTGGAAGTACAAATAAATCAATATGGCCTGGAGAGGTGAGCAGAGGATCTGGCCGACATTCATGAGCCCGAGGATAGACTCGATATGCACATAATCAAACTGCATCTGGTACAAATGGTACTATTAGCATATGGACTCTTCACTAGTTGTTGAAGATGAGAAAACAGCGCGAATGATCTTGTGCCAGGTGTAGAAGACTAACTAGTGGGACCATGCACTCACAATGTCATTCTGTGTGCACTTCAAATGTCATACTGTGTATGTGATTTATGTCCTGAATTGCTGCATCGTGACTAACCATAGTTCTCTGGGGCACAAAATAGGACTGAGTTCTCGCCCTGCCTATGTGTCTCAGCGTGGCTCTAATATATATGTCAATATTACAACGTGGTTATCTTTGCTTTTTGTCTTTCGTCGTGAGAGAGAGAGAGAGAGAGAGAGAGAGAGAGAGAGAGAGAGAGAGAGAGAGAGAGCACGCGAGAGAGAGAGCCAGAGAGAGAGCCAGAGAGAGAGAGCCAGAGAGAGATAGACAGAGAGAGAGAGACAGACAGAGAGAGAGAGAGAGAGAGACAGAGAGAGTTCATGAGTGGAACAAACGGAATTGCGAAGAACAACAAGATTGTCAGACAGTACAATAAACGATCGGGATGTTAACGCATGTAGAGCAACCGGGTGTAGATACATGTGTAAATATATTAAGTAAAACAAACACAGAGATACGAACACCGATTTGTTAGGCAGGATACATTAGTTTGAAATATAATATACGGACAAATTGACAGAAACTCCAACCAACCAACCAGCAGAAAGACAGCAAAACAGACAGGTAGATGTATAGATGGATACAATTATGGGTGTAAGGAAGGGTGAATGGAGGGAGACATACATATAGCTAGATGGATGGATTGATGAAAGGATGGATGGATGGATGGATGGATGGATGGATGGATGGATGGATAAATAGATGGAATCATCAATGATGGAGGAATGGATTGATGGAAGTATGGATTGATAAATAGGTGGATGGATAAATAAACAGATAGATGGACAGACAGACAGTCAGAGAAACATATAGATAGACGTGTGGATAGGATGATATATAAATAAATGGAAGGATGGGTGAAGGGAGATCGAAAGACAGACAGGCAGATAGCTAAACGGAGAGACAAATAGACGGCAGGACGGACAGACAGCTTGATAGATAAAGAGCAGGAAAGTGTTAATAAAGAACAGATTACAGCAAATAAGGAGATGCAAAGTGTCCGGTTGTTGTGTACCTTAAGAAGCTGATATTTAGAAACGTTTGTTGTTATCTGCAGCAACCAGCAGACGCCAACATAGTGTACTTTAATCCACAAACTAACCTTGAACTAGACGTGTTATCCACAAAGAACAAATGAGGGAAGATTGTTAGGCGTGTCTTATCATTGATTTGAAGACAAGAATGTGCCATAGACGATTCTGGAAATTTCCTGCCCTTTGCCTGATAAAAATACATGCTCATACAATTATGCAATGAACCTGCATTTGGAATCGCTGGTTCACACTAACATGCTAGAGCATTTAAGTGTTTTATTGAGAATATATAAATATGCTGACAGAAACAGCAAACATGTATAACCTATACATCATGAAATATCAAATATTATACCAACAAATGTTCTAGAAGTCAATGACCATCTCATGCATCGAGTGCCGATTTGCTTATAGAAAATGTTGGGCTAGCATTATATATGCAATGCACCAGTAGCTATGAGAGGGGTGGGGGGGGGGTGTCCTTTACTTTATCTTATCTTTACTATATATCTCAGTTATTCCCCGGAAGGATTGAACAAATTATATCTATATGCAGTAGAATAGAATAGAATAGAATAGAATAGAACACTTCACCTTAAATTACTACTGCAGAGCGCTGAAGTTTCGAACGCTGTTATGGGCATATAGTTCTGCGCAGGCAATGACACTAGATGATGTTGATGTCGTAACCTACAATGTATGTCGTAAGAGGCTACCAAGGAGGGGTGGCGTGAGGCTGGCTAACCCCATTCCGTAGATTTCTGTACCTGCATAATCCATCCAAACAGCACAGCTCAGCCGGCCCCAGATGTATGGGGTCTCTTCTCCTGCAAGATGTGTGCAGCAATATATACAGCAATGTATGAAGCAGTGTGTAAAGCAATGTATGAAGCAATGTGTAAAGCAATGTATGAAGCAATGTATGAAGCAATGTATGAAGCAATGTATGAAGCAATGTATGAAGCAATGTATGAAGCAATGTATAAAGCAATGTGTAAAGCAATGTATGAAGCAATGTATGAAGCAATGTATGAAGCAATGTGTAAAGCAATGTATGAAGCAATGTATGAAGCAATGTGTAAAGCAATGTGTAAAGCAATGTATGAAGCAATGTGTAAAGCAATGTGTAAAGCAATGTATGAAGCAATGTATGAAGCAATGCGTGAAGCAATGTATGATGAAACGTATAAACTAATATACTAAGCACCGCATGAAGCAACACAGCGAAAGCCGCAAGGAGTCAGGATCCCCGACTTATCTAGCCTGTCACCGAGGAATGCTTCTACAGCTGGTACCTGGAATGTTAAAACTGTTGGAAGAGGGGCGCAAGTGAAAAGGGACATGAAATACAGCATGCTGAAGAAGGGAATTATAGATCTAGATCAGTGGTTCTCAACCATTTTTGGCCCGTGTCCTCCTTCACAATATTTTCAGAACGTCATTCCTCCCTTTCGTATTTCCTCCCTAAAAATCCCCCCTCCCCTACACAGTATACGTAATAATGGAGGCTAAATTTAATAGCACATACTAAAACAAGTATAGACGTCTACATAAAACGTGATTTGCGGGTCTATTTACGTTATAAAATGAATTTCAGAATGGTGAGAAGTACAGAATCTTAAAGTATGAAGGGAAAAACAATACCAGGTAATTGGTTCTTGTATTAACGCGATCTTGAAGTAATCTTAATCCCCCCCCCCCCCTCCCCGGAAACCCTAAAATTCCCGACCGGTTGAGAACCACTGATCTAGATGAAACAGGAAAGAAGTCAAGGAAGAGGCTGAAGGAGACAGCATAGGATTAGAGAGCTTGGGGTGCGATGGTTGAAGGTATGTATTTCATTGGAAGATAGAAGGCAACAGTAACTGCATCATCATCATTAGCAGCAGCTTCAAAGCAGAAGACAAGAAGAAGAAGAAGAAGAAGAAGAAGAAGAAGAAGAAGAAGAAGAAGAAGAAGAAGAAGAAGAAGAAGAAGAAGAAGAAGAAGAAGAAGAAGAAGAAGAAAGAGGAGGAGAGGGAGGAGGTGGAGGAGAAGAAGAAGAAGAAGAAGAAGAAGAAGAAGAAGAAGAAGAAGAAGAAGAAGAAGAAGAAGAAGAAGAAGAAGAAGAAGAAGAAGAAGAAGAAGAAGAAGAAGAAGAAGAAGAAAGACAGAAAGAAAGAAAGAAAGAAAGAAAGAAAGAAAGAAAGAAAGAAAGAAAGAAAGAAAGAAAGAAAGAAAGAAAGAAAGAAAGAAAGAAAGAAAGAAAGAAAGAAGCAAGAAGAAAAAAGGAGAATGGAGAAGAATGAAGAAGAAGGAAGAAGTAGAGGTAAGAAGAAGAAAGAAGAAGGAAAAAGAAGGAAGAAGAAGGACTTACTTTCTCGCCCTTATCATTTTCCTCACAATCGGAAAGGAATATACCATCTTGGAGTTTCTTGTGGTGTGACATTCTCACTGATTCTTTCCCGGTCTACTCAGATCAGAGGCTGTTGGTTTACATCTCTCTCTCTCTCTCTCTCTCTCTCTCTCTCTCTCTCTCTCTCTCTCTCTCTCTCTCTCTCTCTCTCTTTCTCTCTCTCTCTCTCTCTCCCCCTAAAGCTAATAAAGATTGCCACAACATTTATTAATTTTAGTGTGTAATGTAATAGTGATTGTTTTTTTGTTTTTTCGCTTTGCATTTTCCCCATGCCTTTATAATGCACATCTTTTATATTGTTGTTGTTCTCAGTTAGCCTCGAATAATGTGTGGATGAAATAATGTATGAAAGAGAATGTTAGACGGGTTTGCGTGCTCAATTCTTATCCCGTTAAAAATAAAGTTTGTTCGTTCGTTTGGTCGTTCATTCATTCGTTCGTTCGTTCGTTCGTTCGTTCCTTCCTTCGTTAGGTCGTTCGTTCGTTCGTTAGTTCGTTCTCTCTCTCTCTCTCTCTCTCTCTCTCTCTCTCTCTCTCTCTCTCTCTCTCTCCCTGGGGCCTTTATAAGCATATTATCATTAACGTTAGTGCATTTGCTATATTTATAACTAGATTATAAGCACATGCTTTCTCTCTTTGGGTTGTTGATAACTCAATTACATAAAATAACTCTGCCTTTGAGGTATTTATAACTAGACTATCATAAAATGCCTGACTGTCTGAGAAGTTTAAAACCAGATTATCGTAACAAGTCTTTCATTTTGAGATGTTTATAAATATATTATCTTAAACTATGTCCCTTTGAGATGTTTGTAAACAAATTGATTAAACGAAAGTCTCTCTCTGTAAAATGGTATATAGTGCTCTGTTTAAATTACTAAATAGTTTCGTATTCGTATCAAGATTATAGTTAGTCGCGGTTCCAACTTCACTGAAAAGGGTCACCCCATTAAAGTCCGTACCTGTGCTAGTGAAAATCACATAAAATGCTATTCAATGCCAAATGTGAAAAGTGGAACAGACACGAGTCTCGACACACCAACAGCCCGCACAGGTACACTATGCATAACGCCGCTGCCAGATTATTTTGATTGCATAGATGTTTATGCACGTAAATACTGCACATGGTAACTAAAACACATTATACAACACTTAACTATTGAATATGATAACTAGAAAACACACTGTATTGAAAGTGAAAGTGATAGACCTCCCGTCATCAGCACCCGAAATGTTGACCTTCCGTTAGTTCAGTAAGTAAGTTAGAGAGGACCCTCATACACGAAGACCCTATACCTCATAGACTTGAGGTATGATGGTATATGGTGACAGCGCCATATTTGTACAGGTCAACGGGCGTTCGATTGGTCATGTCAGCGCATTATCTACCCTGATAGACAGTGTATACAGGTTGCTATGTATGCTAGTTACAATAGACCTAATGTGTTGCACATTCATCGGCGTGTAGCAGGTCGGCTGCAGAAAGTCGCGCTCATCACCCGCTAGCCGGTGATAGGTACTTCAATTTTAATTCACCGCAAAGAAAGGGAATTCCAGGGCACACGTCATATCCCGGAGTCCCCTTATTCGCGCTGTATCTCGGTGTGCATGACCTTGACCGGAATAACGTTGTCGGTGTGCACCAAATGGTTTAGTTATGTGTGTGAGTTGACCTGAATATTTCAGTGGTTGTATACTCTTGTGCACACTTAGGGGCTGTTATTGTGTGCTAATTTGTGACCCTGAAAAGGGCCCGTTCAGGTTAGGGTTAGGGTTAGGGTTAGGGTTAGGGTTAGACACACTGTGTTACCGTTCGTCGCTCCTTTTTCGCGCCTTTTTCGCGCCATGACACGCACTGAAAAAACTTTAATTGAACGGAGATCCCCCGCCAGTGCTATATATAGCTGCTAACTACGCTATATATAGCTACTAAAGCTAAATATAGCCTCGTGACGTCTGTTGCGGTGAGTTAAAATTGAAGTACCCGGTGATATTCTCGATCATGGACCAGTTCCTATGCCTTGTGTTTACAACCAATGTTGTTATTATGACCTGTGTCCATCTTAGCTTTGGCCGATCTCTGCTTTTTTTAAATATGAACCATGCTTTCTATTGCTGTTGTTTCCGATCCCCTGTGGCGACTAATGGCCTGTGTATTTTAGTGATGCAGACAAAATGTAATTTATGAGCCAGTTTTTCTCTTTATTCAGATCTTCTAGGATGTCAGTATTTTTCTTCTGTTTGGACCAATGTACTCTAATGTTCTTGTAATGTTTAAGTTCGGTTATCCCGACTTTCTTCTCTAGTGAATGCGAGATAGCTCATGACTCAGATGCGATTGTTCCACATGAAAGATGCATGTTCTAAAGTTTACTTTAACCTGTGTGCTGGCGTTGTGCCATAAGCTGGTCATCATCATCAAGTGCCCTGCCAACAGGCGTAGGCGTTCATGGCTCTCCACAGATCTCGGTCTTTGGTGTTATGGATCAACTCTGCTGATGATATTCCTCCATGCCACCGTCTCAATCCGTCCAGCCTCATTTCTCTTGATCTGCCTCTGCATCTCTTTCCATCGATTTTTCCAGTTGTCACGATGTTCTCCAATGCCCCTCTTCTCATCACATGACCGAAGAAAGCTGTTTGTCTCTTTCTGATTGTTGTATATAATGTTCTGGTTTCATTAGCCATGTTTCAAGCAATCGTTGTTAGTTACTTTAGCAGTCCAAGGAATTCACAACAGTCGTCTCAGGAACCACATATCTGTTGCTTCTAATGTCTCCTTAATTGGTTAATTTACATTCCAAGATTCACTGCTATACAGCAAAACTGGTTCTGTATAGCATTTCAGCACTCTCTTCCTTACATTAAGTTATAATGTCTTATTCCTAAGATACTCTTTATTTTCTGAAATGTAACCTTTGCTTGCCCTATTCTGCTCGCGTAATCTCTGTTGTGCATCTTCCATCTTATATTATAAATGTCCCTAGGTATTTAAAACTATCCACTTGTTGAAGAATGTTCCCTTCTAGCTCTATTTCACATTTTGGTGTCACCATTTTCTTTGATTTCACCATTGTTAGTTGTCGTGAAATCACTCCAAGTTTACAATCAGATGTCAAAAATACCAAGGACAGTCAGATTAACAGCTGCAACTTGTTTACTTCTAGTCGGCGAGATCAGAACAGTCGGGAGACCTGGAGAATTCTCCGACATCAAACGAATTGGCGGCTTGTTATTGAGACGGGAATTCAGAGAATGCAGGAACACACTGGCTGTGTTGGTTGTCATAATAAAGAAAGACAACTCTTGCCTTGATTAATCCAAGGGGACATAAGATTTCTGGAAATAGTTAGTGCCCCTGGGGACACCTGCGTGACATCAAAGACTTCACTGGAACACTCCCGGCTCTGTGACAAAAACAAGACTTGGGTACATTAGTGTAGACCAGAAAATTGACTAGGATTGACGTGTTTTGTTACCGCAGTTATGAAGTTCGGAGAGCTCTACAGTGTTAGATTAATTAAATATTAAATAACATGTGTCTTCATGGCAAATTGTAGAGGCCATCCAGGAGTGATGCCGTATTGCATAAGGTAGTATTGATAGGATATTTAAGCCTAATTAATATAGGCAGTAGCTTTGGTCAAACTAGCTAGAGTAGTGAAGTGATGATTAGCTCTGTTAGTTGAGAATAGAGTAGGGAAGGGAGAATTAGCTCGGCTAGTGAGACTCGTGTAGTGGGGTGATATTTGGAGAGATTTAAGAATGGATTGGGAGATGGGAGAAGCATCCAATGGTGGGATCTTTCAGTGGGGTGCCCACTGGGGTTCTGCACGCTGTTATTGGTCTTTCCTATCATTCAGATTGAAGGGATGAGCCACTCTGCTCTATGACAGAGTTGGTTCACTGATAAAAATCTCTGAGCGAGGCAGTAAGCCTACATTCAACTAGTAGGGATTAGTATCAGGCGGCCTTCGCCAGATGTGGTCTCTTTCTCTAACAGGTTCCCCTACGTCTATGAGGAGGCTCTACACTGGGTTTGATGGATGTCAACTCTCATTAAGAAGAACATCCAATGAACATTCACGTTATGTTTATAATATGAATAAATACCCAGAAGAAAGTACAATCAGCACTGTTTATGCTAGGCCTAGAATCTAGAGGGTTCATACGAACCGGGCTCAAGTGTGAGAAACATTATAACGATTCTTTTACAATAGGGATTCACCCAGGTCGGGTGATACTCATTTCTTCACCACATACCACTGAACAATAGAGTCTAGAGAAGAACATTGAATATGAAGTTCTCGTGGAATAATTTAGTACAGTGAAGAAGTACTTTAGAACAGTTTCTAATCTATGATCATGGATCAATCTATGAACATGGATTAGAACAAATGTGAGACCTGTGACATTGAAACATAGTTTTCACGGTACAGTGATCCGTACTTATTTGAGTTATAGGGACTGTAGCCTTTATAGTGAGTGACAGATCCATAATTAAGGTTATGCAATAACTATTTTTGGTGGATCAAACATCTAGTCGACCCAGTGGATCCCGGAGGAAGTCAACGTCTGGCAGAAGAGACGCATCAATGGGTGAGGTGTTCACGTACTAAGCTATCATGCTGTGGCGTACCCTTGCTATGATGATCATCTGACTTGGCTCCTGATCTGCTGCTCTGAATCTACAGACACACTAGAATAATCGACACACATTCTACACAGTACATACACACACACCTCTCACACCCATACTCTTTGCTTTAATAAATTATTTTGTATTTATGTGTTAAAGCTAGAGTTGTTGAGTATGTTGTGTTGGGGAAGATTGAGAGGGGGCATGATCCAGGGGTGAGTGAGAGTAAGAAAGGGGTGCCTGCAGACTGACGGAGTTTTGTGGACGGAGTCTGGTGGTTTCTCTAGGACAATAATATTGGGTTAATAAACATGTGGGTGTTGATTCCCCTCACTCCAGGGACGACACTAAAGTAAGAAAGGATAACTTACGACATTAGTGTTTCATTCATATTCAATGAGAGTCCTTTCTTTGCACACTCTGTTACTACAGCAGTGGTAAGTTTGTTGCATTATACGCCACCAATACTGGTCCATCTGCATAGCGTATATTAATTATATTATAACGTCCGATCTGTATTCCTGGCGTCTCTTTGATCTCTGTCATTATTACTTTGCTGTAAAGGCTGGTAATACTGTTTAACCTAGGCGTGGCAGTGGCCAGACTCAGGCTGACTTCTGTGATCCACACATTGTTGGTGATTATGAATTCAAGACATTCCATGTATTTGACATTGTTTAATTTTTGTTCGCAAATTTTTGTTGTCATTGAGTTTTGTGTGTGGATATTTGTGTATGTGTGTGTGTATTTTCCGTTTCTTTTAGCTTCAGAAAACGTTGTTGATATTCGCCGTGCCGTTTTACAGACACAGTTAACCCTTGTAATCAATTATCACCATTTGACAGGTAGACCACGTGATATGTATGGATATATCTGAGCTGTGGAGCTGGATTTCCACCAGTTATGAATAGGTTTAAATTAAGTCAGGTCTCGTCTTTTGTTTTTTTTTAAATTTCTCACTGCATTTACTGCATACACGGTGTCGTGAGAGAATCTAGGTCATCCCTTCTCTGTATGTCAAACCAGTGTGATGTTACTGTGACTGCTCTAACATTTGCTTATTATTCATGATAAATGTGGTTTAATTAAGCTTAGCAAATGTGCTGAAAACTCCTAATCTGTCGTTACGTTCAACAGTTTCTGATGGTGAACACAGTCAGAGACCTTTCTGTAGACCTCAGTACAAATATGAAACGCTACATCACACTCTCTGCATTTCTCGAAAAATGGTTCCCACGTTGAATGTATGGTCCCTTTTTGCTCTGACATGTATGAAATCTGCCCGTACTTCTTGTAATTTATAATCTACCTTACCAGAGAAGTACGTGTCATATAGATTAACAGATGTAGTTCCAAGCAAAAAGTAGGTTTAGACCAAACAAACATGGATGGCGGAAAATGGGAAGTAGGGGTGTGTCACAGTTATGACTTAAAAGCTGTTAATATGGTAGCAGACATGTTGTATTATATATCAAGTTAAAGGGGGTTGCGTAAGGTAAACAACTGTATATGAGACCATTGTAGATACAGCAAGTCACTAAAAACGATGAATCACCCCATTGCACTGAATCAGTTAAACTTCTCAGGTTTGCAATGAGAAAACACCACTCTAACACAACATGCGGTGATGTTCTCAGTGTGGCAAGAGAAGATTCTCCTCCAACACAAGATGCCAACATGCGGTGATGTTCTCAGTGTGGCAATGAGAAAACACTCCTCCAACACAAGATGCCAACATGCGGTGATGTTCTCAGTGTGGCAATGAGAAGACTCTCCTCCAACACAAGATACCAACATGCGGTGATGTTCTCAGTGTGGCAAGAGAAGATTCTCCTCCAACACAAGATACCAACATGCGGTGATGTACTCAGTGTGGCCATGAGAAGACTCTCCTCCAACACAAGATACCAACATGCGGTGATGTACTCAGTGTGGCCATGAGAAGACTCTCCTCCAACACAAGATACCAACATGCGGTGATGTACTCAGTGTGGCCATGAGAAGACTCTCCTCCAACACAAGATACCAACATGCGGTGATGTACTCAGTGTGGCCTTGAGAAGACTCTCCTCCAACACAAGATACCAACATGCGGTGATGTACTCAGTGTGGCAAGAGAAGACACTCCTCCAACACAAGATACCAACATGCGGTGATGTTCACAACATGTTCATTTAATTACTCCTTTTGTTTATTTCATTTCCCGTACATCACTCCACATTTCTCTGGCATTCTTATCACTACAACGAGTACACGTTTTAATTAAATAATTATGTTCTCCATGGCAACACCACATTAGAGCTAGGTAAATAATCAACATTCCACAGTGAGGCACCGCCATTCTCCCATGACATCAAATATCCACTCCCCTCAAGTCGCCTTCTCCTATAAAATAGGCAATTTATCCCGGTGTATGTTTTCCCTTCCCATTAACAATTAGATGCGAGCGTCGCGGTTGACAGCCCGTGTAATGATTCTGATTTGTCCACAAAAGTGAGTCTGTCAATGTTTAATGGGCCTGGGACACATCGAGACACTGAGGGATTAAACCAGAAAACAGAGACACTGTGGGATTAAGCCAGAAAATAGAGTTCTGCGATTTGGATGAACTCTGTGAGGTGTTGTACCTGCTTTCCTTCATTGTCTCGATATACATGCAATAGCTGGTGAGCAATCTATGCACACCAGAAGATACGTTGACGATACAGTTTTAGGAAGGCGGGCGGAGAGGGGTTGGGGGGGGGGGGGACACAAACTGTAGGATCTTCAAGAAATATTGAAGCAAGTACAAAAACCAAGCCATGAAAATATCTTAGAATAAAGTTAATTAACATTTATCAAAATTAGAATTAACAATGATCGTACCAAACCTGGAGTACAACGAAAGGAGACGAAGCCTTGTTACAAACCTTTGAGAACAAAATTTTAAGACGTATCCTCTAATAACTGGTATCATGAAGGCTAATAGACTACAATGGCTGGGGCATATAGAAAGAATGGAAGATAATAGGGAAACAAAACTCGCTTACACTCAGGAAATAAATGACCGTAGACCCCGAGGTAGACCAAGAAGGCGGTGGAGAGATAATACATGTACAGACCTACAAGCACTTGGAATCAACGACTGGCAAGAGAAGGTCCACCAGAGAGACGAATGGAGACGGATTGTATTTGCAGCAAAGAACCTCAATGGCTCGGAACGTTGAAGAAGAAGAAGTACCAAACCCGTTTTTGAAAATTACAGTTTGTGGAAAGACACAGCCTGTCTCCCTGGATAAGGAGGTAACGTCTTTTTCACGTACTCCCGTACATCCACGTTGGGTCACGCAACTGCGCGAGTTTCGGTAGCGGATCGCGTCACGCTCGTTACTTACTGGGGGTATGTGAGCCGGTCGCTCAGAAAACAATGGCAAACTACTGAGCTTAATATTGTCAAGAAATCAACAACAGCGGTAAAATACTGGTGTTGACATCAATGTCATGTAAATAGGATATGCAGAAACAAAAAAACAAAAAAAAAAGGAAAGACACTGGAACAAGTCCACATTTGTTCTTCTTTAGAGCCATTCATAGAAGAATGGGGTTGGCCTGCAGTAGAAATGTGAAATACAAAGAAATTGGAGTAGTGACAATGACTTTTAGAAATATGAAACATCTTCGCACATCTATACAAATATCTTATGATGCAGTGTTATTATGTCACAGTTATAATATAACCATGTGGGCGGTGATGGCTCGCCAACTCATATGACCACCATAGTTTCTGATCAGGTCTGTATATATGGCCTGGTTATGCCATATGACCAATCCATCCAGGTGTTTTCCTCTTTGCCCTCCCCTTACTCTTGTCCCATAAACGTTGCCAGCTGTTGCTATGGTTCAAAGTATGAGTGCGTCACAGAACGTTCGTAAAATAGCTCACTAATTATAAGTATGAATGCGTCACAGAGCGGTGATAAGCTACTAATTGAAAGTAAAAATTACTAGCTATTACAGTAAAACAATTGTCCAGAAACATTTGCCTGCTTTTAAAAAAAAAAATTTCTTTTGTTTTAAGGCTGGAGAGCGAGTTGGAGTAGGTGGCCAATCTTTCCTTTGGCAAATGACGAGACCAAGCGTCGAACTCACGCCCCACCGTGCTTATGGCATTACCCGTGTTATAGGTGTTACGTCTACACGTCATTATGTTATGGCACAGGGACTCGGACGATACGTCTACACGTCATTATGTTATGGCACAGGGACTCGGACGATAAATCAACAACATGAGCCAAACACTGGGGCTTACGAAATGGGTTGTGTACAGATGGTTAGCGGGATTCCCCGGGCAACAGAAGACAGAAAACACAATATTGCAAATACTGGAACCGAAGGAACCATTATTCATTGAGTATCAATGCAGAGAATTAAAGCACTTCAGGCGTATACAGAAACACGGCTTCCTTTTCAAACACACACACACACACACACACACACACACACACACACACACACACACACACACACACACACATACACACACACACACACACACACACATAATAGAATAGAAGTAACTACAGTATGAGTGCAGTGTGAAGACAAAAGGCAGAGAGTGTTGGAAGTGCGTACACTCGACCACTCAATGTGAAGATGGCACATGATGATGATTTGAGAATATTGCTAATTTCTTCACATCAATAGTCAGAGGTAACAATCGATTCTCTTCTCATTAGCCATACCAGAGACAGTGTCCAGAACACATGCGGGGAAGTACACATAGGCTCAGTGTACAGCTCAGTGTGGCACCAAGAACTAACCGGTGTATAGGCTCCGTGTGGCACCAAGAACTAACCGGTGTATAGGCTCAGTGTGGCACCAAGAACTAACCGGTGTATAGGCTCAGTGTGGCACCAAGAACTAACCGGTGTATAGGCTCAGTGTGGCACCAAGAACTAAACGGTGTATAGGCTCAGTGTGGCACCAAGAACTAACCGGTGTATAGGCTCAGTGTGGCACCAAGAACTAACCGGTGTATAGGCTCAGTGTGGCACCAAGAACTAACCGGTGTATAGGCTCAGTGTGGCACCAAGAACTAACCGGTGTATAGGCTCAGTGTGGCACCAAGAACTAACCGGTGTATAGGCTCAGTGTGGCACCAAGAACTAACCGGTGTATAGGCTCAGTGTGGCACCAAGAACTAACCGGTGTATAGGCTCAGTGTGGCACCAAGAACTAACCGGTGTATAGGCTCAGTGTGGCACCAAGAACTAACCGGTGTATAGGCTCAGTATGGTATCGTGGACTAACCGGTATATTGGCTCAGTATAGTATCGTAGACTAACCGGTATATTGGCTCAGTATAGTATCGTATGAGGGGATACATAGAGCCTGTTCTTTTGTATGGATGTGAAACTTGGACAATGAGCAGTCAAGCTGAAAAGCATCTGATGGCTGCAGAAATGTGGTTTCTGAGGAAAATGCAAAGAATACCATGGACAGACAGAAAAACCAATGACCAATGAACATCGTAAACTGATTAGAGAAATTAGACGTAGACAGTCAAAAATTTTTGGACATGTTATGAGAAGAAATGGATTGGAGAACTTAGTGACAACTGGCAAGATCGAAGGGAACAGACCAAGAGGCAGACCGAGAGGAAAATACCTGGATGGCTTGGCCACATGGCATGGACGAGACAGGTACACTGAGCTGATCCACGACACTGGTGATCGAGTGAAATGGCGAGTCATGACCGCCCACGCTTTCTGGCATGGCAGATGATTGATTGATTGATTGATAGTACCGTAGACTAACCGGTATATTGGCTCAGTATGGTATCGTAGACTTACTGGTGTATTGGCTCAGTTGGTATCGCCGACTAGCCTGTGTATTGGCTCAGTGTGTTATCACCGACTAACTGGTGTATTATTGCAGTGAGGTTATGCACAGACTAACCGGTGTACTGGCTCAGTGTAGTACAGCCGATTATCCTGTGATCTGGCTGATGATGGTACTGCAGATTACTAGCTCAGTGTAGTACAGCGGGTTACTCGGTGGTCTGGCTCACTGTGGTAAAGGGGACTACTGGCTCAGTGTGGTACAGGTTACTATCCTGTCAAGAAGCTCAGTGTCGTACAGCGGGCTACTCTGTTTACTGGCTCAGTTTGGTACAGCGACCTACTCAGTTTACTGACTCGTTATAGTACAGCGAACTACTCGATTTACTGGCTCAGTGTGGTACAGGGGATTAATCGGTTTATTGGCTCAGTGCGCCAGAATGGACTACTTGGTTATTGGCTCATCGTGGTACAGCGAACTACTGGCTCATTGTCGTAGAGCAGGCTAACAAGGCTGCTTTTTGTGATTTTTATATCCGAGGGATTTTAAGTAACGAAGGTTGCACGCCGTTGCTCCTAGTTTTCCATACAATGTTTTGCAAATATGCTTGGTCGGTCGCTGGCTGGTGGTTTGTTTTGTTGGTTGATCGGTTGCTGATTGGTGGGTTTTTGTGTTGATTGGTTGCTGATTGGTGGGTTGTTGTTTTGATCGGTTGCTGATTGGTGGGTTGTTGTGTTCATCGATTGCTGATTGGTGGGATGTTGTGTTGGTTGAACTGCTGCTGATTGGTGGGTTAATGTGTTAGTTGGTTGTTGTGTTGGTTGACCGGATGCTGACTGACGGATTGTTTTGTTGGGCGATATGTTGCTGATTAGTGAGTGATTTTGTTGATCGGCTGATGCAAGATTGGTAGGTGTTTTTGTGTGTGTGGATCGGTTGGTGGATGATTGGTGAATTATTTTGTTGGTTGGTTGCTGATTGGATGGTTGTTTTTGGTGGTTGGATGGTGGTTGATTGATTAATTATCATGTGGAAAACTGCGTTTTAACTCTTAAGCCCCATGAGCTGGCATTCATGTCTTCTGGGCCACTTAAAGGGCTTGCATCTATTGGAATGACATTAGTATAGAGACCCCCCTCACCACCACCAACAGGCAAGCTTCGTGCAGAGTGGCTTGCTTCGCTTAGGAAGTCACGGGTGACAAGCATCGTCTGGATCTTTTCTCCGGGGCATGCTGGTGTGCTGGAGACAGATTGGCTGGCTCTGCAAAACTTGGTGGAATATTGATGCATGATAAGGCAGACGTGGTTGCGACCTTGTGGGAGTACGTGTACACCTCGGAGGAGCAAATGTATCACCATGGTCTGGCAAGAATGCGACAGCGTGGGGTGGCGAGGGGATCTGGCCGAAGATCGACGCTCAGAGGAAAGGCGAGACGGACATATAATCAGATTGCTACTGGTACTATTAGTGTTGGAACTCTTCGCTGGCTGCTGAGGATGGGGACGGAGCGCTTATGGGAATGCCCCGAATGCAGTGATGTCGGTTCCTAAATCAATCAATCAATCAATCAATCAATCAATCAATCAATCCCCCCACACCCCGAACCGGCACAGAAGTAAAGAATCCACGGGGACTGTGTTAAGGAACGCTCCTTCCCCTATCTAAGCTCACTAACCAATTGGATATTCAAGACTGGTACTGAATCCTAACATGTGCGTAAGCTCACAAACCAACTGGGTATACAAGTCTGGTACTGACACCTAACATGTGCGTAAGCTCACAAACCAACTGGATATTCACAACTGGTACTGAATCCTAACATGTGCGTAAGTTCACAAACCAACTGGGTAAACAAGACTGGTACTGACACCTAACATGTGCGTAAGCTCACAAACCAACTGGCTATTCACAACTGGTACTGAAACCTAACATGTGCGTAAGCTCACAAACCAACTGGGTATTCACAACTGGTACTGAAACCTAACATGTGCGTAAGCTCACAAACCAACTGGGTATTGAAGACTGGTACTGACAACTAACATGTGCGAAGAGGAATAGTGAGGTGTACTCGGGTCTTGATTCAGCACAGACGATACTTACTGGCCGGTATTACCACCTGATTACACATGTACAATATATTGCGTAATTGCAGTATCACCCCGGGTTAGGCAGTCCGCTACTTGTTGTTGAAATACGTATATTAACTATGTTATGAAAATGTTCGTGTCTTCATCGACCAGTCGGTCACTTCTTGCTGCTGGTGTATTAATATGAGAAATGCTTGTGCATGTATTGTTTGGATCACTCAGAAAACTTAATAAAAATAAACATAAATCAGAGTAAACACCAAACAGCAAGAAGGGTGAAAGTTGTAGGAACACAGGGTTCCCTGCCTGTCAACTCAGGATAAACATTCCTGTACTTCAAGGGAATGCTAACTGTACTCCTTAATTGGGTCAAGCGGAGTGATAGATTCGAATGCCCGTATGTGCGTACCTGTTGCGTACCTGTTAATGTTTGTATGTTTAGAATAGTTTAGATTGCCTTCTCGTGTCTAGCACTTTCACTGGGGTTCATGGGGTCTGCCCTTTCTCGGTGGGAGTGTCTTTGCCTAAGACTTGCTGGATTTGAAGTTACTGAACTCTTCTCTCTTGTGCTAATAGTTGAACATAACTTTCTTCACTCCAGCCAAATAGAAAATACCCACATCGGATAAAAGAGGGATGTTTGATGGAACACTCAGTTTTAATACTAATTTATCCCTTTCTTGCCATGGCTAACATAATGTCATAGTTGTTTTGAATCACAACGATACATTATTCCGGCTGCTAACCATGACTGACATATCATACTTGTGCTAGTTAACATTAGTAATAATACATTGAAGGCAACTTTATGTCGGTCTGCATTTCTTACATAATAAGCTAGCCTGGATATTTCAGTAGCTTGACACCATGTTCCGTTATTTCAAACACAACATACAGACGTGCAATAATTAGGTCCCTGTCCATAGAGTGACCTAGATTAAAATCTGGTACAAACGTTTCAAACCAATGAGTCACTACTACCTGGCTACCCTCATATTGCTTGTTCAGGTAACCCGCCTCTGTGTTTTCGGCCTCAGTTGTCAACCCTTCGCAGGACTTCTCAACCATCAAATATGATTCAATAGTTTGACGTTCAAGAGTGGAAAAGTTTACAAACGCTAGTTTTGCGTCTGTTTGGTCGCTTTGTTGCCTCAAGGTCTTCCCCATTAATGACTCCAGAATGCCGTCGTGCTCAAGCTGAGGTATTGTTGACCTGAACTGTTTATTCTACCGGTGTCACTCGGGTATTGTTGAACTGGAATGTTTATTCTGTCTGTGTCACTCAGGTATTGTTGAACTGGACTGTTTATTCTACCGGTGTCACACTGAGAGAAGGCCAGACGGACACATAATCAGGTATTGATGAACTGGACTGTTTATTCTACCGGTGTCACTCGGGTATTCTTGAACTGGAATGTTTATTCTGCCTGTCACTCAGGTATTGTTGAACTGGACTGTTTATTCTACCGGTGTCACTCCGAGGGAAGACCAGACGGACACATAATCAGGTATTGTTGAACTGGACTGTTTATTCTAACGGTGGCACTCAGGTAGTGTTGAACTGGATTGTTTATTCTACCGGTGTCACTCCGAGGGAAGGCAAGACGTGCTGAAGTTCAGGTATATTTGAACTGGACTGTTTATTCTACCGGTGTCACTCCGAGGGAAGGCTAGACGTGCTCAAGTTCAGGTATTGTTGAACTGGACTGTTTATTCTACCGGTGTCACTCCGAGGGAAGGCCAGACGTGCTCAAGTTCAGGTATAGTTGAACTGGACTGTTTATTCTACCGGTGTCACTCCGAGGGAAGGCCAGACGGACACATAATCAGGTATTGTTGAACTGGGCTGTTTATTCTACCGGTGTCACTCCGAGGGAAGGCCAGAAGACCGCCGTGCTCAAGTTCAGGTATTGTTGAACTGGACTGTTTATTCTAACGGTGTCACTCCGAGGGAAGGCCAGAAGACCGCCGTGCTCAAGTTCAGGTATTGTTGAACTGGACTGTTTATTCTAACGGTGTCACTCCGAGGGAAGGCCAGAAGACCGCCGTGCTCAAGTTCAGGTATTGTTGAACTGGACAGTTTATTCTACCGGTGTCACTCCGAGGGAAGGCCAGAAGACCGCCGTGCTCAAGTTCAGGTATTGTTGAACTGGACTGTTTATTCTACCGGTGGCACTCAGGTAGTGTTGAACTGGACTGTTTATTCTACCAGTGTCACTCCGAGGGAAGGCCAGACGGACACATAATCAGACTACTACTGGTACTTTTGTCAACCTCCGTGGTGAAGGTCTTACGAACGCGGTTCGTTATCCTGTATACCCGCGTTAGATATACAGCTGCGCGAAATTTGGCAGCAGACCGCGTTGCGTTGGTTTTTTTACGTAAATGGTATGGGTGCCGGTCGTTCAGAAAGCTATGGCAAATTACTGAACGTAAACTTGCCAAGACATCAACCACAGCAAAAATTATGGTGTTGACTGCAAACGTCCTGTAAAGGATATGCAACAGACTAAACTGGTACCATTAGCATTGGGACTCTTCGCTGGCTGTTGCAGATTAGGACGGAGCACGTATGATAATGCCCCGAGTGCTATGATTCGGTTCTTACTCCACTGAACTCAAATCTACCGCTGTTGTGCATTAATCATCATGTACCAGGTCCATTGCAGAGTGCCGCTCTCATCACGGCCCGCCCAAACGTCTCTGGATCATCTGCAAACGATGTGACATGAAATACATTGGCCAAACGGGCAGACGTCTTGTTGACCGTTTTAGAGAACACCTCAGAGACATCAATCAGGGCGCTGACAAACCTGTCCCCAACCATTTCAATTCCTCCAACCATAATGGAGTCGATGATGCATTTGTCACCGCATTAAAACCCTGCTACTCCAATAGCCCCGTCAGACTCAAAATTGAATGCCAGCTAATCAACAATCTGGGATGCATCCATCCAGCAGGTATTAATACTGTTGTGGACGCTACGGTATAACTGTGGCATCTTCCCCAATTGTTTACACTATCTATTACTATGCTGTCCCCCCCCCACCCCATATCTATACCTAACTGTCCCCACACGCTTATATTTTCATAGCAGACTGTTCACATATTTCTTGGCTACTTAAATCCTATTTGGCAACACACTTTTAATTCTGCAGCCAACGAGCGCCTTCGCAGCTGGCCAAGCCACCTTTTCTGCCCCGCATGGCACAGGGATAGGTCGTGTGTGTCTTTTTTCTGTTTGCTGTACTTCGTTGTGTTAGCTATATGTGGGGTCCTTGACAAAGATTCTGAGAATCGAAACGTCGGTAGTCCTGTGTGCCGTATTGTACGCGTGTGTGTGTAGTTTATTTTATTTTATTTTATTTTATTATTCATTGTATATATTTATTGAGTGCTTTTGATTTCGGATTTTCACCTGTATTTCGCGATACGATGGATCTCCTTGTAAGGTATGTGCAACGTTGTTGATGTTTAGTACGTTTCTTCTCGCAGGCGTTTAATATACCTATTTGTTTCCAGTTCATATTGTTATATCCTGTTGCAGCCGCTGCTTTTTCTTTCTGGATCTCTTGCTGGTTCTCCTGTCTTATGAGCCCTCGTGCCCAGGGTGTCTGCAGCGTCATGTTTCCATCTTAGTGCTGGTTCTCCTGTCTCATGTTCTTATCTCTCAAGGCAGCAGTACAAGAACACTACCGCAGCATGTCATATATAGATCCCACGTAAGTTCTTCACGAGGAAGCGAATCAAGAGCTAAAATGAAACATCACACACGTGGAAAAGGGCGTACAGGAACACAACAAAATAAAACAATAATATAGTGACGTTTGTTCAATTTTTGTCTTCATATGTTGTTATGTGTATTTTTGTTTGCTATGTTGTTTGTGTTAATGTGTCCAGCTGACCTTCAACAACTCTTGTTTGTCCACCATTTTTGTTTATTATGTCCTTGTTAAACTGATGTCTTCTGATTTATTCTTTTGTCACTTTTCATTGCACAATAAGTTCCATAAATTTCTACTGTTCACACTCATATGTTGCGACAGGAAATACGTATGCTCTCTTCAGAAAGACGTGTGTTGTTCTATGTGTTCCGTCCATAAACGTTTTAATTGCTGTGGGTTTTTTTTTAATTCCATAGTTATGTGTGTCCTTCTTGTAATATATGCTGGTGAAGTTTCCATGGCCCGCCAGCAAGGACCTGCAGATATTCACAACTAATTTCTTTCTGTAATATCTTTCAATTGATAATTTCCCTATTAATAAATTTGTTGTGACAGTGGTAAGTTATTTGGCTGCTCAGATATACAATGTGTCTTTGCTCTTGCCCTGACTTGGAAAAGTTCTCAATTTTCACTTGTGTTGTGTTTGTGAATGCCGTGTTATTGATGTGAATGGATTGTTGTTGATGAGAATGACATAGTGTTGACGTGTATGCCGTGTTGTTGATGTGAATGCCGTTTGGTTGATGTGAATGCCGTTTTGTTGACAATGATGCAGTGTTGTTGACGATAATTCCGTGTTGTTGATGTGTATGCCGTGTTGTTGATGTGTATGCCATTTGGTTGACGACAATGCTGTGCTGTTGACAATAATGCTCAACTTATTACGATAACGCCGTGTTATTGATGTTAATGACGTGCTGTTGGCGTGAATGATGTGTTGCTGCTGTGAATGCCGTGTTGTTGATGTTAATGTTGTCTTGCTGCTGTGAATGCCGTGTTTTTGATGTTAATGCCTTGTTCTTAAGTTGAATGAATTGTTGTTGTTGTGATTGCCGTGTTGTTGCTGTGAATGTCGTGTTTTCTTATGTGAATGCTGTGTTCTTGATGTCAATGTCGTGTTGTTGATGTGAATGATGTGTTGTTGATGTGAATGATGTGTTGTTGATGTGAAAGATTGAGGGGAAGAGAGGCAGAGGCAGCCCACAAGAAATGATGCTGGATGGATTGCGACGGTGGCATGGAGGAATATCAACGACAGAGTTGATCCAGAAAACCAAGGACAGAGATCTGTGGAGAGTCAGGAACGCCTATACCAGTCGGCACGGCACTTGATAATGATGATGATGATGTGAATGCTGTGTTGTTGATGTTAATGCTGTTTTATTGATGTGAATATTGTTTTATTGATGTTAGTTCTGTGTTGGTGATGTGAATACTGTGTTATTGATGTTAATTCCGTGTCATCAACCTATCGAAGTTCACGTATTTCTATTCCTCCGATCACATAGGGATAACATTGTTATTGGTCAATTTATTCCATAATCTTCACAACAATGTTATCATGTTATAATTTAGCAGACATTAAGACACAATTCACTCAAGTCTGCCTCCTTGTTAAATATAAAACCAATCTGTTGTATCAACACATTCTCTTACGACTGCCTTTTGGTCACGTTAGGGTTGTATTTACTGATCTGCGATAAATGTAATGGAAAACCGAATGATTGCACAATATTCTATAATTATTAATGTTCTAGAAAATCAAATGCCTTTGAGTAGTCTGTAGAGCAAGATTGCAGAATTAAATTATAGCCTCTGCTTTAAAAAAAAAAAAAAAAATTCTGATGTTAAAGCTGTTGTCTAGTGCAGCTCTATTTGGTCTTAAGTTAATCCCATAGCAGATATTGCCGTTGGGGTTAATGTGCCAGGCCTTCACATTGTCATGGCCATGACGTATTAGATGGAGTAGTCAATTCCCTTCTTCGTTGCCTTTCTTTGTCAGGCAGTTTTCGTCTGTACTCGGCTCGCGATGATGGTGGAATTCTGCAAGAGGGCGTCTGATTGGTCTGGAACTCTGGGACCCCAGTATATAAGGCCCTGCACAGGTAGAACTGTCCCTTTTTTTTCACAGTCCACCGCACTGAGTGACCAGGCGCCAATGCCTATTTCTATTGTGTGTTTAGTAGTTAGACCCTGAAGTTTTGCAGTGGAAAAGCCAGAATTCTAGTTTTAGATTTTAGATTTTCCTGGGTTTTTGGTGGACTAGAAGTTGTTGTTAAGTTAGTTTTTGGTGGACTAGAAGTTTTTGTTAAATTAGTTCTAGTGGATTAGTTGTTGGTGGATTAGTGTTTAGTAGATTTGGAGTTTTTACTGGATTAGAAGTTTTTGCTACACTTAGGAATTTTATTTGTTGGATTAGTGTTTTTGCTGTTTGATTTTTGCTGTATCCTAACTTCCTTGTTGATGCTACATGTTTGTATATTATTGTGAATTCAGAAGTTTAATAAACAAATGATGCTTGTGGTACTCTTACTTTGTCGTTTAGTTGATAGACTCTTAGTGTTATAGTCATTGGTGTTAGAAAAGCCCTCGGAGTAATTCTTTGTCTGGGATTGGAGAATATTGTTTTATATTTGGGATCCAGTGATCCTAAGAGACTGGTTTGTTGCAAAACTACATAATGTTCTCAGCAGGAGAATGGCAGAGGAGAGGGTAAAGCAAGATCCTGCAGTGACTTTCCTCTGTGTTAGAGACTTGGCCATGCGATGGGCTGGTGTGTCATTAGCTCCAGAAGTCTGTACATACCAATATGTAGAATGTCAAGATTACAGTTCAGAGAGGTGGCCTAATGCCAGTGGTGAGTGTCAAGGGGTCCACCATGATGATGTGGTGGTGGAGGAACTCCGAGCTGAGCTAGGTCGGATGAGAACCTTAGCTGATTCGTTGCTGCAGCCCAAGGTACAACGCAAGAGGTGCAATGTTTGTAGAAGCCGCACACACCTTCAGAACAGGTGTCCGAAGAGAGGGGTTAGTGGTTTTCGGAACCCCTCTAGAGTGATTTGTAGTGAAGTGTTTGCAAGCGTAAGCCACCGAGACCGACAGGGCCTTAAGCGACAACAGAGTCCGCCCCGGGTTGATTCTTCTAAAGGATCAGCCCCAGCAGTTCAGGTGGGTGCATTGTCAACTTCTGATAGCCGGATGGTTATGCGTACCAACCAGAGAAATTTCTTTCGCAGGAAAAGGCGGAGGAGGGGACGATGGAAGTCTCCTTGTATCAGTGTGGTCGGCCAGATAGAGGGTGCTAAACTTGTGACAAATGGTCAGGGTGATGTGACCGGTGGTCAGTGTGCTGTGACAAGTGGCGAGCCTGGCCTAGGGTGTTTGGCGGCCTTTAGATTATATTGTTGGTGTCTGTTCCAGTCTTCAGTGATTCTTTTAGGTGGTAGTTCCATGTTGTTTTTTTTTTTTTTTTTTTTTTTTTTTTTTTTTTTTTGCCTTTTTGGGGGTGTGAGAGGTCCCTGGCCAAAGACATTAACTGGGGTCAGGTTTTGTTCCCAAGTCTCCAAGAAGCACAGCATTGAGAAAAGAGCCTCCAGACCTACACCACATCTCAAGTCGTCGAAATCAAAGGTGACCTTATTCCTTGTTTAGGGAACCGAAGTTTCCCACCCAGCCGGCGCTCAGTCTGAGTCCGCTGGTATAAATTAAGAGTGCGAACACTCCAACGAAGGTCACCAAACTTTAGCTATAAAGTCTTTTGGAATATGCATATATATTCCTACTGAAACCATCAAGCTTTACTCAGAAAGCTACAGAGGTGGTTGACGACTCCATGAGAGCAGAATGCTCCCACATTCAATAGAGGCTGGGGCTGTGCTTGTCCAAGAGAAAAATTCTGTTGATTCTTTTGGGAGAATAGTTGTGGACTGTTCATGCGACTGATTTCAGCAGTACCAACATCTTTGACTATCCATAGAAATACCTTTCCCTTGTTGGTCTGGAAGAATGGACGCCAGAAATCCATCCCGCCAGTGTGTCCCACCAGCAGCAGAGCGCTGGACATCCATATTCAACCCCCACCGGTGGCCCCATCATCTGAGATCATCGAGGTGGATGTTTCCCTTATTGTACATCAGTTCACCATGTTCGTTTGAAGTGACATGACAATGTTACCTGTGGTGATAAGAAAATCATTTCCTTATAGGCGGAAGCAGAGGAGTTAATAATACCAGCGTGTTCGTCCAGGTTTATATCATAAGTGGACATATTAAGTGATGAGCAGTGAACAGTGATTTCCTATATTTCCCCTGTGCATAGACATTCAGTGAGAGGAAATAGCATCCAGCGAGAATCATATATTTCCACGACATGGACAAATAATTAATTACTAGTTAATTATTTTGTGTCATTCAATGTTAATTCAAATTAGGAATCCCCACTCACAGAAAGTGAGTCTAAGACGCCATGTCTTCCAGCATGTTTTTTTTTTGCTTTGTTTTTTTCCCATGTACAGGTATTTTTCTACCCCGCTTCATTTGGGTACCATGGGGACAACTGAGAAATTACTGACTCATCCCATGGAACTGGTGGATGCGGCTGGCTGAAGCGGGGCTACCAGAATCAGACCGGGAAAACAAAAACTGGGTTTGCCTGCATAGTCATCGGAATTATATTTTTTTCAGTGGCAGGGATGTCTGCATCTTGATTTGCAGGTGATATAGTGGATAGCATGCATGTTATTCCGGTCATTGTTTTTTTTTTTGGTTACAAGTAGGGATTGTAAATTTAAGTGGATGCCTGTGTGAAATTTTTAATTTTTGGTGCACCTATGTATTGCATCCATGGAGCTAAGTGTTGATGTTGATGTCAGGTTTGCTAGTTTATTTTGTATGCAGACTGCATATTCCTCATGGCCACTCAGAAGATATGGCATTATCTTTTGTCAGGAACTGACTTTTGTAAATTGCCACTGATGTATGTTTTTAAGGCAGGTTCAGAAAATATAACTGGTAAAAATGTTACGCTGAGAGGTTTAAGTCCTGTGATGAAACCCCCTTGACTGATTGTTTATTTCAATAGTCCTAGTGTTTTGTCTAAACCCTAAGGGTCTAGAGTATTCGACAGGGACCGTCGAAAAATTGGGGGTGTGATGTGTAATCGTCTGGCGCGATACATGATGATGATGATGTTACCAATACCAGCATCCCTTGCAGTGCCCTGGGGTACGATGGGACGCCGCTCTGGAAGCGAGGATAAATAGAGGCGCGTGTCAGTTTCCCGGTCTCTCCAAACCAGACAACCGTGGTCAAAGGAGCGATTATGTAGATCGCTGTAGTATAGAATAGGGAGGCTTTAACCAGCCCTCCCCAGTCACTGGACCAGAGCAGGGAGTCACAAATGCCTCTAGATTTAACCATGACTGGCTTGTGTGGCCCACATACGAGGACCGAGGAAATCCATCAAAACGACTGGCAATTTGTAAGCCCACTCTTGGTGAGTTAAATTTATTTAGATAGCTTAATTAAAGATAGGATAGTGGTGCCTTTGCCCAACTGGAAGCTCCAAACTTATAACATCCACAGGTTTGAGGTACAAATTGGTGTAGTTCGGTTCATAGTGTTACCTAGAATGAGGAACTCTTCTGTTCCTGAGTGACTAAAATTAGTAGAGTTATCTTCATGTAAAATGGCGATGACCAGCAGGATGACAACAACATGGGTTTGCTTCAATTAATGATTGTAAAAGTTCTACTCTGCAGACTGGCAGGGGTGTATTAAGAAAACTAGTACCAGGGGTATTCAGTGACGATTCAGGAGAAAGGATGTACTCATACAAAAGGTGTGTATATTTGTAGGTTTTTAGATTTAATGTAGCAGACAGTGCAGTACGGATTGGAAGTAATCAAGTATCGATACTGTACTGTGTGTGTTGCGTAGTTCTATAGAATTTGATATAGCCACGATTCAGTACAGTATTAAAAATATGTAGTATCATAGTCCAGAGTAGAGGAGGATGTAGGTATTGTCCTGTAAAGTCTGTGTTCTGACAAGAGGAAAATACAGAGCACTAGCATAAAATATGAGGAAATAATGAAATAATGGTTGGGGCTGTTTAGAGGAAAATATGGAGCACTGTTGTATAAAATATTAGGTTATGATTAATTCTATTTGGGTGGTATTCCTGTATGAAGGTGGCCAGATTAGGTGTGCAGGATATATATAATATAATGCCATTATTATAGTAGCATGGTGAGGTTGAAGATAACAGTAGATTGAATGGCCTGGGGTAACCAGGGCTGTTCCAGGTGGACTGTACAGTCAGTAAGAGGGAGGCAAGGTACATCATGGTGTGGTTATACCAGTCTGGTCTATAATGAGGAACATGAAGTTGAACCGGAAACATGGTACGGATGTGTTTATGATTTAACTTCCCACAACAAAGGGGAAGGCCGGTGTTTTTATATTATAATGTACTGAGGTATTGAGATATCTCACATGTAATGGAAAGTAAAGGGTGCCAGGGCATGAGAGACACCTCCATTATGGTGTTTGAAGTCAGATGACTTATCATGACTCAAGAACATCAAAACTATAGTGATTGCTGGCGTACGAAGGTGTAGAGTGGCACGGTGAAAGTAATAGATACATGGTGCTTGATGACAATTACTGTTATGTTCTCCTAGATAAATGTAGCTATGATAATAATTATTCATGACTGGGTATAGTGATGAAGGTGCCAGGTTGAACACTACACATGATAGGGTGGTTTATGATTATAATAGTGTTCATGGGGATAATGATCTGTGTTGCTCAGGTTGGACACATGTGAACTTAGGAACTGAATAGGGCACCCATAATGAATCTGGGGTATTATTGAGTGAGCTTTGTCATGGTGAGGGTGACCATGTAGTGATGTCATACAGGACCTGAGGTTTGCGTGATTGTGATTGTGGTGGTGGCTATGGTGAGAGCGATCATTTGATGATTGTGATGGTTTTGTGTGGTGTTATATGTCTGAGTTGTTGGCGGTGACTTATGTTATAGCCTGTGTCCTGATTGTTGCTGGTGTTATGTGTAGAACTGTGCTTCTGGTCTATTGATGTTGTCCAGTTGTCATCAGTACAAAGGTGTGTGTCCTGCTGATGTCATGTTGGATTGCATATCCTATGTCTGCTGGATTGCTGTTGGTGCATTGAACTGTATTTATGTCCTGTATGTACATGTTCAAATGGTGTTGTCCTGTTAGAGTCGTTGTACACCGGTGTAGCTGGGTTGTGTTCGGTGTTGATTTTGACTAGTTGATGAGTGTTGCTGTGTAACATTGGCATTTATGAGTGGTATTCTCATTTATGGTGTTGGGGATGAGAAGTTGTGTTGTGTCAGAGATCTGTAGGTAATGACCCCCCTGAACTGAGAGTATTCACGAAGTAAATACTGAGTTAGATGAGAAGCAGCAGGAAAGGCTGCGAGCATTGTGACGAGGGATGATCCGCCCTCAGATTAAGATTGTCCCATGATATGGTGGTGGCTGTTGCATTAATTGTGGGCCCAATCACTCCGAAGGATGCTTTAGAGCGTGTGTGCTCTGTTTATATTTTATGTGGAGTATATCCTATAACTTATCCATATCATTGTTGTCCAGTTGAAGTAACATGTGGTTGGTGTGAACTTACACAGTCCATATCTATGTTTCTGCCACAAGGACACTGTTTGCATACACCGTTGCTGTAGTGGTTGTCATGTGAAGTCCATGTGTGGATACAAATAATGATTCTTTGATGATTATTAATTAGATGTTGTACCTTGTCATGCATTGCAGGTAGTGACCCATGGCCATGGTTGTTGTTGTAGAGGAAACTTGAGCCCCAGCTCTGGTTAATGTCGTAGGCCACTCACATCTCTTTTGTGTACCCATTCGTATACCTGTTTATGCCACTATATCTCTGCTGTTAGGGTTATAGTTTTGTTATTCGTTATGTTATGGCTCTTCACTGTATCTGGTCCCAGTTGACTTATGTGATGCGGGTGTCTTGTGTGGGTATTGAGGGTGCCCTTCGACTCAACTGAACATGATTTAGGTCTCACTGTCATTAAGAGACCGCCCCTGTAGTTAGTACTAGGCAGCAGTTATCTCTAACTGGGGTTTCAGATTCCCATTTCTGTATGTACCGACTGTCCATGAGTCCTGAGATGATAACAATAGAGAGTCCATACCTGCTGTTGCCGTTGTTGTTTACGTTGAGGCTCTGTTGTTGCCATGTCCTTGTTGGTTTGTGGAGATGGGTACTTAGTCATGTGCATAGCGATGTTAGGCAGCAGTGATTACTGTGGGAACATAGGTTACCATTTCTGTATGTCAGTTGTGTGACATGACAAGATGCCTGTTTGTCACTAAATCATGCAGTTCTGTCAATAAAAACCTAATTTTGTTGTTCTTAATTTGTTTTGTTTAGTCTGTAGTTTGTTGTGTAAACTCATTGATACTGTTACAGTCCAGCAGTTTAATCTTCTGTCTGGGGTGTACAACAGTATATCCCCCGTCCTAAGAACTCCTGGAATCTTCTGTCTAAATTCTACCCCTTTTCTTGTTAACAGAGGAGAATATACACAGTGCTCTTTCTCTATTTCTTCTTATTGTCCTTTTCTTCTCTGGCCCATTAAAAGTCAGTGTTGCGCTTCTTTGTCTTTGAGCACTTAAGTATAGGAAATAACATCTTCCTGTCCTTGATATTATTCCTCCTGTGACATGTAGAACTGTGCTTCATTATTTTCAACTTTAGATCTTGCAAGTGGGTATTACCAGGTGGCCATGAAGCCAGAGGATCAAGAGAAGACTGCTTTTACCACCCCGTTTGGTTTGTATGAGTATACGCGTATGCCAATGGGACTTGCAAACTCCGCGAGCAGCTTCCAGAGGTTAATGCAATGCTCTCTGAATGACTATTTTTTCCAGATTTTGTTGTTATACCTTGATGACATTTTGGTGTTTTCTGGGGATTTTTCAGAGCATCTGAGTAGGCTTGAGAAAGTATTTGAGAGACTGCAGTCCATTGGGCTAAAACTAAATCCTGAAAAGTGTAACTTTTGTCAGAAAAAGGTTGAGTTTTTAGGGCACACCATTTCAGAAGAAGGCATTGGCACCATGGATGATAAAGTTGCGGCCATAAAAGAAGCACCCGTGCCCAGAACTCAGACAGAACTTAGGTCATTTCTAGGGTTAGCCAGTTATTATAGAAGGTTTGTCCCAAAGTTTGCTAATATTGCAAGACCACTACATGAGCTGGTTGGCCAACTCAACCAGCAGCAGACCAGCGATACTAAGAAGAAGAAAGGACCAATAGGACGGCTGTGGACTCCAGAGTGTGATGAGGCGTTTAATCGCTTAAAAGAGGGACTGACATCAACACCCCTTTTAGGCTTCCCAGACTTCTCATTACAGTTCATATTGGAGGTAGATGCCTCATACCAGGGTTTAGGTGCTGTCCTGTCTCAAATTCAAGATGGTAAGAAAAGAGTCTTAGCTTACGCTAGCCGCACGCTACGCCCCTCAGAACGAAATGCTAAAAGCAGTTCTAAGCTTGAGTTACTTGCGTTGAAGTGGGCTATGACTGAGAAGTTTAGAAGTTATCTTTTAGGTACTAAAGTAGAAGTTTTTACAGATAGTAGGAATTTAGCTTGTGGCAAAAGGCAAAACTGGGTGCCATTGAGCAGAGATGGATAGCACAGATGTCGATGTTTGACTACACCATTAAGCACAAACCAGGTCGTGCTAATGGAAATGCTGATTATTTGTCCCGCTACCCTTTTGAAGCCCCAGGAAGATCAGATGAAGAAGGTGACATTCCAATCAGTCACATAGCTGCTACACCAGTTAGTCCAAACTTAAGAACTGCTAGGATAGGAGAGATTGTATATGCAGATAGACAGAATAACCCTGTAGGTAATGTGCCACTGGTATCATTACCATCATATTCAGCTGAAAGAGTTGAGAAAACTACAAGCAGAAGATGTGCATGTGTATAAAGTGTTAACTTGTGTGAGTGAGAGTGTGAGACTGAGTAAGATAGAGATGAGGGGTTTACCCCCTGAAACCAAAAGCTTGTTGAAGCAGCGAAAGAGATTGAGTGTGATTAATGGGTTGTTGTACAGGAAATTAAAGAAGCCAGGTAGAGGGTGGATTTCTCAATTAGTGGTACCTGATGCATTGAAGCAGAGAGTGTTAGAATAGGTGCACAGCACCGGTCATCAGGGCAGAGATAGGATGATACAAATCCTTAGAAGTAGGTGTTATTGGGTTGGCATTACGAAAGATGTTGAACTGTTTTGTAAAAGATGCCAGAGGTGTAATATTGCTAAACCACCCCATATTAAACTGCAGGGTCCTTCAGGTAATTTATTAGCATTTAGGCCTTTTGAGGTGGTGACCATGTATTTTACTATGTTAGAGAAGGATAGTCGGGGGTATGAAAATGTGTTGGTTATTACAGATGTTTTCACCAAATTTACAATTGCTGTTCCCACAATCAGAAAGCCTCGACAGTTGCGAAAGTTCTGGTTGAGAAATGGTTTTTGTATTTAGGTGTACCCCATAGACTCCATTCAGATCAAGGCAGGAACTTTGAATCGGCTGTGGTTGCAGAACTCTGTAGAGTGTACGGGATTCAAAAGAGCCGTACCACGAGTTACAATCCAAAAGGGAACGGTCAGTGCGAGAGGTTTAATAGGACCCTACATGATCTTCTGAGGCCACTAGAGGCAAGCCAGAAAAGGAAATGGTCTGAACATATAGCTGAGGTTTTGTTAGTTTATAACTCTACGCCCCACTCGTCCACAGGTTACTCCCCGTACTACTTGGTGTTTGGAATAGAACCCAGATTGCCAGTAGATTTCATGCTAGATGCTAGTGATGATAGTGATTGTAATGAGGGGGAACCAAATGTTGAGAACTGGGTGACTGGACATCTTTCCCGTCTGCGTAACGCGCATGTTAGGGCAGGCGAACAGTTAAGAAAGTTAGCTGCTGTAAGGAAAGAGAGATGTGACAAGACATCATCCCCTAAATTGCTAACCATAGGAGAAGTAGTTAGGAAGAGAGTCCACTATACAGAGAGGTGCAAGATTAAAGACCAGTGGTCTGTAGATAAGTATACAGTAGTACAGGTCCCAAAAGCCTCAGGAGGCCCATATGTTATTAGAAGAGTGGGAGAGAATGGACCTGACATTAGAGCAGCAGGACACGAGTTAAAGCGGTGTGAGAAAGATGCGGTAATTGAGGTACCAGAGGCGACGATAAGACTACCAGAATTGCCTGTCGTGGTAGAGGTTGAGGAACCACGGGATAGACCACCAAGAAGTGACTGGTACATGTTTGAGCCAGGAGACTTGAATGTGAGGCGATCAGATAGAATCCGTCTTAGAAGAGATAGATGATGTTATTTTTGAATACATTTTGTTTCAAATGTTCAGTGTTGAGGCAAGTGGTAACCTGTATAAAGGTTGCTGATTTATTGTTCGTGTAACTTTTATGATTGTTTAATTATTTTTATGTATAAAGTGAGGGTTGTATTCATTTGTTATGATTGCTCATGTAGCAGAGGGGCTATTTCTCCTCACTGATGTTAATTTGGTCACTGAGTATTAACTTGTAATACTATAAGGATGGCTTATGCTTATATGTTATTAATGTTATTTTGGACTTATTGATGACTGGTGATGTGCATGTATACTGTTTCACATTATAAATCTGGATAGAATGAGTAAATTCTTTTATAATGGTACTGTTTAGGGATGTAACCAGCAGTTCAGGTGTTGAGGGCAGTGTCCTCAAGAGTGACAGGTTTTTGTTGTTGTTGCTGAGAGATGTGTCCCTTGGCATAGAATTATCAGGGCATAGAGGTGTGAAGATAACTACCTGTTTGATAAGTGTACCAGGGACGTATGGTCCGGTTGTCGAAATGATAACAGTTAAAGAGGGGGAATTATTCATTGTTTTTGTAATTGTTCGTATAATATTGTGAACACTAAGGTGGCGGGAGACTGTCTCCCTGTTGATTGCATTATTTTTTTTTACTGCTGATATTAGTTTAGTCATGAATAATGACTGGTATTAATGTAAATGTACCTTGTATTGGCATGTGACCATTATTCTTGTTGGTACCTGATGTACATTTTTGGGGTGTTTTACTTGATGGGTGATGTCTGGTGAGGATAGGAAGATTTTTTTTTGAGCTCCATCAATAGTGGAGGACTAAGGTAGGGGTCAGAAATTATCCCTCCCTTACCCAAGGCACTAGGGGTGTAATGTTCAGTTATCGGGACGATAACAGTTAAAGATGAGGAATAATGTACTCGGCTCGCGATGATGGTGGAATTCTGCAAGAGGGCGTCTGATTGGTCTGGAACTCTGGGACCCCAGTATATAAGGCCCTGCACAGGTAGAACTGTCCCTTTTTTTTCACAGTCCACCGCACTGAGTGACCAGGCGCCAATGCCTATTTCTATTGTGTGTTTAGTAGTTAGACCCTGAAGTTTTGCAGTGGAAAAGCCAGAATTCTAGTTTTAGATTTTAGATTTTCCTGGGTTTTTGGTGGACTAGAAGTTGTTGTTAAGTTAGTTTTTGGTGGACTAGAAGTTTTTGTTAAATTAGTTCTAGTGGATTAGTTGTTGGTGGATTAGTGTTTAGTAGATTTGGAGTTTTTACTGGATTAGAAGTTTTTGCTACACTTAGGAATTTTATTTGTTGGATTAGTGTTTTTGCTGTTTGATTTTTGCTGTATCCTAACTTCCTTGTTGATGCTACATGTCTGTATATTATTGTGAAGTTCAGAAGTGTAATAAACAAATGATGCTTGTGGTACTCTTACTTTGTCGTTTAGTTGATAGACTCTTAGTGTTATAGTCATTGGTGTTAGAACAGCCCTCGGAGTAATTCTTTGTCTGGGATTGGAGAATATTGTTCTAATCCCCTGTCGGCCCACTCTGGACCTTCTTAAACCTTAATTCTTTTCTATTCTTGTTAACCGAGGACGGTGAGAGGTTCTTTCTCTTTATTCATTTTCTTCTTTGGCCCTACGCAGTCAGGGTTGCGCTCTTCTCCTCACATCCTCACATCACCGTAGCAGAAGTAAGTGGTCCTTGCTTCCTGTATATGTAGCGTCGAAACAACGCCAGAAGCAATCTAGACGATCTCCTGGGTGTCACATGACACATTCGGTTCATGATCAAAATCGTCCACCGCGATTACAGGCAATGTAGACCTAAAGCCTTCGTGCATAGACGATAGATGGTAGATGATACATTATAGATGATTCTGGTCCAATATGGCTGATAGGTCGGAGATACGTTAAGGTCTGTGTGTGATTTTACTTCTAGAGAAGGTTTATTTGCGCGTATTTCCTCATTTTGGACATTGTCAAGTGATTTCATCAACAAACTACTGCCCTGAATGTTTGGTTCGAAAATGAATTGCGGATACAACGTAAAATGCTTCTAATTGCAAAGTAAACATTCTGTTGTTTAAGGTCAAGGAGAGTCTAACAGAGTCGCATAAAGATATTCAAAAGTACTAAATAGCACCTGTCCACAATATTTATGCATTCGAGATTAAAGAGTTTTGATTCAGCAGTGCAGAAGAACAGAATTGTGGAGGTAGTTATTTCAGTCATATGCTTCTTCGCTGAATATTTTGGATTTTATACCAATGGTTCTTGTAAATACGTGATTATTTAAAATTAACTTTACTTCTACAGTAGAGACGGGTGTGACAAGATCTCAAAAGGGACTCAATGCACTTAAAACTGTGGCTGCAATGGACACAGAGCAGAGAACGCTCTTTACACTATACCAGCACTTGATCCTCTCAGTGATTTATTATGGACTGGGACTGCTCACTGTCTCAAAGAGTCAGCTGGTGAAATTAGAGCGCATACAGAACGAAGCTATGCGGGTCATTCTGGGATGCACTAGAGACACCCCAGTCGTGTGTATGCGTTACATCCTTGGTCTGCCTACTGTTGCTGGTAGGCACAAGGTGATGCAGGTGAAGGCATACCTCAGAGTAGGTGCTGACATAGATCGCCCGTTGCATGAGGCGCTGGACTTAGTTAAGGGTCAGCGACTGATAAGAGGGAAATCATGGATGGCTCAGGCGGAGGATACAATCAGACAAGTGTGCCCCTTGGAGAACATTAGGCGTGGAGAGGAGTGGGTCAGAGTGCCAGCCGAACAGTCAGATTTGTGCAGAGTTATAATCACATTGAGCCGGGAGTGCAGGGAGTGGCCAGCAGGGGCCACGGAAGTGGAAATTCAGCAACTAATTCAGGATAATTCTCGCCCGGGTGATGTGGTTATCTACACGGATGGGTCGGTGTTGAGAGGTAGGAGAAGTGCCTGGAGGTTCTTAGCAAAAGCTAAATTATCGGCGTTTGGTGCAGGAGAGCCTGGCGTATGATGACACAACATCTAGCTTAAGAATGGAGGTGGAGGCGGTCAGTGCAGCTTTCCGCTGGATAGAGAACACGACACATACACACATTGTGATTGTAACTGACTCAGAAAGCATGCTGAGGAGGGTGAGAACAGGCGAGCTTCGTGCAGAGTGGCTTGCTTCGCTTCGGAGGTCACGGGTAGCAGGCATCACCTGGATCTTTTCTCCGGATGTTGGTGTGCTGGGGAATGAACAGGCGGACAAATTGGCTGGCTCTGCAAAACTTGGTGGAATATTGATGCATGACAGGACAGACGTGGTTGCGGCCTTGTGGGAGCATGTGTACACCTCGGAGGAGCAAATGGATCACCATAGTCTGGTAAGAATGAGGCAGCGAGGTGTGACGAAGGGATCTGGCCGACGCTCGACGCTCAGAGGAAAGGCGAGACGGACATATAATCAGATTGCTACTGGAACTATTAGTGTTGGAACTCTTCAATGGCTGCTGAGGATGGGGACGGAGCGCTTATGGGAATGTCCCGAATGCTGTGATGTCGGTTCCTAAATCAATCAATCACTCTATCAAAATCTCTAACTCAGTGACTAAGCTTTTGTGCACTGGCGATGACGTCATTATTTTGATTGTGTTTATAAATAACAACCACCAGAAGAACAGCATTATGTGTTCGTGTGTCGAGTAAGACCATAGTCTGCTCTTGCAACAGATAGGTGCTGAAGACGGAGGCAGCCAGCCAGGAGGCGCACCACAGAAATCAGGCTGCCACGCAATTACGCCATGAATTATCTCGACAACTGCTACATGTTATGGTGCTCGCCCTGCTCTGGACCCCCAGGCAGGTTCAATGCCGGGCCCTATGCCCCGTAAGGGTCTAACCACAACTACTGGAGGTCCTTCTCTGATGTTCTGGGAGCCAGGGGGCCTGACAATAGAGCGTCTGGCCGTACCAAACAAAGATTTAAAATAATGCACTGGAATGCATAGGGTGGCCAAAAAAAAAAAAAAGAAAAGAGTAGAACTAGAACTAGAAAACATCTTGGCCCAAGAAAATGTAAGCGTATGTTGCTTGCCTGAAACTCACCTCAACGAAAATATAGCCTTCAAAATCAGAGGCTACCAGTGTTACCGATCTGACCGAAAGGACAGGCGAAAGAGTGGGATACTGACCCTTGTCAAAAATAAAATCCCTGCTTCCCAAATTGAAGTTTACAAGAAAGGGGCTGAGTATCAAGCACTTAAACTTAAGACAGACTATACAGATTTTCACCTGATCAATTACTACTGTCCAAATGACCGCCCACAAGCACTGGACACACTACCATTAAAAGGGAAAATGATTGTCTGTGTCGATTTCAACAGCCACGCGCAGAGCTGGGGTTATGATCACATGGACCAGAGAGGAGAGAGACTGGAAGACTGGCAGAATGAGAATAGATTCATCCTGATTAACAAGCCGTATGACCCACATACCTTCTACTCGAGATCATGTCACACTACAACTACACCTGACCTGGCTTTTCATTCACCAGACCTAGAGTGGAACATTAAACGAATTGTTGGGAAACAGCTAGGTGGCAGTGACCATCGACCAGTCTTTTTAACTGTCGAAAATGAGCTAGTAAGTGAAAGCAGCACTCTCTCAAGGTGGAACTACAAGAAAGCAGACTGGACAATGTGCAAGCATCGCACCAGCATACTGGTTAGAAACCTGAACACTGAGAAAGACATAAATAAAGTAGTTAAAGATTTTGAGAAATGCATACTACAGGCAGCGCGAGAAACAGTACCAAGAGGAGCCCGTAAACAATATAAACCCTATTGGAGTAGTGAACTGGAACAGTTCCATAATGATGTGGAAGTGTATAGAATGCAATCAGAGGCCAACCCCAGCCAAGAGCACCACAATAAATACCAGCACGCAAAAGCCAAATTTCAAAGGGCCTAGCTGCAGGCTAGACGGAAAAGCTGGCAGGAGAAAACAGATTCACTGAACTTTGAAAGGGACACAAGAAAGTTTTGGAAGCTAATAAAACAGCTTAACGATGAGGCACAGGGAGAAGCTGAAAAATTGCACTTCATAAAGACGGAAACATCTTAACAGGAAAGCAAGCAGCTGACCATTTTGCGGACTCATTCGCACAAGATAACAATATCGAAATTAGTCCAGAGAAACAACAAGAGATTAGAGAGAAATGGCAACATACAGGACAGAAGAAAATAGTACATGAGGTTATGGAGGCACTTATCACAATCAGTGAACTGGAGCTAGCCATATAAAAACTGAAAATGAGAAAGTCACCTGGAGCTGATGGTATCTCCAATGAAATGATCCGGAACCTAGAAACAGAGGCCAAAGCAAAGATGTTACAGATCTTCTATAACACATGTACCTTAAGCAGTGTTCCACAAGCCTGGAGAGAAACAATCATGATACCCCTCCTAAAATCTGAGAAAGACAGTTCCATTGCCTCCAGCTACAGACCAGTTAGCCTCACCAGCTGTCTCTGCAAAACAATGGAAAGCGTCATTAATCACAGACTACAGTGGTACATTGAAAGTGAAAACATCCTTGTGCAACAACAGGCTGGCTTTAAGCAGTGCTACTGTACAGAAGATCAGATAACCTATCTCTCTCAAGAAGTTGAGGATGCAGCCCAAGAGAAGAAGCTGGTACTTGTGGCATGGATAGATCTGAAGAAAGCCTTTGACAAAGCCTGGAAAGAAGGTCTGATGAGGAAACTGAGAAACTGTAAAGTCAATGGCAGAATGTACAAATGGGTGAAAGCAAACTTGCACAACAGAAGAGCCCGAGTACAGATAGACGGCATCAAGAGCAAGAAAGTATTATTGCGTCACGGTGTTCCCCAGGGTGGAGTCTTGTCCCCCATACTTTTTCTAATCTTCATCAATGATCTTGTTGCTAATCTACCGGATGGAATTAAAGCGGCAATGTACGGCGATGACCTGGTTTTGTGGAGCACAAGTGAACATGCATCAGTGGCCACCATATTGCTGCAGTGAGCTGTAGATACATTTGTAGCATGGGCGGATAGATGGTGTGTCAGCATAAACACTGACAAGTGCAGCACCACTCTATTTACCCTCTCTCCGAAGCAAAAGGCAGGAATCATCCAGATAAATGGAACACCCCTAAGAGAAGATAAAGAACCTACATACTTTGGTGTAACATTCTACGACAGGCTGGCATAGATAAAACACATCAAAAAAGCAGTAGCAAAAGCCAGCTAAGTGGAACCACATGGGGAGCCAGTGGGAAAATACTTAGCAAAGTTTATCAACAGATCATACGACCACACTGGAATTCGGGTCAACTGTGTAGTGTTCAGCATAAAAAATCACACTACAAGAGCTGGGCAAAGTGCAAAATCGAGCTCTTAGAGTCATCACAGGAATGATGAGATCAACCCCTATAGTAGCAATGGAGAAAATGGGGAGGACACAAGCACTGAGAAAATTCAGAGATACAAAAACACTAATACAAGCAGAAAAGTTCCTCAGCTTGCCAGGTCACCCTATGAAGAACCGATTTGAAAACTTAGCTATGGGGCGGTTGAAAAGAAGTAGTTTTATCCACCAGGTCAAACAACTCTGCAGATTTACCACCGATGTTCCCACAGTTTGTATCCCCATGACAACTATTCCAGAGCGAACCCCATGGACAGATGAACATAGACTATCGCTAAAAATCCAGACAAAAGTGAGAAGAATATTTCACAAGGAATAACAGAACAGTGTACAGCGCAGAACAGCCACTCTCAGCTTCCTTGACGACGAATACCCACAGGATCTCTGGATCCGAGTCTACACAGATAGGTCAGCACAAAATGCGGTTTGAAATTGAGGAGCGGGAGTGTACATAGAATACCCAAATAATACTAGCCACACGGCCAGAGTTCCAACAGGAAAGTACTGCCATAACTATGATGCTGAAATTGAGGCAATCAAAATAGCAACAGAGAAATTATAAAATAGCAGCCATGGTACACATCCTGTGGTGATATTGACAGATGCAAAATCAGTAATAGAGGCGCTCCTGTCCGGGAAATTGCCAGTTCTAAGGACACTACTTTCTGAACTTAGCAGTCAGCATAAGGTGACCATACAGTGGATACCATCCCACTGTGGAGTACCCGGAAACGACACAGCTGATCGATTGGCTAAGGAAGGAGCAAAAGAAGAACAACCTGATGTGCCTATTACATACCACCAAAAGAAAAGAATGATCGAATCAGTCAGAAGGCCACCAAACCCTACTCAAGACGACTACCACGTTATGGACAGACCAGAACAGGCCATTATTCTTGTCCTCAGAACAGGACACAAAAGATTACGCAACCACATGTATAAAAAATTCAAGATTGGTGACTCAGCCATGTGCACATGTGGATTGGCCGTCGCAGACAGCAGAGCACATATTCCAGGATTGCCAAACTACAACATATCCAGGCGAACCTTCTGGCCCAGATAGACAACAGTGGAAGATAAACTCTATGGACCGCTGAGTGAACTAAAAAAGACTGTTAGATTCATACAAGAGACAACATTGCAGTTATAGACATATTTCAGGCGAACATATAGAAGAAGAAAGAAGAAGAAAAAGATGATAGATGCAATCCCACGACAGATAAGGGCCGAAGGGTAACAGCTAATGGACTTTCACATATTCTAGGTAAAACTGAGGAGAGTACTTTTTTCTGTTTCTCAAGCGACAATTTAAACGCATGTGCATGGCAACTAATGCATTTCAGACCACAACACTACTTACTGTCAATGGGAGCAGACATCGCGGACAAGTGCTAGTTAACACGTCGTTTATCTGGTAGGTCTGCAGCAATTTACAGCATGTTAGCCCTGACTGTGAGTGCTTCTCTCCCTTCTGTAAGCAATGTCTACCAGTGACAGGGCTACATTCGTGGTAACAATACACATTAGTGAACACGGAGACATGCTAGAACGAGTAACACGTTTCTCCTGTCATGGGTATGTAATAACAGATAAAAGAAAAAGTGAAACAGAAATTAAAAAGAAAAAGGATTGGCCCAAGGTACATTCCAACATGACAGTATATATTAACTCTTATTAAACTATTTGCTACGTCAAGTGGTTCAAACGTCGACCCAAATATAGGAGATTCAACCTTGAGTGACATATGTAATTGAGACTGCTAAATCCAGGGCAGTTAATATATATGATATGGATATACATTCCAGTATGTCCAATGGCCTGGTTGATCTTATGATGAGATTCTTAGCTTTAAATCGATCTGACGCAATGATCTTCTAACTGATTTGACCAATCATGACCCTACATGAACTCTCAATAAGGAACTTGTGAATATTTAGTCCTCCTGAGCGTACACTAGCAGTGATAAGTGAGACATTAACAATGTGGTGTTTGATCTCGCATACTAAGTGTGAATATCAACAAGTATAACGACATTACAACTGAGGTCAGACAGACGTAGTGTCTGCCCAGCACTACTGAATGCAGGGCCGGATTAAGCCATCTTGGTGCCCTAGGCACAAACTCACATGGGTGCCCCCTACTGCCCCGGGCCCACGATCCTCCACTGACTGCTGGTATGTTCAATATTATGCAAAAAACTAACAAAGAAAAACAGTTGTGAAATGTAAACACATATGTTTGTACTACTATCACTCATATAAAACCTACAATAAGGTATTTCTGTATTAAAATTAATAGTTAATTAATTTTGTAATGATAGTAGACAAAAATACTGTAACTTTTTTGATAGATAAGAAAGTCAGAGAGAGCACACATTTACATTTTAAAATTCTTTTTTCTAGATTTACGTCTGGCAAAGTTTTTGAGTACATCTTCAAAGTTAATTTTGCGCAACAAGTCTGCCTCAATCATTAGCAAAGATAAGAAATCAAGCCTTTCTTGTTTCATTGTCGATCTACTTGGATTTTTTTGTACGTTTCAACTGAGAAAAAGAGCGCTCAGTTGAACAGTTCGTAACCATTAATGTTAAAAATATGCGCAAGGCGATTTCTACATTTGGAAAAGTACACTCGATGTTGTCTCTAACTATTACTTTGTAGAGTTCTGCATGACTGAACATGTTGTTGTCAGATTTTGATGCACGAAACTTGTGGCGAATATATGAGTGGAACTGTTGTAGTTCAGTATATAAATTATTGTTCAGATCTTCAGGATAAGCATTTATTAGTCCTTCACAACACTGAGATGTTTGTGGTACATCGACCAAACAAGAAAATCGAACTGCTAGATCATTATATACCTGTCCTCGTCTACTCATCTCTGTCTCAAGTTTGTCAACAATGGTGTAGAAAGCAGATATACGAAATTTGTCTCTGGCATTCTGAGATACCTCAGGGGCATCACCATCAATGACCACTGTCTTTCGTTTACGATTACGGGTCAAAGTTGACTTATAATCTACACCTGGTGTTATTTCTTTTGCAGCTTCTTCAAATCTTTCAAATTCATTCCTAGATTCATGCAAGTGATCTGCTAGTGAAGAATACAAATCAGCACACGTTTTCAAGTTCAAGTGCTCATTTTGTAGAGCTTGACTGACCCTGTGAAAATGTTGTAACACTTCTTCCCAAAAGACAAGCATGAAAGCAAATTCTAATTCTTGCATCTTCTTTGCAATGTTTTCTGGTTCTCTTCTGGTGTCCCGCTTCTGTGACTGGTCTTCTTGTAAACATTCTAACGCTTCTATAATCTGAGGATGAGACATTAGAATGGCTTCAGTTGCAACAGCATGTGCTTCCCATCTAGTATCGGAAAGGGACTTTACCAGCTTTTCATTCACAAGGCATCCTTTCAGAATCTTCCATCTTTTGGTTGAAGCTGAGAAAAAAGTATAGATCAGTTGCACTGTATGGAAGAAGTTTACTGCCTCTAAACAAGAGTCAACGGCACTTCTGCCTACCAGATTTAGTGAATGGGCAGCACAGGGTATGTATATATAAATAATGTGCGATTCAATATTACATTTGCGATTTGCTTATGCCATGCAATTACGCTACCGGGACAATATACACATTTTTCTTGAGGACTTGTGGTGGCCCCCAAATGATTGGTGCGCTAGGCACGTGCCTTGTTTGCCTAATGGTTAATCCATCCCTGACTGAATGGTGTCACCCGAATCACGTCCAGCCCTCCTTGCGGAGACTATTTATTTTCGTTAATCTGGGCTCCTAGGTCATAAGACCAAATTGAATACATGGTTGTTTCTTGGTAGTAAAGGTAGTCGGTGTTTGGGACCACAAATGTGAGACCAAACAACAGTCTCTTAGAGCGTACAGCAATATACAGGCAGTCGCTGCGTGGGACAACACATGTGAGACCAAACATCAATCTCTTAAAGCGTAGAGCATTATACAGGCAGTCGGTGCGTGGGACATCATATCTGAGACCAAACATCAATCTCTTAGAGCGTACAGCAATAGCAGTCGGTGTGTGGGACATCATATCTGAGACCAAACATCAATCTCTTAGAGCGTACAGCAATAGCAGTCGGTGCGTGGGACATCATATCTGAGACCAACATCAATCTCTTAGAGCTAGCAGCAATATACAGGCAGTCGGTGCGTGGGACATCATATCTGAGACCAAACATCAATCTCTTAGAGCTAGCAGCAATATAAAGGCAGTCGGTGCGTGGGACTACACATGTGAGACCAAACATCAATCTCTTAAAGCGTAGAGCATTATACAGGCAGTCGGTGCGTGGGACATCATATCTGAGACCAAACATCAATCTCTTAGAGCGTACAGCAATGGAAGTCGGTGTGTGGGACATCACATCTGAGACCAAACATCAATCTCTTAGAGCGTACAGCAATAGAAGTCGGTGTGTGGGACATCATATCTGAGACCAAACATCAATCTCTTAGAGCTAGCAGCAATATAAAGGCAGTCGGTGTGTGGGACCACACATGTGAGACCAAACATCAATCTTTTAGAGCGTACAGCAATAGAAGTCGGTGTGTGGGACATCACATCTGAGACCAAACATCAATCTCTTAGAGCTAGCAGCAATATAAAGGCAGTCGGTGTGTGGGACCACACATGTGAGACCAAACATCAATATCTTAGAGCGTACAGCAATAGAAGTCGGTATGTGGGACATCACATCTGAGACCAAACATCAATCTCTTAGAGCGTACAGCAATAGAAGTCGGTGTGTGGGACATCATATCTGAGACCAAACATCAGTCTCTTAGAGCGTACAGCAATATAAAGGCAGTCGGTGTGTGGGACCACACATGTGAGACCAAACATCAATCTTTTAGAGCGTGCAGCTATATACCGACAGAAGGTGCTAGAAACTCATTGCAGCCAATCATCTATTTTATACTGTGTTTTATTTTATGTTATGATGGCAAATTAAATTATTTTTCCGTTCGCTCGCTTTAAACTCAAGCATAGTCCATACATATGTATATACTGGTAGTGTAATGGACTGGATTTTAGGTGTGGGTTAGATTTCTCTGTTACCAGTGTACCTCGACTTCAGGCGAACCGACTCCGACTTCAGAGGTACTTCTGATTAGCGTCCGCAGTCAAGGACAAGAAGTCAACATTTCAGTTTAACTGACTGTTGTACGGGTTGAACGCGCTACCTCGCCATCAACATAGCGAGAGTTAAAGAGCTAGCGCTCTTAACCATTCGGCGATGCTATATTCCGATACTTTAGATTCCATAGTTATTTACTTCCTTAATTGTTTTTGCCCATAATTCATTTGCCTCGAGGATAGTACCCTACAAGAAACCACGATGAGCTAGTTACAAGTCAAACACCATCAAATAACTCCATCTTAAACACATGTTGTTGTTCGTTACACTTCAATAGAATTAGAGTTACCAAATTGAGCTGTGCACGCGTCAAGATTTCTCTCAAATATCGACGACATTCTGATCAAATATTATATTGAGAGTAATAAAAAAAAGTCGCTTAAAAGTCGACAGGGTCGACTTCATTGCACCGGGTGTTATCCCATATGGCTCGGTCTCTTTCCGAAGCGCTGAAAGCGTCGCACAAAGCACGAACTCCGTAGCTTTTAGCGACGACCCACAGGAGTCTCCGAAACATTTAACTCGTAAACCGAAGGACGCGGCCCGGAATCGAACCCACAACCTTGGGAGCACGAGTCAAACAACGACACCACAGGGCAGCAAGCACCAAAACAACAAACTAAGGCAGTACATATGCGGCCAAAATTGAATAGGAGGCAGACCACTAATGCTTGAATAATACCAACAGGGACAATGGAATGGACCATATAGAAAGCGTGTGTTGGAAAGTGTAGCCATAGATCTACATGAGCGTATATCAGAGAGGCACTCTACACAGTACTGGCATCCCCATTCTTATGTCTGGCTGTGTTGTCACAACTGTGCACCAGTATGATCTAAAGCACATCAGACCCACCAGGATACGATCGAAACTCAGGGAATGGAAGGTTAGCATGCTCTTACATGGAAAATAATTTTGGTCATTATCAACTTAATAATCTGCAACTTTTGACGTCAAGCGTCGTGGTGAGGAGTTGACATTCCAGCGCCCAATGGCTGGCACTGGATGGTGTCATTCCATGTGACAGTCCAGTGTCTTTGATGTAGTGAATCCATTTCCTTCTCGGGCGTCCTATTGCTCTCGTACCAGATCTTCTTTGGTGTAGAGCCAGCGCAGGTAACTTACTGTGTTGCATTCTAACGAGATGGCCCAATCATTTGATCTTCTGCCTTCCAATAATGTGACACAAAGTATTGATCCAGTTGCCTGTCCGATAACATAATTTCTTACTCGGTCTCGCAGTGTTAAGTTGGCAGCTCTTCTCAGGCATCTCATCCTGCAGGTATCTGTCATTTCCTCTAAAGCACAGAGTTCGAAAACGTCAGCCACTTCTGTCAAGGCTTGCTTCTTAGACATTCTGTCTATATAGATCTTCAATCGTAGTGGGGGAGTACACATCCCTGTCTGACTCCTCTATAGACTATGAACATATCTGACACACCTTCTTGTATTCTTACTGCACTTTGGTCCCGGTAATGCATAACTCTGATGTTCACTAGTAATTGCCCTTGTATCCCGTAATCTTCAAAGACGTCCATAATGTATATCTGTCTACTTTATCGAAAGCTTTTTCCAGGTCTACAAAAACAATATTTTGCTGGTCGTAGCATTCAATTATTTTCCCCCTCACATATTTGCATTAGTCTGCATAAAGCATCAGTGCAGCTTTTATTTGTCCTGGAACCAAATTGTGCTTTTCTTAACCGACCGTTATTCGACTATGAGTCTAGCTCTTTGTATCAATAATTGTGAGAACATGTTCCCAATGTGACTCAAAAATCAGAAATATAAAATATCTCGCTTGATTGCTTAGAAAGCAAAATACGTAACAGTAAACTAAACCAAACGAAAGATTGAATCAAAATAGTCTCTTAATGTTGCATATCCATTAGAAGACGTAACAGTCAACCCCAGAAAGTTTTGACAGTTCTTGCTTTCTGGGCAAGTTTAAGTTCAGTAGGTTGCCATTGCTTTCTGAACGACCGGTACCGATACCATTTCATAAAAATCCAACGTAAGGCTGTTTGCTGCCAAATCGCCCACAACTGTGTTTCGAACGCGAGTATGCGAGATTACGAACTGCGTCCGCAACTCCATTGTCACGGAGCTGGCCAATAGTCTGTACAACAGACATGAATACATGTACGGAAACAAGAAGAATGCCGTAACATAAATAAAACATCGCCTGTGAATAATGTTAATGTTGAATAAATGGTAGGTGACAGTTGTATTCTAATGATGGTGGTTTATGAGAGTCTTGAGTCATGATAAGCTTCATCAACATTGACACGGGCTTACTCAAGACCTGAAACGTACACCCATCCAATTCTTGTAACAGGGATTTTCACAAGGCCATTGCCTGGGGGAAATGTTGCCTTTGTGAAGAGGGGTCAGAATGTAATGGTTTAGTTAACATTTAGTGTAACGTTCAAGCAAATAGAAGACATCTTAAACAGGTGTATCTTTACAACTATCTAGGAAGTCATACAAGTTGATATCAGATGTCATGCAGAAATTATAACAGTATTGTCCATCTCAATAATAATCTTTGGCAAAGAAGGAAACGCCGATGACAATTAACACTTTGTCCAGTGCTGTGACACAAATAGATCCAGAAAGTCAAAATTTATTGGACCTGATATGAATCAAGTAAACTTAGTGTCAGCTGGCAATCTTGATGGTTAAAACGCTAGAGGAAGACAAAGATAAACACTTAGATGGTTTGTCCAAATGACATCATCCCTATAAAACACAGGCCTAGTTCATGACTCCGGTGGTCGCGTGACCTTAACCCTGAATCTTACCAACTTTGAACACGACGATGATGTATTGTGAATGTTAACTTGTAGTCTAGAGAAATTAAGGAAAAGGCGGCTGGGTAATCTGAGTCTTTTTCCATTCCGTTCTGGAGTTCTTTAAGTTCTACAATTTTCTTGCTTTGAAATTACCCTGTCAATTATTCTTGAATTGCAGCCGACGCTGAATCGTAGCATATAAAATTATATATTAGCACACACAAGCATATGCACTCATTTGTATTCGATATGCACCAGACAACTTTGAATTGCAGCAGAAGGAATTATGGAGATGGGATCATGAAGAAGGCCGCTACGCTTTCGATACACGTGCTTAGTCTCATTGTTTGTCCCTACAAGAGAAGTGGAATACAGGAGAGTGGACTTTCGAGGATCTGCTTTAAAGCTATCTGAGAGATAAAGGCTGCTAGACACAGCTGGGTTAGGCATAAGACAACAAATGAAGGGGTATTCAGGAGAATGGACTTTCGGGGATCTGATTTAACTGCTATCTGAGAGATAAAGATTCCTAGATGTAGCTGAGGCAAGTTGGCATGACACTACGAGTGCCTCAAGCTGAACGATGCACATAAGCTAGGTCGAGCTGACACAATCGCCAGAGACTAAACAATTCAGCTGGACTAGGTCGAATTAACACAATTGCCTCGGACTGAAAATGTTACATTAGTTGTAGACAGGTGGAGTGGGTGATGTATTTGACAGAATGCTTGCATTACCATCAACAGAAAACAAAACAAACGCTAACATTTTGACAATGATGCTGGCTCAGCCAATAAACCACACGAAAAGGAAAGATGCAGTTTGTATGGGGAATGTCAATAGAAAGGTTGGAAACAGATACTTTCAGGCTTGTAAGACGACTTTACTGGCACCTTGCCGTCATGACAGACGAAGCTGTTACATTGTGCTTAAAAAAGGTATAATAACTAAAACCCATGGCGGGAACCAGGGATGGAGTTATACCTCTCCATAGCACAAAGCCTGGGCTGAAGTGTAAAGACCGTGTGTTGTCCATGCAGCATGATCCCTCTCTCGGCCTGCCTAGTTTACTCCAGAGGAAAGGTAACACCAATACATCTGGAACAAGACAAGTTTCAGAAGCTGCCGGATCAGCAAAGCAATGTTCTAACTGTCTGTCTGTCGGAGCTTCGATTCTAGACCAGATGCCGTACAAAGTTTAGGCCTTGTCCGTCCTCATTCGGTCTTATGTGGGATATTAATAGACACGAGACATAACTGGAGACAGAGGGGTGTGTATGTAAACAGTTTAAATAGCTGGACAACAAATAATACCGTCGATAATATCATTAACATACGAGATGACAACGATAATTGCAGAGTGACGATGGCTAAAGTCTGCTCCAGCTCAGGAACTGCAGAACGATAAGCAGGAAGAGAGAATGGGTTAAAGTAATATGCTGGGATACAGACATATTAAATACTGGAGGCATATATTGATCCGTGTGATCACCTTAAGTACTAGCGTCTGTTTATATGGAATCGTCGTGATTACCTTATTTCAGGAGAGTGTGTGAATTGTTACATGAGTAATCGCAGAGCTGAGCCATGAAAATAGTTTCACACTTCATCGCACATTACGGGTCTGCTGGAAATTGACCAAAACCAGACTGAAAATGGCGTTTTATTTTAGAATTCTGAGCCAGGAAACAGCCATCAATAATATATGACGCAAGCAGTGTGTATTAATATCCTGTGTTGATGAGCGACAGCTTTTTGAAATGCTAATTGGAGTAATTAGTATAACAATACTCATTTAATTAATTCCCCCTTTTCGCTCCTCCGCCTTATAAAGGTAGAGGGGTTTGAGTGTTCCAATGGCCCCAAGAGGCATGCCGACCGTAGAGCAGAAACTGTTAGGATCTCCCATGTCGGACAGGTCAAGAGATAAAGACCAGACGAAAAGAGGCACAAACGTACTGCCTTAATGTAGACTGGGGATTGTCAAAACCTAGCGTAAATAAACCCGGAATAAATGCGTGTGGAAGTCAGGCAATGCGAAACAGTGCAATTTATGTGACTTTAAGTCGCAGTTTAATAAACAAACAAACACAATAAAGATTGCAATTGCAGAAAATTGTCATTAAAGCTAGACATTTCCCCCCCCCCCCCCCGCATTTCCATCCTGTTTCAGGATATTGCGGTCAACACCAGAATCTTTCAGCTGTATGTTGATTCCTAGGCTAGATTACGCTCATCAGCACGCCATGACTTTCTGAGCGACCGGCTCCATACTCTCATAAGTCACTGGCGCGGCTCGAACCACTTCTAATTCTCGTGCGCTCACGTCAACCACGAGAGTATTCGGGGTTAACGGAGAAAGCTGCTAACTCCTCGGCCAGGGAGCCGGCAAAGCTAGACATTGTGTGTGTCTATATATATTGCACAATAGATTTCCCGATTTATTGCCTGGTATATTTCGCTGCATCTCGTCAGGTACATACTGCAGAATTCACACAACATAAAGTAAAATAACTAGATAAATCCTTCAAGCTGAAATATACACTTGTTCGCACAGTAATGTCAATTGTCTACCACGGTAATTTTAAACTGACTAACATGTCTTTCTGTTTGCACAAAACTGGCCTATGTAGATTAATCTTTATGGCTTCTGCAAACTTTAACAGGCGACTATTTGGTGTGTTGAACAACACGTGAAAGGCTCTGTATCTATCAATTACATGGCCGTTTTCCAACATATGCCTAGCAATTGATGAAGCGGGAAGCTTTTCGTGTGTCGGCCTCCCTAGGCCACCATCGCCTGTGTGTAGCATCTTGTCAGTCCAAACATAGAGAGGCCAGTTGTGTGCAAACAGAAAGACATGTCAGTCAGTTTAAAATTACCGTGGTAGACAACTGACATTACTGTGCGAACATGTGTATATTTCAGCTTGAAGTATTTATCTAGTTGGTTTACTTTATGTTGTGTGAATTCTGCAGTATGTACCTAACCAGATGCAGCGATATATGCCAGGCAATAAATCGTACAGTCTATTGTTTGTGTGGTGGTAATTCAAATTCACTACGGGAAAACATTGTTTTGAATGTATATATATATATATATATATATATATATATATATATATATATATATATATGGACGGAGATGCATGGGGTAGCTAGGGATAGGTGGGCATGGTTGAGTATAAATAAAGGCTGAACGAGAACAAGTGTTAGGTCGGCAGGTAGGTATGTAAGTAGGTTGGCAAGCAGGTATGTAGGCAGGTAGTTAGCTAGGTAGGGAGGTAGTTAGATATGCAAGCAGGTGGATAAGCGGGTAGGCAGGTAATTCGCTATTAGGTAGTTAGGTAGGTACACAGTCAGGCGGGCCGGTAGATAGGCAGGCATACATATGACTAGGTGACAGTGTCTTAGAGGCACACCGTTCACCAACCACGCCAGCAGACCTGGTACGTTCTATATAACGGGTGTTTACACAAACATAAGGACGGCATACAGTAATCTACCCCTTGCGACAAGGTCATGGACAGTACATCTAACGTTGTCCATGTATTGCAAACGAAAGCTGCAAACTATATTTACACAATACAGCACCTAGGTACATAAAATGAGAATTAACGAAATCTATGGTAAACGAAAGCCCAGAAATAATTCATACAACCTGACACCTGGCTAAGGAAGGTGAGAATTACATAAATCTACGGCAACGAACTCCCAGACAAACGTTCACACAATATGGCACTAGCTACAAACAGTAACAACTGCAGAAATACAGGCATGTGAGAAACACAGTGGACTCTAATGTGAATAAAACTGTTGATAAATATGAAGCACACACGCTGAAAGACTATAATTCTAATTCTAGAAAATAGTGATCCGTTGTGGTTTTGACTATTGTGTTTAGTTAGTTACATTCTTGCATATGGCTATTCTCAAGTGCTGAAAGAATATCGCGGGGGCAGTTTAATACAAATAAAGTAATCCCTAAAAAATGTTGAATGAGCCCGTAGAAAGTTAGGTACTAGCACACTGGTAAACACAGTGGAGGGCTTTACGGTAATCGTTGGGCGGTGTAAACAACAGACGGACTGGTATACACCCTCTTGGAAGAAAACACACAAGTCGCTGGAGGTTTATGACGACGAACCTCAATGCGAAGACGTCACAGGCTGGTTGGTTTAACGATTCTTCCGTGATTACTGTCGGGTTACTTTAAGCACGTGTCCCTTATCTACGGGACACACTGAGTCTTCTCTCCCGCTCCCTCTCTGTCTTTGTCTCATTCTCTGCCTGCTTGTCTATCTCTCTATCTTCTTTAACCTACATACGAAAGAAAGTGATTACACAACATAAATTTTATTAGAAAGTGCATGGAAGATTTACGAACAGCTGAACATCTTATTTCAGGACACAAATTGGCTCTTAAACACTACACCATGTAGGGGTCGTGAACGATCTTGTAGTTTAGTTTCAACATGCACAATAGCGATTACAAAATGGCTGCCGCACTATCGACTTACATGATCAAGGAACAACAACGCACGTTTTGAGGTCATAATTTGTGAAACTGTAAAATCTGCGTTATGAACACGTTGACCATGAGAAACAACAGTTCACATCCGCCGTTTCCCTAAGCAGCGGATTGCTGGTCTTAATGTCTCCGGCAAGTTCTAGTAACAAACCCAGGTGCATGCTTGCATCCTAATGATACATTGAATTCTGCCACACCTGCTGATGTACTTGTCCTGTGTGAGTCCGCCTCGGTGGGCATTCAACCACGAGACTGCCGGGTTAACGGGCAAGCTCGCTAGCTACTGCCACACCGTGATTCCCAGGCTTCAATGTGCATCTCAAGAAACCATTGACCCACATTCAGAAGAGTATACAGGAATGCACAATTAGATCTGCTATTAACTCCATATAACCAAAGCAGATTTTACAGTAAAAGGAGGAACTCTTCGAATAATGTCAACATGTGTGATCAACTTATGAGGCAGAAATGACACGTCGGAGAGTGCATTATCACGCTTGAAGACGTTTTCGAGGTCCTTTTTTTTTCAAACTTCATTATTTTCACTGACTCATTTTCTGCGCCGTTGGTTCTCCAAAATAGTGGGCAGACCAGGGCTGGACTTGGCAAAATAATAGCAAGCGAAATTGGCAAGTTTAATCATGCAGTCGAACAGTGGCTATGTTAACATATCTGATAGTTTCTTGACAGGATAACTAGCAATTATGGGATGTAGACAAGAAAACCGTATACAGAAACAAGTCCCAAAACAGCTAAACAGCTTATAAGAACTGTGACATAACAATATTAGTTAAAAAGGCTGATCACTAACGATAACGCAAGGGATGTATGACTTATTAATTAGCTAGTAATTATAAGTATGAGCCCGATAGCGTTGCGAGCTTCCCAAAGACGCCGAAGATCACATTATATATATATATATATATATATATATATATATATATATATATATATATATATATATATATATATATATATATATATATATATATATATATATATCTTATATATAAAAAAGACTTGTGCGTATGTATCTCTGTATGTATTTATGTATCTCTGTCCGTATGTCCTTTATGCGCTCGCGAACGGCCCATCCGATTGAGATGAAATTTTCTACACGCCTTCCTTTCATTCCAGAGATGCCAACTGTCGTAGTTTTTTTTCCTTCTTCCTCCTCCTCCCTCCTCCCTCCTCCCCCTCCCAAAATACGTACGTCCAGGAAATGGTCTTCTACATAGACACTTCTCTCTGAGGTCCGCGATAACATATTAACCTGGTGGGATGGCAATCAATCATCCTACTACCTCCTCCCTTCTCCCTCTTCCTCCTCCCTCTTCCTCCCTCCGCCTCCTCCCTCCTCCCACTCTCTACTCTTCCTTCCTCCTCCCTCCTCCTCCTCCCTCTTCCTCCCTCTTCCTGCTCCCTCCGCCTCCTCCCTCCCCCTACTCTCTCCTCCTCCTCCCTCCTCCTCCCTCTCCCTCCTCCTACTCCCTTCTCCTCCTCCTCCCTCCTCCTCCTCTCTCCTCCTCCCTCCTTCTCCCTCTTCCTCCTCCCTCCTCCTCCCCCTCCTCCTCCACCCTACTCCTCCCTCCTCTTCCTAATCCCTCCTCCTCCCTCCTATTCCTCCTGCCTCCTCCTCCCTCCTTCTCCCTCCTCCTTCTACCTCTTCCTCCCTCCTCCTTCTCCCTCCACCTCCTCCCTCCTCCTCTCTCCTCCTCCTCCCTCCTCCTCCCTCTCCCTCCTCCCTTCTCATCCTCCCCCACCAACGTTCTCCTCCTCCCTCCTCCCTCCTCCTCCTTCTCCCTCCTCTTCCCCCTCCCTCCTCCCCCTCCTCCTCCTCCTTCACCCTCCTCCCTCCTCCTCCTCCTCCTTCACCATCCTCCCTCCTCCTCCTCCCTCCTCCTCATCCTCCCTCCTCCCTCCTCCTCCCTCCTCATCCCTCTTCCTCCTCCCTCCTCCCTCCTCCTTCTCCCCTTTCCCCCCTCTTTCTCTTAATCCCTCCTCCTCCCTTCTCCTCCCTCCTATTCATCCCTACTCCTCCTCCTCCCTCCTCCTCCTCTCTCCGCCTATCTCTTCCTCCCTCCTCCTCCCTCCTCTCTCTTCCTCCTCCCTCCTCCTCCCTCTTCCTCCTCCTCCCTCCTCCTTCCTCCTGCTCCCTCCTCCTCCTCCCTTCTCCTCCCTTCTCCTCCTCCCCCTCCTCCCCCTCCCTCCTCCCCCTCATCCGTCTTCCTCCCTCCTCCTTCTTCCTCCCTCCTCCTCCCCCTCCTCCCCCTCCTCCTCCCTCTCCTCCTTATCCCTCCTCCTCCATTCTCCTCCTCCCTCCTCCTCCTCTCTCTACCTCCTCCCTCCTCCTCCCTTCACATTCCTCCTCCTCCCTCTTCCTCCTCATCCCTCCTCCTCCTCTATCCTCCTCCCTCCTCCTCCTCCTCCCTCTACCTCCTCCCTCCTCCTCCCTTCACATTCCTCCTCCTCCCTCTTCCTCCTCCTCCCTCTCATCCTCTTCCCTCCTTCTCCTCCCTCCTCCTTCTCCCTCTTCCTCCTCCCTCTTCCTCCCTCCGCCTCCTCCCTCCTCCCACTCTCTACTCCTCCCTCCTCCTTCTCCTCCCTCCTCCTCCTCCCTCTTCCTCCCTCTTCCTGCTCCCTCCGCCTCCTCCCTCCGCCTACTCTCTCCTCCTCCTCCCTCTCCCTCCTCCTCCTCCCTCTCCTCCTCCTCCTCCTCCTGCGATCTCCTCCTCCCTCCTTCTCCCTCTTCCTCCTCCCTCCTCCTCCCCCTCCTCCTCCACCCTACTCCTCCCTCCTCTTCCTAATCCCTCCTCCTCCCTCCTATTCCTCCTGTCTCCTCCTCCCTCCTCCTCCCTCCTCTTCCCTCCTCCACCTCCCTCTTCCTCCTCCCTCCTCCATTTACCCAAGACAGACAGACATACAGATAGTCGGGAACGGGATCTTATATGACTACTTATATGATTTAAATGAGATGCTCTCCACCATGGGCTGGGCCGGGTCAGACAGACAGACAGACAGATAGATAGACAGACAGACAGACAGACAGTCGGGAACGGGAGCTTATATGACTACTTATATGAATTAAATGAGATGCTCCCCACCAGAGTCTGGGCGAAGCCGGGCCGTGTCAGCTAGTATATATATATATATAAGAAGTTTAAGTTTCATATTACATTTTATCAACACCTAGCGTCGGAAAAGAAACTAAGTAAACTTGATTGTCAATGTTATGATTGAGTGTACATATTCCCAGGCCTGACACCACGGCCAAAATACACCAGCATCTTTACAACAACAAAATGACGATTGCCAGACTTCGGTAGTTCATGTTTTTACGCATACATCGTATAGCAGTAATGATTTTAATTGATCAATATCAATATCCTATAATATGCGTTACAATGTAGCAGTGAATGTAATTGTGTCTGGTGTATGATCTGTCGACGGTTTAAGTATGAAGTGGACCAATCAAGTGAATCAAGAAACAAATGAAGATCGTAAACTAATTAGAGACATTAGACGTAAACTCAGTGGTGTCTAACCTTTTTAGCAGGCGGGCAAAATTTCAGAAATAATATTTGCTGCCGGGCCACGCACCTAATATTCTTTTTGTTTTGTTAAGTAAAGTAAACAAGCTAGCATGCTACAGCTTCGACCACATCGTCACTTTGCAGTAGGTGAGATTGTGGTCAAACGCTTGCCTGGTTTAATGTTTTAAAAAAAAAGAAATAGGTATATTTATTTATTTTTTTTTTTTAAAGAAAATAAAATATAACTGAGAATCAAACATATTTATTAGACAATTTAAAAATATTTAAAAGTGAGACATCTGACTTTGTTTTGCAGAGCTAAGTGCATCAAAATTGATCTCGACTGATGTTGTCGCTACACGCAAACAGTTTTTTTTTTTTAATTGAACATCACTAAATCGTATTCTCTCTTGTGATTTGACGTGCTTCATGCGACTAGAAAGCTGTTCACACGCATACGTGTTTCCAAATAGCGAAACAAAGGACAGAGCATGTTTGTAAAATGCAATATATTTATACTTGTCCAAATACGTTTTATAGAACTCTTCCAAACAAACTTGATGGAATTTCTCCTTTAACTGTGTATCTCAACACATTTCACAATGTTTCATTTGCAATCTTCCTGGTAATACATTTACGTCTACCACGAATGGCGTTGCAAATGCACAAAAAAGCACATACTGTTTAAAAAAATCCTTAAATCGGTTTTCAAATTCGAGGTTTATTTAGATATCAAAGAAGCGTATTTATCCGTTGACTACCGTGTGGCGTCAGGTTGCAATGACAATGTAGGAAAGTGGGTAAATTTTTTGCCTTCAACTGTTGTTCCCAAAGACCACGTTTCATTTGAAATGCAAAAATATGATCATACATCTTATTAATTAATTGATCTTTCCCTTGTAGATGAGTATTAACGTCATTTAGGTAGCTATTTATATCGACCAAGAATGCAAAGTCGCAAACCCACTCTTTGTCTTCAAATTCTGGGATACTTTTTGACTTTTTGCAAAGAATTATTGTATTTCTTGCTGCTAATCAAACACTCTTTTCAACAATTTGGCACGGGTCAGCCGTCTTACGTCTGCATAAAATATAACGTCATTATAATCTGAGTCCAAAGACTTTAGAAACTCTTGGAACTGACGGTGATTCAACCCGTTGGACTTAATGAAGATCACTATTTTGACGACAACGTTCTTGACATGGTCCATTTTGAGGGACTTCGAACATAAAATCTTCTGATGAATAATGCAATGAAAATTTAGCATTGAAGTATTACCGACTTTGGAGGCCTCATTTTCACTCAATTTTACTAAACCTTCGTGTTTCCCACCATTGCTGGAGCACCATCCGTTGTTAAGCCCGATGAGTTGTTAAGTTATAACGAAAAGCGATTCAATGTCTATGTAACTGCCACTTAAGTGGATACAGTGACGCTAATTCTTCTGTCTTTTTAAATGATAGCCGATCATGCTAGGACACAGATAAGTTGAAATTTTTACTTTCATGTAGTGTCGATCGTGTATTTGTTAATCTATGTTTGATTGTTTGTTCGATGCTTACGAAGGCTTTGGCCGCAACGTCCATTGTTTTTTTGTAGTCCTGCTTTGGTAAAGCTCTCAATCTACTTTTCGTTTTTCAGTGATTCATTTATTTCTGTCTTTTTAAATGGACATCAACACCCCTGATAAAACTTGACAACTGGGCAGTATATGCCATATCTGTGCTTTCATCCAATGCTAGAGACGCAGAGGTGTTTCCAAGGCACCAGGGCTAGGTTTTATACCTACTAACACGTCATAGTCGTGCGTCCTGGGCAATAGGTCCCTTCGGGGTCCTGGCTAACGTAGTAGGATAGCTGATTCTTTCGAAGTTGGAAAGTATCTGCCTACATGGCGAGGAACCACCAGTCTGCACACCAATAAGCCAGACATGGGACAACGGATACTCACACAAACCTCAGTCCGGTATGACATCGCATCGCTGTTGGACAACAGGATGTCTTCATCCGACATACAGGACTTTACGCTGGAGTTCACAGCCAGCGAAGACAAACAAGCAAGCAAGAATCCAATGCTGGAGCATAAAATATAAACTCGGATGCTCGACTTTTCAAATTATCTTCAACATGTTTTCCGATGTCGTCTACACACCTAGTAATAGTCTGGCGGGACAGACTTATTTTTGAGAAATCCTTCTTCTTTTCTGGACATAGAATTTCAACGACGCTCTCCAAACATCTCTTAACCATTTCACCTTCTGAATATGGCTTCGATTTTTTTTGCTGTTGCTAGTACCATGGCTACTGCATAACTAGCTTTTACATAGCATGTTGACTCTGAACCCGCTCTAATAAATATCTTTTGTTGTGTAGAAATTGTTTTTTTTAAAGTCATTTACTTAAGTCGAAATTGCCCTTTGTACTTATCAAACTTATTTGCATGTTTAGTCTCGTAGTGCCGTTTGATGTTATACTCTTTCAAAACAGGAACAGATTCGTTGCATATCAAGGATTTGGGTTTTGCTTTAATCTCCACGAAAAAAAAATAGTTTATAGTCCACCTGTCTTGAAAACTTCTTAATTCTTCTGTGATCCTGCTCTTCTTTGGTTCAACGTCTTTACTAGTTGACGCCATGGTAGGTCTTCGTTTTTAACTGGAAAAAAATAAAATAAAAATAAAACACCACGGGTAATATTAATTAATAATAACTAATTAATTTAAATTACATAAATCATATGTTTCAGGGTTTGCTTACCAATAGAATGGATATGGTAGACAGGATACTTGGTTAAAGTAGTTTGAACTCTTATTATAAATACGATAAATATGTATTTTAATGTCCATCGCAAGATCTTTCCAGACGCAGTGGCGATAATAGAACGAAACTACAGAATAACACGGAACTTTGTTAAGCTGGAGTGAAAGTAATTATGAGTATGAGCCCGATAGCGTTGCGAGCTTCCCACATACACCGAAGATCACACTATATATATATATATATATATATATATATATATATATATATATATATATATATATATATATATATATATATATATATATATATAAAAGTCGAAAGGGTCGACTTCATCGCACCGGGTTTTATCCCATATGGCTCGGTCTCTTTCCGCAGCGCGGAAAGCGTCGCACAAAGCACGAACTCCGTAGCTTTTAGTGACGACCCACAGGAGTCTCCGAAACATTTAACTCGTAAACCAAAGGGTGCGGCCCGGAATCGAACCCACAACCTTCGGATCACAAGTCAAACGGCTTGACCACTTCGCTACAGAGACTCCTATATATATATATATGAGAAGAAATGACATGAAGTACTTGGTGACAAATGGCAAGATCGAAGGAAATAGACCAAGGGAAAGACCAAGAAGTAAATACCTGGATGGCTTGGCCACGTGGCATGGTCGAGACAGGAACACGGAGCTGATCTACGATTCTGGTGATCGAGTGAGATGGCAAAACATGACCGCCCACGCTTATCGACATGGCACATGATGGGTGGATGGACCTGTATCAATATAAGGCAACAAGCAGCATTCTTTGGTCACGTAATGAGTGTTGGCATAATGTTGGAGCAACTGAGTGTAAAAACAGTTAAAGAATGCTGGAGAATATCAAATAGTATATTATTGAGTGAAACGCCAAGGCTATTACTATTTAAATATTAATATAATACTGTAGTAGTAGTAGTAGTAGTAGTAGTAGTAGTAGTAGTAGTAGTAGTAGTAGTAGTAGTAGTAGTAGTAGTAGTAGTAGTAGTAGTAGTAGCAGTAGTATGAGTTGTAGTAGTAGTAGCAGTAGCAGCAGTAGTAGTAGTAGTAGTAGTAGTAGTAGTAGTAGTAGTAGTAGTAGTAGTAGTAGTAGTAGTAGTGTGGTGGTGGTGATGTTAGTAGTAGTAGTAGTAGCAGCAGCAGCAGTAGTAGTAGTAGTAGTAGTAGTAGTAGTAGTAGCAGCAGCAGTAGTAGTAGTAGTAGTAGTAGTAGTAGTAGTAGTAGTAGTAGTAGTAGTAGTAGTAATAGTAGTAGTAGTAGTAGTAGTAGTAGTAGTAAAAGTTGTTGTTGTTGTTGTTGTTGTTGTTGTGGCTGTTGTTGTGTTAAAACGGTTCGAACTTCATAGGCTGTAAGGATATGGCTGAATAAAAATGCACTGAGACTGGGACAAACCATGGAAAAGACTCAGATTCCATGTATCAACAAATAAATATCCTAACAGGTAGGACAACACAAAGTAGCAATAGATGTGTAAAATCGAGGAATGGCGTAATATTAAAGGGAAAAGGGGATATAGATAATAGACGCTACAATTTATTTAGTTGTTTTAGTTTTTGAAGAGCAATAGATATTCGCTTTTTTTTAATTATTAATTTCTTTCATTGTGTCACCATTGTCGGTAATTAATGAACCAAGATATTCGAAATTTTCCACCACCTCCAATTTTTCCTCATTAAAATATATTTTTCTCTTCATATTAGTTAGCTAGTTAGTTAGATAGTCGAGGTTCCAACTTCACAACAAAGGGTCGTCCCCATTATGCTCCGTTTATGTGCCAGTGAATATCACACAAAATGTTTGTGTTTCACACTGTCCAATGTGAAAAGTGGAACAGACAGGAGTCTCGGCAATCCAATAGCCCGCACAGATACACTATGCATAATGCCACCGCCAGAATGCCAACACAAAAGTCATCCACGAAAATTACAGTTTATTTATGGAATAGGCAGACACCAGAAAGACTTTAGGGACCCGGGTTTTCTCACATGGCTCGGTCTCTTTCCACAGAGCGACCCGCCGAAAGCGCCGCACAAAGCAAGAACTCCGTAGCTCCAGCATCGACTCCCAGGAGTTTCCTGAAAAATGCACACGTGAACCGAAAAGGCAAATCAGTCAATTCAGCAACAACCGGTAGCCATTGCTCCGAAAATTCAGTTCACTGTACAAACAAAAGCGGACAGATGTAAAAGTATTCCACATGAATTTCACAGCTCACAGAGTCGCGCCACGCACCCACTCAGTAGCAAGGCGAAGGAACTATATACTACCAGTCCAACATGAGGAAATTGCGAATGCAAACCGCAGCCACTAGGATAAATACTAGCGGTTCAATGCCTAAACGCCATGCTGGGGACCGGAAGCTTATCCATATTAAGTATATTTGTATGCATTATCTTTATTTTGGCAATGTTAAGATATAAGTTGAGATTTTCACTATTCTTTAGGGTTTAGGTTATTAGTTTTTCTTTACCATTTTGTGATGTGGATAGCAATACTGTATCATCAGCATATCGAGTCTCTGGTATTTCATGACCACCGATATTTAGGGCACCGTATTGCTCCTTGGTTACATCATCTCTGGCAATTCTCATTATACTTTCGGCGATCACGTTAAACAAATAGGGGGACAGCACACAGCCCTGACGAACTCCTTGCTTGATGTCAAACCAATCTGATGTCTCGCCATTTATTCTAACCGCTGCTTGTTGGTCTAGATAGAGCAGTTTTATGAGTTGTATAACATGTGATCGAAAACCCATATTCCTCATGATTTCCCAAAGTTTCTGATGTTGTACACAGTCAAATTGCCTTTCAATAATCCACAAAACATGAGAATAGGTTTACATTAAATTCTCTGCACTTCTCTATTATTAAACGCATGTTGAGTATGTGATCTCTTGTTTATCTGTCTAGTCTAAATCCAGCTTGAACCACGTTAATCTCTTCTTCCATTTTCTTACGCAGTCTTCCCATTATGATTTTTAGTAGAAGTTTACTTGCATGACTGATCAGGGCAACAGTTCTATAGTTGGTGCATAATTTCATGTTGGCCTTCTTTGGTATTGGAATGAAGATAGTTCTCTTCCAATCTTTTGACCATATACCATATTTTCATATCTTTTTACATAATGCGTGATATATTTGTATAATAGATGGATAGAGTTTATATATATATATATATAACACTAAATCATTATTAACAGTTCAAGACAATGGCGATGGTCTGCGCAATATTTGTTGTAGAAGTTGTGGATGTACTGCATTACACGAAGAAAGGAAATACGTCCGGTCCAGACAACATTACATTGCGGGTATTGAGGCACGTACATATTGTGGAGTTTAATGGCAACAGTTGTACATGGCATTATAAATGGTTGATACAAACTAAGTGACCTATCAAGATCAATTTTCACAGCTCCATCAAAGCAACGTGGCGCTTCAGAATGTGACAATCATAGCACAATACTTCTTATGAACTTCACGGCAAATTGCCCTTTGTACTTATCAAACTTATTTGCATGTTTAGATAACATCAGATGGAAAATGTATCGCAGAGATAAAGAACAGAACAGGACAAGCAAACTCTGCATGTTACAAAATGAATTAACTTCCAACGCAACAAATACGTGTCATTTGGAGTTAGAAAAAAATTCTTGCATAATTCGTAGAACCAATTTTAACAATATGGTCGTGAATCTTGGACAATGAATAAACAAGCACAAAATCCATGGACGTAAGAGACGTGTATTTACAGAAGAATGACGAAAATTCACTGCACAGCCATGATGAATAATCTGGACGTGATGAAAGAGGCTAAGACACAAAGACAGCTTATCATAAACATCATAAAAAGGCATACTATTAGAAAACAAAAACTAGATCATATTGTGACAGTATGACAGATATGTGGAAGCTGAGATAGCGGAAGACAGAGAGTAAACATTCCTGTTAGACTTATGGCATGCCACATAAGGGTATCGTCACACGAAGACAAGGCGTGATGATGATGAAGAGCAGTATATGCACGGCTTGGTATTTGTATAGTTCACAGAGCAATATGTGCATCGTATAGTGTGCCTGAAGTTCTTTGAGCAGTGCATACATTGTATGGTATGATTGAAACACTCGAGTGGTTAGGTCAGTGTCTCATTAATGGGTGTATTCTCTCCCCGTGCTAATTTAATATCTACATAAACAGAGTATCCAAAGAAGCAAGCATTGATAGAACCGATTCAGAAAATGTTTAACTCTTTAGACGAAACAACAGGTCCACCCGCAGTAAATGAGCTTGTATTCGAATATGAGAAGTGCATGTTTTAGTGCAACGAGTACAGACTGCACAACCTTATTAACTTAATATAATGAGTTCAACATACAGCAGATATAATATGAATATAAATACAACCAAAATTTAAGTAATGCAGAATAGCAGATCGCCTGGTCCACTAAATATGCTGATAAATAGCACACCTCTGAAACAAGATAAAGCATTAAAATATATAGGAAGTATAAAAATATAATAAATAGACAGAGAAATCAAAATCAGATTGCCAAAAAGCAAGTATGCATATATATCAACGATCACCCGTACTGAAGCTTCCAAATATAATTGTCCGCAAAACGAGATATAATAAATAACACATTTACACCAAAACCATGCTAGGAATGTCAAACCTTTACTTGATCAAAATCACTTACACAAAATCAACACCTTTGAGATGAGATGCCAGCTTAACTATCTGAGACCGAGTCAGAAATGATGCTATCAGACAGACAGTGAGATCAACACCTTTGAGATGAGATGCCAGCTTAACTATCTGAGACCGAGTCAGAAATGATGCTATCAGACAGACAGTGAGATCAACACCTTTGAGATGAGATGCCAGCTTAACTATCTGAGACCGAGTCAGAAATGATGCTATCAGACAGACAGTGAGATCAACACCTTTGAGATGAGATGCCAGCTTAACTATCTGAGACCGAGTCAGAAATGATGCTATCAGACAGACAGTGAGATCAACACCTTTGAGATGAGATGCCAGCTTAACTATCTCAGACCGAGTCAGAAATGATGCTATCAGACAGACAGTGAGATCAATACCTTTGAGATGAGATGCCAGCTTAACTATCTCAGACCGAGTCAGAAATGATGCTATCAGACAGACAGTGAGATCAACACCTTTGAGATGAGATGCCAGCTTAACTATCTGAGACCGAGTCAGAATTGATGCTATCAGACAGACAGTGAGATCAACACCTTGGGCCACATATATTGAAAGACAGAAGATCAAACGGTTCGGCCATCTCATTAGAATGCAATATCATCAACTACCAACACTGCTCATACACCAACGAAGATCTGACAAGACAGCAAAAGGACGCCCGAGAAGACAATAAATTGACGACATTAAACACATTGTACAGTCACACTGAATGACACTAACCCGTGCCACACAACGGGCGCAGGAACGTCAACTACTCCTCCCCACGACGCTTGCCGGGACAAGGAAGATGAAAACAATGAGGATATCAAAATGGGCAATCATAGTATGGTGGTTACCTCAAGTTTCCATTTAGTAAATGGCAAATAATTATCAAAAAAAATAAAGGGGAATTCCCTTTCCAAATACCCAATCAGATGTCGATATTGTACTGGATGTAGCTTGTTATCGATTTTCGTTTTCAGCTTATTATTTTAAGTATGTGCTTCCGTTGCTATTACAATTCTTGTGACTTTTCCAGACACAGAAGAAGTGCAACATAATATATTCACCAGCATTTCCTCAGTAATCAAATAAATTAGCTTTATAACGATTAATATGTTCAGCAATTTGTCGAGAATGCATTCTAAATGATCACCTGGCATGATGTTTGTATGAATTATTTGACCAGTAGACCGTTAACGGATATTTTTGTATCGGAAATCGGCAATGCACATATACCGTATTTGTGTGGTCCGATCAATACCGTACACCGGGCTGCAGAGTTTATTTTGATTTAGCGCTACGGGGATATTCAGAAGGGTACTAATCCTATGAGGTGATTTACTGTATTACTATCGTAATCCCATTGACAGTTTAACCCCAGCAGACTGTAGTTAAATACAGGACAAGAACGATCTGGACTGCAGAAGGATGTTTTAATATTTTCTAAAAGAAACATATTTTTAGATCCTGCTGTGTAAGAATAAATACAAAGACATGTACATACCTGACTACGACCTCAGACCAGGTAAACAAGATAAAAAATGACACTAGTATAATAATGACTGGATGAAAATAGTATACTAGTATAATAATTGTGGCATGGAGGCACATCATCAGCAGAGATGGCCCAGAGCATTGTGTTTCCCCATATTGATTATTCCCCTTTACCTGGTCCGAGTTACTAGCCAGGTAGGTGCGTGTGTTTAAATTTATTTGTTCTCTGCAAGATCTAAAAATACATTTTTTATCCTGTAATAAATTTTTTTTAAATGTTGCAAATCCCTTGCAGGACATTGAAGTCAATACCACCATTTTTCAGCTGCTGTTGATGTACTAGGCAAATTTTACGTTCAGTAGTTGGCCAAAGGCTTGCGAAAGCGGATCGTGAGCCGCTTACCACGCGTTCGAAGTACAGCCGCTACCGATTTGTGCAGCAGACCGTGTCGCGTTGTTATAACGTCTTGGTATGGGAGCCGGTCGTTCAGAAAGCAATGGAACAGAGCTACAGAACGTAAAATGTGCCTTGTACACCAACAACAGCTGAAAAATGATGGTGTTGACTGCAACATCCTGCAAGGGATATGCAACATAAAAAAAAAAGTTTGTCATTGCTTTCTGAACGACCGACTCCCATATCAACACGTTACAAGGCAACGCGACACGGTCTGCTGCACAAATCGGTCGCGGCTGTAAATAAATGTTTTTCGTTCAGCTGGGGATTGAACCAAGGATCTCGCGTGTGAGGCGACCGTGATAACCACTACAATACTGAATCCGATTGCATTGTAATGATGATGAATGTAACACATTACAAGGTACATACAAACTAATGATGTACAAAACACAGATGACTAGATGTCTCGGCATTATTCGGAGACTATACATTTTCAGATGTCTACAGTTAGCTATCTGTGTTCTCAACGTTCTTTTGAAGACCTTTATATCATAAAACATTTAAATAAACTCGTGATTGAGAATGTATCTGTTTCTGCTGTTCCTCTCCCAATGAAACATATCCCCTCAACCAAATCTTGTCAGCTTTGTGAAGTCTTGTTCGTAATTGGATGGATTTGCAGCTAAATATTTCTATAGGATAAGGTGGCAAGTCCACACCAACGATCCTTCGTCGCATCTTACGACATGTATGGTTAGGTACATGTAATTTTTTTTGTTTTTCTCATGGGCCGGCTACAAGAATGTATCTCATGTGTCATCATAATATTCCATCAAACTATTCTGTTATTTTTGTATACTCATGTTTAATATTTTTATGTTTTCTGCCACTTGATTTCATCATGTACAATATGAAAACAATTGCACTGCTTACCTCACACTGTTTTAATCAGTTGTAGTTAATATTATCATGTTGCATTGCATTAATATACTTAAAGATATACAATGGACTTCCGGTCGCTAACATGGCGGTTAGACGTTGAACCGTTAAGGCCTGTGGCGTGTTTATGCTTGAAGCTACGGTTTGCAATCGTATTTTCCTAATGTTGGACTGGTAGTACATGGTTCCGTCGCCCTGCTACTGAGTGAGTGCGTGGGCGACACTGTGAGCTGTGAAATTCGCGGGGAATGCTTTTACATCTGTCCTGTACAGTGACCTGCATGTTCGGAACAATGACTACCGGCTGTTGCTGAATTAACTGAGTAGCCTTTTCTGTTCACGGGTGCATTTTTCATAAGACTCCCGGCAGTGTACCTGTGCGGGCTGTTGGATTGCCGAGACTCTTACCTATTTCACTTTTCACATTGGACAATAGGGAGAATTTTGTGTGATATTCACTGGCACAGGAACGGAGCATAATGGGGACGACCCGTTGCCGTGAAGTTGGAACCTCGACTAACTAACTAACTAAAGATATGCAATGTGTATGTTTAACTTATTTCTTTCTATTTTTGTGTGATGCTCATGACCGTTGTCAATGTAGGTGTATGGGAATATGTATATTAGTTTGAGTAATTATGTTAAGAAAAGTGTGGGATAGAGTGAGAGAAAGAGAGAGAGAGAGAGAGAGAGAGAGAGAGAGAGAGAGAGAGAGAGAGAGAGATGATTAAGTGTGTGTGATTTGGTATATGTGTGTGTGTGTATATAAGGCGGTGTGTGTGGGCGTGTGACTGTGTGCATGTACGACTGTGTGAGCATTTGTGTATTTGCGTGTGTGAAAGTGTGTATGTGTCGATTATGTGTGTATGTATGGAAAGGAGTGTATGCGTTTTCCTTGCTGTATGTTTGAATGAGGATATATGTTTGTGTGTGTGTGTGTGTGTGAGAGAGAGAGAGAGAGAGAGAGAGAGAGAGAGAGAGGCAAGCAAGACCGACACAGGAATTGAGTGAGGAAAGATAGATATAAGCAAAGAAGACATACACAGGAGGTGAGAGAAAGAGATAGGCAAACGCCAAAGTTTACTGCGGCCAGAGAGACAGATATAGAGTCAGGGACAGTAAATAGTACGTAAAATACGGTTATATAGATGGTCATGTGATGAAAAGAGAGGCATTGGAGAATATCGTGACAGCTGGAAAGATCGAGGGGAAGAGAGGGAGAGGCAGACCAAGAGACATAATGCTGGATGGATTGAGACGGTGGCATGGAGAAATATCATCAGCAGGGTTGAACCAGAAAACGAAAGACATAGATCTGCGGAAAGTCATGAACGCCTACGCCACTACGTATGGCACTTTATGATGATGATGATGATGATGATGATGATGATGATGATGATGGTTGGCCCCAAAGTTCACTCTTTCAAATGGGGTGGGGATGGGGTGGATGACATGAAGCAAAATATAGAAAAGTGTAAATCATGAGACAAGCAATCTTTACACATTTTCTCTAACGAATACATTATGCTATTGCATACTGAAATTAATTGAAATTGTTAAGTATAATCATCTCAGCTTGGCAATTTTCAAAGTGCAAATTAATTATGCTTTTTAAAATTCACTTTTACTTTTGGTAGATGCAAAACAATAAGCCTTCCTGAAATATGCACATCATACAGCGCTTTACAGAACAATTGAGATCCGTGCACTCCAACATCTACTGAAGGAGACTCAGCACCTACATGTGTGTCCGCAGTGACGTGACATTGGTATCTACTCAAGCAATGTCTCCACAGATGGATGCTGGCCACAGCTTTCCAGGGTCGCATATAATGATTTTTCTAATGGGAGAAGCTTGAACGAAGGAACGCTCCACTAAACAGTAACTTTAAATCCGCAGTGATACACACATGCAGAACTTCAACAGTCATCCGGTAGTTGACTATATCTGTAACAACATGTTTACTTTCACCACATCCGGTAGTTGACTATATCTGTATCAACATATTTACTTTCACCACATCGAAGGGGTTACGAAAGCAATTCGTAATCCTGCATACCGTGTTCTAACCAGCTGTGGACGATTTGGAAGCAGACAGCCTTAAGCTTGTTTTTATACAATGGTATATGTGCCGGTCGTTCAGAAATCAATGGCAAACTACTGAACCTAAACGTGCCAAGAAATCATGTGTAAGAATGCTGGGGTTGACTGCGACATCTTGTAATGATATGCAACAAACTTTTCACCAAATATTGTTGGGGCATTCCTTCTCTGTTGGACCGTGGTCATACATTCAATTCGCCACTGAGGTGGGGCTATTTTAAAAACTGACTAGGGTGTTCAGGTCGACGCCGTCTAAACTGGGCACCAGAGAACTGTTCTGGAAGTAAACACAATCAATCGACTGCCCAGAGGTCTGTACAATTATGTGTGATTTTTTTTAGTTTTTGCGTTCGCTCGTTTTGAGCTCAAGGGTAGTCCATAGATGTGCTAATACTTCTATTGCAATTGACAGATGCTTTCGTGTGGGTTGGCTTTCCCTATTACCATTGTCCCTCACCATCAGGCGAATTCATTACGACTTCAAAGACCAGAAGTCAACATTTTAGCCCAACTGACCGGTGTAGGGGTTGAACCCGCTACCTCGGTATCAGCACAACGAATGTTTAAGGATAGGAGCTCATATCCATTCTTCTATGCTGATCTCCATTATATGTATAACATCATATAGTTAATACTTGGTGTGTTCAAGGGACCAATATAGGTATAACATCATATAGTCAATACTTGGTGTGTACAAGTGACCAATATAGGTATAACATCATATAGTCAATACTTGGTGTGTACAAGTGACCAATAGTTATTAAGCTACCAATACCCAGTTCGCCCCAAAGTATGTAAAAGGGACCAATATTTTTAAGCTACCAAAGCCCTGTTCGCCACAAGGTGTTTAAAAGGGACCAATATTTATTAAGCTACCAATGCCCAGTTCGCCCCAGGGTCTGAAAAGGTGTCCGTTAGCATTTTGTTAAAACTAAGTTGCTGTAACATAATGAGACTCATTCAAATTTCAAATGAAAAACGCAACCTGATTAAATAATTAGACACAGACATTCAAGGATTTTTGGGCACCTTTGAGAACAAATACACTTGAAAACCTGGTGATAAAGGTGATTTGTGTGAAAAGAGCAAGGGTAAGGCAAAGATACCTGGATGGCATGGCCACGTGGCTTTATCGGGGCAAGAACATACAACTTGTTTAAAGCTTGATAACCATGTTGGTTAGCTAAACGATGACAGCCCTCGTATCGGCATGGCACATGATTGATGATGACTGTAATATAAACTATTGTGTATTCTCGTAGAAAGCGATCAGTCGTTTCACTCAGCAGGTCACCTTGTCCATATTCAGTCCAGTATCTGTGTGTGGTAACGTTTTGCCCAAGATGACGCCAATAATCACAACATTAGCTACGAACATTGCACACAGATTAGTAACACGATCGCCATGTTTCATTTAGGAGATGATACAATGTGTGCATAAGTGTTGTGCGACGCCAGCCAGGCGCATGGATATCCAGTACTCAGTCATTATAAATGTCGTTCGTCTTTCAGGTTCCCAATTAATCCTAACGTAATCTTCTGAACCATGCTCACTTCAAATTGCGGCGTCATTAACTAATTGATATGGAAACAATTCATTTAAAGGCAGGAAACTGTAAAACATCTCAGCGCTAACATCCGGGCTACTGTGTGTTACAAAGCTGTGAATGTCATGATGGCAGTCAAATAAGCAGGGAATAAACCATTTCCTTACGTAGTTTACTTACTGTCTTTACAAATGTTTCCCCGTCGTGAATTTAAATAGTGAAAATTATAACACAGTGTAATATAACCTTAATAGTTCAGTTACCATGGGGATATGTGTGTTGTATAATTCAGGATTCAGTGTTTTACGCTGAGCATTTTGTGCAATATACACCTGACTTGATGCAGTGAAATATGGCTGGCAGGAAGTTGTCCGACTATTGGTTGTGTCTTTGTTACACAAAGTAAATTAATACACGGTATGTCAAGTAGACTTGTATCGTAACCCATTAACCATGAAACTACAAAGAAGCAATTGTTACACTCAGCAACGACACCCCCTTGTACTTGCTGAGCTAGCAGGCAGACAGCGCGGCCTCTCAGCAACAACTCTCTCTGGTATCACCTGATCATGCAGCAGACAGCGCGGCCTCTCAGCAACAACTCTCTCTGGCACCACCTGATCCTGCAGCAGACAGCGCGGCCTCTCAGCAACAACTCTCTCTGGTATCACCTGATCTTGCAGCAGACAGCGCGGCCTCTCAGCAACAACTCTCTCTGGTACCATCTGATCATGCAGCAGAAAGTGCGGCCTCTCAGCAACAACTCTCTCTGGTACCACCTGATCTTGCAGCAGACAGTGCGACCTCTCAGCAACAACTCTCTCTGGTACCATCTGATCATGCAGCAGAAAGTGCGGCCTCTCAGCAACAACTCTCTCTGGTACCACCTGATCTTGCAGCAGACAGTGCGGCCTCTCAGCAACAACTCTCTCTGGTACCATCTGATCATGCAGCAGACAGTGCGGCCTCTCAGCAACAACTCTCTCTGGTACCATCTGATCCTGCAGCAGACAGTGCGGCCTCTCAGCAACAACTCTCTCTGGTACCATCTGATCCTGCAGCAGACAGTGCGGCCTCTCAGCAACAACTCTCTCTGGTACCACCTGATCTTGCAGCAGACAGCGCGGCCCCCCAGCAACGACTCCCCCATGGTACTTCCTGAGTGGGAGACAGACAGCGCGGCCCCCCAGCAACGACTCCCCCATGGTACTTCCTGAGTGGGAGACAGACAGCGCGGCCTCTCAGCAACAACTCTCTCTGGTACCACCTGATCATGCAGCAGACAGCGCGGCCCCCCAGCAACGACTCCCCCATGGTACTTCCTGAGTGGGAGACAGACAGCGCGGCCTCTCAGCAACAACTCTCTCTGGTACCACCTGGTCATGCAGCAGACAGTGCGGCCTGTAAGCAACAACTCTCTCTGGCACCATCTGATCCTGCAGCAGACAGCGCGGCCTGTAAGCAACAACTCTCTCTGGCACCATCTGATCCTGCAGCAGACAGTGCGGCCTCTCAGCAACAAATCTCTCTGGTACCATCTGATCCTGCAGCAGACAGTGCGGCCTGTAAGCAACAACTCTCTCTGGCACCATCTGATCCTGCAGCAGACAGCGCGGCCTCTCAGCAACAACTCTCTCTGGTACCATCTGATCATGCAGCAGACAGCGCGGCTCCCCAGCAACGACTCCCCCATGGTACTTCCTGAGTGGGAGACAGACAGCGCGGCCTCTCAGCAACAACTCTCTCTGGTACCACCTGGTCATGCAGCAGACAGTGCGGCCTCTCAGCAACAAATCTCTCTGGTACCATCTAATCCTGCAGCAGACAGTGCGGCCTCTCAGCAACAACTCTCTCTGGCACCACCTGATCTTGCAGCAGACAGCGCGGCCCCCCAGCAACGACTCCCCAATGGTACTTCCTGAGTGGGAGACAGACAGCGCGGCCCCCCAGCAATGACTCCCCCATGGTACGTCCTGAGTGGGAGACAGACAGCGCGGCCTCTCAGCAACAACTCTCTCTGGTACCACCTGATCATGCAGCAGACAGCGAGGCCCCCCAGCAACGACTCCCCCATGGTACTTCCTGAGTGGGAGACAGACAGCGCGGCCCCCCCAGCAACGACTCCCCCATGGTACTTCCTGAGTGGAAGACAGACAGCGCGGCCCCCCAGCAACGACTCCCCCATGGTACTTCCTGAGTGGGAGACAGACAGCGCGGCCTCTCAGCAACAACTCTCTCTGGTATCACCTGATCATGCAGCAGGCAGTGCGGCCTCTCAGCAACAACTCTTTCTGGTATCACCTGATCATGCAGCAGACAGCGCGGCCTCTCAGCAACAACTCTCCGTCTGGTATCACCTGATCATGCAGCAGGCAGTGCGGCCTCTCAGCAACAACTCTCTCTGGTACCACTTGATCTTGCAGCAGACAGCGCGGCCTCTCAGCAACAACTCTCTCTGGTATCACCTGATCATGCAGCAGGCAGTGCGGCCTCTCAGCAACAACTCTCTCTGGTACCACTTAATCTTGCAGCAGGCAGCGCGGCCTCTCAGCAACAACTCTCTCTGGTACCACTTAATCTTGCAGCAGACAGTGCGGCCTCTCAGCAACAACTCTCTCTGGTACCACTTAATCTTGCAGCAGGCAGCGCGGCCTCTCAGCAACAACTCTCTCTGGTATCACCTGATCATGCAGCAGACAGTGCGGCCTCTCAGCAACAACTCTCTCTGGTACCACTTAATCTTGCAGCAGGCAGCGCGGCCTCTCAGCAACAACTCTCTCTGGTATCACCTGATCATGCAGCAGACAGTGCGGCCTCTCAGCAACAACTCTCTCTGGTACCACTTAATCTTGCAGCAGGCAGCGCGGCCTCTCAGCAACCACTCCTCTCTCATACCAGAACCCCGGGAATCATAACCGTCTGTCACGCGCTTCAATAAAGAATAAAACATAGTTAGTATAACTGACTTACAAACATGAGGCTCGGGGTTCAATGCTTAGAATTACATTGTGTCCATATATTACCTCTCTGGGGTGTAAACAATTAGGGATAGCACCACATACCCAACTCGTCTCGGGGCGTGGAAGAGGTGACCTAGTGTGGGTGACGACCCACAGAAGAGGTGACCCAGTGTGGGTGACGACCCATGGAAGACGTGACCTAGTGTAGGTGACGACTCACAGAAGAGGTGACCTAGTGTGGGCGACGAACCATGGAAGAGATGACCTAGTGTGGGTGACGAACCATGGAAGAGATGACCTAGTGTGGGTGACGAACCATGGAAGAGATGACCTAGTGTGGATGACGACCCATGGAAGAGGTGACCTAGTGTGGGTGACGACCCATAGAAGGGGTGACTTAGTGTGGGTGACGACCCCTGGAAGGGGTGACCTAGTGTGGTTAGCGACCCATAGAAGAGGTGACCTAGTGTAGTTAATGACCCATGGAAAATGTGGCCTAGTGTGGATGACGACCCATGGAAGAGGTGACCTATTTGGGTGATGACTCATAGAAGAGGTTACATGGTGTGGATGACGACTCATAGAAGAAGTTACATGGTGTGGGTGAGGACTCATAGAAAAGGTAACCTAGTGTGGGTAACGACCCATAGAAATATCATGTCATGTTGGGTTAAACAGCCTGGAAACTAAAATACGGCTTCTGAACATGCAATTTCTCCATTTGGAATCTGTGGCATGCTAGTACGCGTATTATTGGCAAATTAAAATGATGGGTTCCGGTTGAATTCCACATACACGTGGGTAGTTTGTGATCTCTGCCGGCAGCAGCAATTTCCGACTGTCTGGACAACATATTGTCCCGGTGAACTCAGTTGTAGAATTTTACAGTTATTCCATCAACTGAGCTAGCAACTTGTGTGTTGCGTAACCTCCTCGAAAAGAATAACATAAGATTACATTACCTGATAAATGAATCCATAAATGGGTTTTTGTGGGGGGGGGGGAATTTTAGGGTTTCCAGCGTGGTGGTGGTGGGAGGGAGGGGGGGGGGAGAATGTAATCTTAGTTCAAGATCGCGTTAATACAAGAACTGATTACTTGATATTATTTTTCCCTCTATGCTTTACGGTTCTGTACTTCTCGCCCTTCTGAAATTCGTATCGTAACGTATAGACACGCAAATCACGTTTTATGTAGACGTCTAGACTTGTTCTAGTATGTGTTATTAAATGTAGCTTTAATTTTTACGTATACTGGGAGAAAAATAAAAAAAAGGAGGGGGGGGGGATGGTGACATTCTAAACATATGGTGAAGGGGTGCATGGGCCAAAAAGGTTGAGAACCACTGCGACTCTATCATGTTTTGTCTCGAAATAATTATCGTCCCGTGTCTTGCCGATTGGCATGGGCAATCATGTCTCCCACAAATTGCGATCTCCTACGGCATGTATCAATACATGTGTGTTCGCCCCTCTGAGCCATGACACTAGATAATCCAGACATTTTCTTCGTTGTCTTCCACTATTTCTCTTTAGTCAAATGTTTCCGGTTGTCACAACATGTTCCAGTTTGTGTCATCTCATAATGTAGCCAAATATACTTGACTAAATAAGTGCGGGTCCTCTGATTGTGCCCATATATCACCTGCTGTAAATAATGTATTTCTGAATTATGTCTCATTCTTAGCTGTTGTGTAAATTACATGAGTGGCAGTATCAGCCTGCCATCCAGTGAGCTAACTTACTTATCCCCCACTGAATGACCAACCTATTTCGCAATGTATCGCCTACCAAACTCATAATTAGCTATCAACCTGTCTGATAATGAACTATATACACATCTCATAATGAGCTACCTACCTGTCTGATAATGAGATACATACATATGTCTTAATGAGCTATCCACCTATCTCGTAATTAAATAACTACCTTTCATGAACTAATGACATATCTCGTCATGAATTAATTGCATATCTCGCAATGAATGAACTACCTATTTCGTAATCAACAACATATATATCTCGCAGAGAACTATCCAGATACCCCCCCCCCCACACACACACACACACACACACAAACACACGCACACACACACACACACACACACACACACACACATATATATATATATATATACATATATATATATATATATATATATATATATATATATATATATATATATATATATATAAGAGAATGTTTGTTTGTTTGTTTGTCCTTTATGCGTTCCTGAACGGTCCATCCGTTTGAGATGAAATTTTGTACAGATGTTGTTCTCACTCGCGGATCCAACTGAAATAATTAGTTAGCTTAAAACAGTTGTGTACGTAATAAAAACAACGTTAAAAGGAAAGACGTATAATTAAAATACTGCAAGGGGACGTAACAAGAAAAGTTATATCAAGGGACATTACTTTTAGTAGCATTGCTATATTATGTAATTTAAATAATTGTGTATTTTTCTAAATGTTTTATAAAATGTTTAAAGAAGTTATATACAGTCATATTCGTTATAAACAAAGTGGTAAAAACTTTAAGGCATCTTTAAAGTTTTCAGAAAAATAATGCATCTATGTTAGATACGTGAAAATGTTCTAACTCATTTTGTTTTTTAAATTCTCTTCGACATTACATTAAATGTTTTATTCTTTTATTATCACACTGAATAATGTAATTTTTGGTTGGAGAGAAAGTTAGTTTCACATCCTTTGAAGTACACCGCAGTCAAACCAGCATTTATTGGGTATTACGTTCAGTAGTTTCAGGTTGCCCTATTTAGTTGTTGGAATGAAGATAGTTCTCTTCCAATATTTTGGCCGTTTACAATATTTCCATATCTTCTACTATCTTCTACTATTCTACTATATATATAAAAGAGAATGCTTGTTTCTTTGTGTGTCCTTTTTGCGTTCCCGAACGGTCGATCCGATTGAGATGAAATGTTGTTCAGATGTCGTTCTCCCTCTCGCGGATCCAACCGAAATAGTTAGTTAGTTTAAAATTAATTTTTAATTTTTAACGGGAGCATCAGAAACAGACGAGCAACGGTAACGGGAACGGGAGCAGGCGCCGAACGCGTACTCTGTGCGCTTAGAGAAATGTATTTGAATTATAATGACTACTTATATGAATTAAATGAGACACTTCCCGCCAGGTGCCTGGCGACGCCGGGCCGTGTCAACTAGTATATATATATATATATATATATATATATATATATATATATATATATATATATATATATATATATATATATATATATATTGTAATGAACTATCTACGTTTCTCGCAGTGAATTAACTACCTATCTTAGAATGAATTGCCTACATAATCTGTAAGGAACCATCTACATTTATGGCATGAACTATCTATCTCGTAATTAACTACCTACGTATTTTGTAACCAACTACTTACATATCTCGTATTGATCTATGTACTTATCTTGCAATGAGCAGACTATATATCCCCATGTGAATTATCTTCCTATCTCGTAAAGAACTACACACCTATCTCATAATGACCAACCTACCTCATGTAAATTTCTGTGTATCCCCACGGTTATCTCAAAGACAGAAAGTGTTAACGCGTATGCAGGATGCACACGTTTGCAGAAGCACATGCTATGTGGCACGGCACATTATGCCTTCATCCGACATACAGGACTTCGCGTTGGAGCTCAAGCCAACGAACACAAGCAAGCAAGCAAGCAAGTAACGGTAGAAACAATGATTGATTTGCATTGACAAGACAGCGTTGAGACGAACAAGCGTCTATCAGTTCCTTGATGGTATCCGTGTGGATATTTGGATGTTTTAGGATAGGTGCTATTTGATAGCTGATGTTGTCTACTTTATGTTGTATAGTTGTGTTAATGATTTTTTAAATGTATTTTAACTTTTAACTCCAAAGACTGAGATTTATGGAGAGACATGAACACCTACACCAGCGGGCATGACACCTGATAATGATGATTATAACTTTATACTGAACCTGTGTTCGGCGTATTGTCATACATTCTGTTGTTCTACCCCCCCCCCCTCACCCCCACCCCCATGTTTATCATTATATCGAAATGCTATTGTTAAGCTAGTGTATATGTTGCTGGAAATCCACATTATTCTCAAACTGTAAACTCTGGTCGTCTACAAACAGCAGCTCATTTAAACTAGCTGGTTGAGGATTTGCTTCTTTATTAATGTTATCTGTAGGTGTAGGTCATGCACAAAAGGTCGATTGCCTACAGATGAACAAATTGTTAGAAATAACTCATTCTTGATCCGTACTGTTATTATGTTTGAGAGGTCGTATCTGTCTTTGATTTCATTAATATGATGTGGCACATCAACCAAACAACCAGTCAATCAATCAATCAAATAACTCGTCATCTCCGCAATGAAGTCAGGGTGTAATGAGCCTCCAGCACAGTCTGCCCTGCGTCTTCAGTATGCACTCACATAGTCTTTGTCCAGTCCATCTCTGGTTATACATCCATCTGTAATGTTGTCTTCATCTTGCACGCTCCTCTACCGCCGTTTACTGTAGCAGTTCTTTTAATCAGGCACTGTGTGTATAGCTCAAGCTTGTGTTGTATTATCTGTGCCGTATTGCTGTTGATTTGATTTCTCCACTAGCCCGGTGAAGATCCATGTTGTGTATTCTGTTTAGAGATTGTACATGTAACTTTGTGCAAGTTGTCCACGAAGCATATTATATTCTATAAGAGAACTCCTGTTTGCGGATGACCAAGCACTAATAGCAAAATCAGAAGCTGAATTACAAGACCACATGAATAGTCTTAAACGAAATGTGTAGGGAACATAACATGAAAATTAGCACAAGTAAACAAGAGGTATTGACTATAACTAAAGGAGAAAAAGCAACAACGATTCACATAAACGAACATCCCTTGAAACAAGTAAAGAGTTTCAAGGATCTATCATCAAATGGCAAATCAGAAGAGGAGATTGAAAATAGATGCAATAAGGCAAACCAACTCATTGGACAAATGGCACCAATACTAAAGAACACACATGTATCAATAACTACTAAGAAAGCACTTTACAACACAATCTTCCTACCAACTCTATGTTACCATTGCCAAACCTGGACAATGACAGAAAAAGAGAAAAGAAAAATCACAACAACAGAAATGAGTTTCATGAGAAGAATACTCAATGTATCAAGAAGAGATAAGATCAGAAGTGAAGAAATCAGGACTAAAGTGAGGGTTATAGCTGCGCTAGATTTCATTAGAAGGCAGCAAGTCAAATGGTTTGGCCATGCAGGTAGATTACCAACTAACAGTATACCACAACAAGCAATGATGTACAGACCAGAGAGAAGCAGAGAAAGGGTCAGACCACGTAAACGATGGATGCAGGAAATAACAGAGTCCACGGGAACATCGATACATGAAGCCCATAAGCGGGCACTCTCACGTTGTTTATACTTCACCTCGACACCACAAGGTACAAGAGGAACATGAAGAGATTAGATGAGATGAGAATTAAACAATAATGAGCAGAAAAAATAGTATTGCATTTCAGATCAGACTTTTTTTGTCAACTGAAAATTTACAAGTGAAACATTATTTTCTCACACAGTAATACATCAACACAAAATGATGTTTTATAAAAGCGTTGGATATTATTCTGACATGAGGGAAATAAATTATGGAAAAGTAAGAAATTATTTTAGGATTTGTCTAGGGAAATAAGGCTAATTCTGAAATAAAGACATTCTTCTGGGACATAGAAACAATATTGTGTGTCTGTGAAGTGTAAAGCCCTTCTCTGTGGCTAAGGGTTTGTCAACACCAGCATCTTTCATCTGTATGTTGATCTCTTGGCAAGATTACGCTCAGTAGTTTGCCATTGCTTTCTGAGCGGCCGGCTCACATACCCCGTAAGTTACCGATGCGATTCGAACCACTGCTGATTCTCACCGTCGTCACATTACCGACGAGAGTATACGAGATTACGGAGAAAAGTCATAACCTCTAAGCCACGAAGCCGGCTGTTGGCAAACTACTGAACGTAAAATTGCCAAAAGATCACAACGGCAGAAATGCTGGTGTTGACTGCGATGTCCTATAAAGGATATACACACACACACACACGCACACACACACGCACACGCACACACACACACACACACAAATTGTAAAGGCAAAAATCTGAGGAAACTGAAATATTTATGTTGGAAGCGAGAATAGGTGATCATATGTGATGTAGAACCAAGTGAACTCAAATCAATTAAATTAGAAAAGGGTTTGTTTTATCACCTGATCTGTAAAAAAAAAAAAGGTACTCACAAACATGGGACACACTAAAGGAGTTCACGCAGAAGGCCAACATAAAAATCTTCTGAAATACAGAAGTCACTTTTTTCCCCTCGCTCGCTTTGAACTCAAGCGTAGTTCATACATCAGCTACTACTTCTAGTGCGATGACTGAGATTTTTCTTGTGGATTAGCTTTCCCTATTACCAGAGTCCCTTGACATCAGGCGAAGCCATTCAGACTTCTGTAGTACTTGTAGTTTCCGTCCCCAAGTCAAGGATGAGAGGTCAACATTATATTCCAACTAACCGGTGTAGGGGATGAACCCGCTTCCTCAATATCAACACACCGTAATGTTAATAGCAATCAATAGCTGGTTTCAACAGTATTTAAACTATACATTATAAAGTGTGAATATATGCATTTCGTTGTTGTGGCTGTTTCTGCCTCCATCGGCTCAGCTTCCCTTTCGTCCCTGAGTCCTTGTGTCATAACCAGCATGTCGAGGAACTACGTCACAAACTGGTGTGGGATTTGTGTTTCCTGCAGTAAGTGATAGTCTAGCTTAGTTTATACAAGGAACACCATAAATGCCGGATTCCCTGTTCCTGCAGTAAGTGATAGTCTAGCTTAGTTTATACAAGGAACACCATAAATGCCGGATTCCCTGTTGCTGCAGTAAGTGATAGTCTAGCTTAGTTTATACAAGGAACACCATAAATGCCGGATTCCCTGTTCCTGCAGCAAGTGATAGTCTAGCTTAGTTTATACAAGGAACACCATAAATGCCGGATTCCCTGTTCCTGCAGTAAGTGATAGTCTAGCTTAGTTTATACAAGGAACACCATAAATGCCGGATTCCCTGTTCCTGCAGTAAGTGATAGTCTAGCTTAGTTTATACAAGGAACACCATAAATGCCGGATTCCCTGTTCCTGCAGCAAGTGATAGTCTAGCTTAGTTTATACAAGGAACACCATAAATGCCGGATTCCCTGTTCCTGCAGTAAGTGATAGTCTAGCTTAGTTTATACAAGGAACACCATAAATGCCGGATTCCCTGTTCCTGCAGTAAGTGATAGTCTAGCTTAGTTTATACAAGGAACACCATAAATGCTGGATTCCCTGTTCCTGCAGTAAGTGATAGTCTAGCTTAGTTTATACAAGGAACACCATAAATTCCGGATTCCCTGTTCCTGCAGTAAGTGATAGTCTAGCTTAGTTTATACAAGGAACACCATAAATTCCGGATTCCCTGTTCCAGTCGGCTGTGGTATTTGGAAAAGACCCGTTGAACACAGCCGCTGGTACTATTATAAACATTCATAATAGTTTAGCCGGTATCCATCTTCTTCTAAATGATTTGTAGTTGTATAGAATTGATCTACATTCATCAGCAGTATATTACTCATTGTCGTCGTCACCGCCATCAATGCCTTCATCATGATAATGATCATCATCATCATCATCGTCATCATCACTATTAGCTTGTTGTTCTTATTGTAGTTGTTGTTCTTCTTCTTCTTTCGATTCCCATCCACCTCTTTCTCTTCCTCCCTTCCTTCTATAGTCTTGCTCCTTACTTATTCTTTTTCATTCCTACCTTTTCTGATTCTTACTTCCCCTTCCTTATTCCTCTTCTCTCCTGCCATATTTCTTCTTCCTCCTTCCATCTTCCTTCCTTTTCCTCTTCTTCATTCTTCTTCTACATTTCAATGTCTACCTCTGCCATACATGCCGTTTACTATATAGCTTACTCCGTTACATTATCTATCTGCCAATCCCTCTGGTTGTGAAACTGACTCTTGTAATACTGTCCCGCCAGCCATCTTTATGTTCCACTTAAAAAAGACTTACCTGTAAACGTATACACATCTTATCAATTCCCTCATTTATTTGAAATGTTCTTGGAATAAGAATGTTCTCCCGCCGTCTGATATGCGGATACGTGTGCAGATAACGGAGTATTTTCTAATAAAGCAATCTGTATTTCCGGTGAAGGCGTATCTTGGCTGCAGAGGATATAACACTGTTTTATTTTTTTTTTGCATATCCTATTTACATGACATTGCAGTTAACACCAGCATTTTTCAGCTGCTGTTGATACCTTGGCAAGTTTTACATCAGTAGTTTGCCATTTCTTTCTGAACGACCGGCTCACATACCTTTCCGCAAGAAACCAACGCGTCGCTATCCGCTGCCGAATCTCGCGCAGCTGTGTTTCGTACGTGGGTATACGGGATTACGAACAGCGCCCTTAACACCTTCACCAGGGAGCCCGGCATAATGGTTAGTGAAATAAAAATGTATACTTAAATTCAGAGAAATCACTATAAAAACAAACGCAAAAGGATACCTGTTAAGGACCCGGGTATGTATGTGTGTTTCTTTGTATTCTGTTTCATCAGGGTTTACCTGCACATTTCTGTTTCATTATGTCCTTCTAGTTGCTGGTATGGTCTGTTCCACAACAAGGCAGTATGTAACAAGGCCCTACTGTGGCTATTTTACTCCAACCTAAATCTACCTGTTTTTATAGGCTGCATTTACGCAGTGTCGTTAACCAACAATAATAACATCACATGCAACAATGTATTAGTAGTAGTAGTAGTAGTAGTAGTAGTAGTAGTAGTAGTAGTAGTAGTAGTAGTAGTAGTAGTAGTAGTAGTAGTAGTAGTAGTAGGAGGAGGAGGAGGAGGAGGAGGCCTCTTTCAGTCCACTCTTTCCACGTTTCTGGATATATGCCAAGGGTTTTCATATCTTGTTTACACACATCCCTATATCGCATTTGGGGTCTCCCGGTTGGCCTCATCCCCGTGGCTAGTTCTCCAAATAGGCGATCTTTAGGAACACGTTCAGCCTCCATTCGAGATGCATGGCCCAGTCACTGGAGGCGTCTCTACTTGAGGAGGAAGTGCACTGTGGCTCATTCAAGCACTTGTTTGTTTGTATATGGTCTTTCCACGATATACCCAGGATACGTCTCAAACATCTCATGTGGAAGGAATTCAACTGTTTTTCATGTCGTGAGTACAAGGTCCACGATTCAGAC
>OY992896.1:35256279-35356279 GCA_963921405.1 Cepaea hortensis
TGTATGTCGGATGAAGGCATCCTGTTGTCCAACATCAGTGTGATGTCATACAGGACCTGAGGTTTGCGTGAGTATCCGTTGTCCCATGTCTGGCTTATTGGTGTGCAGACTGGTGGTTCCTCGCCGTACAGGCAGACACTCTCCGACTTCGGAGGAATCGGCGATCCTATTGACTTCAGCCAGGACCCCGAAGGGACCTGTTGCCCAGGACGCTCGACGAGGACGCGTCAATAGGTCTTGGCCAGTATATAACCCGGCCCTGGTGCCTTGGAAACACCTCTGCGTCCCATCACTGAATGTAAGAAAGAGAGTGCTAAAATGCTATATAGAACCAGGTTTGCTGTATGGCAGTGAACCTTGGAATGTAAATGAACAAATTAGGAAGAACTTAGAAGCAACAGAGATGTGGTTTTTTTTTTAGGCGTATTTTGCCAGAGTAACTAACAACGATTGCATAAAAGAGGCTAATGAAACTGAACACTATAGACAACAAGAAAGAGAAAAAACACTTTCTTTGGTCATGTGATGAGAAGAGAGACATCGGAGAACATCGTGACAACTGGAAAGATAAAGGGGGAAGAGAAGCTGAGGCAGACCAAGAGAAATGATGCTGGGGGATTTAGACGGTGGCATGGTGGAATATCATCAGCAGATTGATCCAGTACACCAAAGACCGAGATCTGTAGAGAGGCATGAGCGCCTACGCCAGCCAGCGGGGCACTTGATGATGATAATGATGATTATGATGATGATGATATATATATATATATATATATATATATATATATATATATATATATATATATATATATATATATTGTCAAACCTCGGTTTACGTTGCCTTCCGTTTTCCTCGGTGTCGGTTTTCGTAGAATGTTTCCACGAAAAAATTGTCTCGGTTTTCGTCGGTTGCCTCTGATTTTGTCGGCATGCCCACGGGACATCGCTACTAATGTTGGGAATACAAAGGGACCCACGCGATCTTCTGCTCAGTTGTGTGAGCTTCACTTGCTAAGTTAACCCTTTCCTGTTAGCTCCATCATGGGACCAAAGCAAGTTTTCAGAGCTAGCAGCCCTTCGAAGAAGAAGGCCAGGTACACAATCGAGTTGAAGAAGGAAATCATTGAGAAATACTAGAACAGCATTAATATTGCTAAAATCTGTGTATAACACTACTGGCTGATCCCTTCTAAACTTGCGTGTTTTACTGTAGTATCAGATCCTTTTAATACTAGCGTGTTTTACTGTAGTGGCAGATTCTTTCTAAACTTGCATGTTTTACTGTAGTGGCAGATCCCTTCTAAACTTGCGTGTTTTACTCTAGTGGCAGATCCCTTCTATACTTGCGTGTGTTACTGTAGTGGCAGATCCTTTCTATGCTTGCGTGTTTTACTATAGTGGCAGATCCTTTTTATAATTGCGTGTTTTACTGTAGTGGCAAATTCCTTCTAAACTTGCGTGTTTGAGCTCCCACCCTCTCCCCTACAAATGTTCGAGTGCTCCTGAGAAGAAATCCACGATATTCTGCCATTGTATGCCAGTCCCCAATGATGATAAAAACACCAATGCATCATCTTTGTTGCGTTTATCTTAGAATTTTAATTGCGATATAGTCTTGTTCTTACTCCATCTAAATGCTCGCTGTACAAGGCGTGTATAATACTTTACATGTTTCTCAATGTCAGGATGTTAATACTTAGTTCTTTGCGTAGATTTTCTCTTCATTGTAGTGATTTCTCATTCACTGCTGTGCATTAGAGGCACGGTCAATGATATTTTGTGTCTAACTAATGAGTTGCTTTTACATTTGATGTTGCTTACAATAAAATCGTTGACCTTGTTGAATCCAAGAACTTCTAGTCTTCTTTCCGATCATGTTTTTATATATGATAATATATGATATTATGTTCATTTAATGTCTTCTTTTCATAAAACCATATTAATTTATATTCAGAGATTTCTAAGATACGTTCTGAGAGCCGTCTTTAATTACACTTCATTATAATTTCCATGTTTAATTCCTGGACTTCTGTTCACTTGACAATTAAATGTGATCTTTCCGGGTGAAAATTAATATATCTTTAATAATCGATGTCGAATATTTTCTTTCTAATCTTTCCGGTATAAAGGCCTATGACACAAAAGCAGACAACAAAATAAAGTCAATATTTGTGAACACGCATCTTGCTTGTGGCGGATGGGAATCATGAACCGTTTCACAATCAACAGAGAAAGCAATCGGTGCTTTTTTTTCACTTACATTCGTGGACAAAGAGGACGGAAATTATGACATTCTACAAGATCTCAATATCGAATTTAAATAGCTCGAAATCGCACTGACGTCCCGAAACAGACCTCGTTCTTCTGGGGTTCGTACAACGGTATGGTGCCGATCATTTAGTTCGTACAAAGGTATGGGTGCCGATTATTTAGTTCGTACAACTGTGTGGGTGCCGATCATTTAGTTCGTACAACGGTATGGGTGCCGATTATTTAGTTCGTACAACGGTATGGGTGCCGATCATTTAGAAAGCAATGGGAAACTACTGGACGTAAACTTCTGGGGTTCGTACAACGGTATGGGTGCAGATCATTTAGTTCGTACAACGGTATGGGTGCTGATAATTTAGTTAGTACAACGGTATGGGCGCCGATCATTTAGTTCGTACAACGGTTTGGTGCCGATCATTTAGTTCGTGCAACGGTATGGGTACCGATCATTCAGTTCGTTCAACGGTATGGGTGCCGATCATTTAGAAAGCAATGGGAAACTACTGGACTTAAACTTCTGGGGTTCGTACAACGGTATGGGTGCCGATCATTTAGAAAGCAATGGGAAACTACTGGACGTAAACTTCTGGGGTTCGTACAACGGTATGGGTGCCGACCATTTAGAAAGCAATGGGAAGCTACTGGACGTAAACTTCTGGGTTCGTACAACGGTGTGGGTGCCGACCATTTAGAAAGCAATGGGAAACTACTGGACGTAAACTTCTGGGGTTCGTACAACGGTATGGGTGCCGACCATTTAGAAAGCAATGGGAAGCTACTGGACGTAAACTTCTGGGTTCGTACAACGGTGTGGGTGCCGATCATTTAGTTCGTACAACGGTATGGGTGCCGACCATTTAGAAAGCAATGGGAAGCTACTGGACGTAAACTTCTGGGTTCGTACAACGGTATGGGTGCCGATCATTTAGAAAGCAATGGGAAACTACTGGACGTTAACTTGCAAAGAATTATAACAAACAGCCAAAAATGACGCGTGACTACTTATAAAGGATAAGCAGCTAACTCGGAAGATAGAGCTCTTCGGCCATTTTAGACGCTAGTGTGGTTTGGAAATAAGAGCTGTTGCAGACATTTTTTGTTTGTTTCGCATTTCCTTTTACAGGACATCGTTGTCAACATCAGCATCTTTCAGCTGATTGTTTATTTCTTGGCAAGATTACACCCAGTAGTTTGCCATTGCTTTCTGAGCGACCGGCTCACATGCCCCGTAAGTTACCGACACGGAGAGAACCGGTACCAATTCTCGCGCACGTCACGTTACTCACGAGAGTATACGGTATTAAGGAAAAAGTCGTGTAACTCCTAGACCAGGGAGACCAGCTGTTGCAGACATGGTTACCGGAATAATAGGCAGGGATCGACCAGAACGAGAATGGACGTAACAAGACATTGGGGAGACAACTGGCATGGACCTGAATGAGCAAGGATACCTGTAGGGTCGAGCATATTTACGCCAGACCGTGATGAGGGCTATTTTCTGCAAGGAAAAATATGATGATGAAGTTAGTTTAGTTAGTCAGTCATTCAGCCAACCAGCCATGCAACCAGCCAGCCAGCCAGTCAGTCAGGCAGTCAGTCAGTCAGTTAATTAGTTAGTTAGTTAGCCAGTCAACCAGTCAGTCGGTCAGTCAGTCAGTCAGTCAGTTACTTAGTTAGTTAGTTAGCCAGTAAGCCAGTCAGTCGGTCAGTCAGTCAGTCAGTTGGTTAGTCAGTCAGTCAGTCAGTTAGTTAGTAAGTTAGTTAGTTAGTTAGTTAGTTAGTTAGTTAGTTAGTAACTTAGTTAGTTAGTTAGTTAGTTAGTTAGTTAGTTAGTTAGTCGACAGATCATCCTCATTGCACATAGAACCATTCAGTCCATAAGTGCTCATATCCCCTCCTCAGTAAATCCCGCAGCGTGGAGCGGCTCACGACACCAGTTCTGTGTTGGTTTATTACTCTTTTCTGGCTTCCTGCATAGTGCTCATGTGTTGGCCACACCTCTTTTGACTTGCCGTTCTTGCAAGTGTTACCGTCCCCATTTGCATTCAATCCGGACATAAACAAGGGGTGTAAAGGCGAGAGGGTCCACTTCATTGTACCGGGTTTTATCCCACGTGGCTCTGTTTCTGTCCACAAGACGTAATGCCGAAGCCTCGCACAAAGCACGAACTTCGTACCCCCAGCGGCCACACCCAGGAGTCTTCGAGAACACGGCACCCGTGAACCGACTGGCGTGGCCTGGAATCGAACCCACAACCGTCGGAGCGCGAGGCATTCGGCTGAACAGGTGGCCACTGAGGACCGCTACATGAGTGATATTATAGTCAAACACGTATAGGACCCTGTTACAGGCTCTGAGACATGTTGAATATAGGATAATAGCACCGTATGTTTATAAACCATTGGGCACTGGATGGGTAATAATGTCAATGCAACTCCGGCAATCTTGACTTCCCAGGACAAGTTCTGGTTACATAAAAAATCCTGAATCCTAAACCCTGAATCGCTCAACCTCTGATTGTCTTATATGCCACTCTGTCACATTTGGCGATATTTTCCCCGTTATATGATGTCACTAACGTCTTAAATATTCACGATTCTAACACTCCATACAAACCCATGAACGAACGAACGAACGAACGAACAAACTTTATTTTCAAAGGGTTAAGAATTGGGCACGCAGGCCCGTCTAACATTCTGCCCTTCTATCACTCTCTTTCATACATTATTTCATTCACACATCATTCAAGGCTAACAGAGAACAACAACAATATAAAGGATATGCATTATAAAGGCATGGGCAAAATGCGAACATCAAAACTACACGACACAGTAATATTAGATAATGGTCTGACACTTGTTGTTAGCCATGTGAAATATACTGGCCTACCAAAAGGGGACTGGCTGTTACACTAGGGCTTTGTTATTATTATTATTATCTCTATTATTAAGGGGGAAGGTAATCCATATTGAGATAGTGTTCGAATAATTTGCGATTATATGAAAAGGGATTGGTGATGTCTTTGATTTCTTGTGGAAGATTGTTCCACAGCTGAGCTGCAGAGTACGTTAAGCTTGTTTTGTATAAGTCAATCCTAGGCTTCGGAATGTGTAATATATTTAAACGTTTACTGTGTCTAGCATTATATTTAAACAATGGCCACAGGTAATTTGGGGCATTCCGATGTAGGATTTTGTGAATTAGTTTAGCCTTATTGAAAAGCAGGCGTTTACGGAGTGGTAGTAACTGAAGACGTTTATACAGGCTAGGATTGTCAGTTAAATGTTTACTATAAATTAGATTCATGGCTCCCAGATCGTAGAGCAGTATTCAAAGTGTGTCTGTATATGAGAAGTATAGAATAGTTTCCTTGTGTCCTCATCAAGGAAGTTTTTAATTTTGGCGAGTTGGTAGACTTTTTTCGCTGTTTGTTTAATGAGCACTTGAACGTGGGAATTAAAGGTTAGGTTTCTATCAATGATTAGGCCTAATGTTTTGTGCTCAATTACACTTTCTACTGGCATGTTATCGATGTGAAGTTGAAGTGTTGTGTGTGAGCTTAGAGTCTGAAGTCTTTGTCTGGTTGTTAATAACATTGATTTTGTTTTAGTGATGTTAATTTGCATACGGTTTGAATAGCTCCACCTAACTACATTATTTAATTCTTGTTGTAAAGACGACTCAAGTAAAATACAGTTTTCAGCGTTTGTGTACACTGTACAGTCGTCTGCAAATAGATCGCAGGACGACGAAAGATGCAAAGGTAGATCGTTAATATATATGGCAAATAGTAGAGGGCCAAGAATAGAGCCTTGCGGTACTCCAATATTGAAGGTAGTGGTTTGAGACAGAGATTTATTATGTGATACTACTTGCTTTCTGTTTGATAGAAAAGATGATATTAGAGTGACTACATTAGGGCCAATTTTCATTGTCTCAAGTTTTTTAATTAAAATAAGATGATCTATCATATCAAATGCTTTCTTGAAATCAATAAACACAGTTCCACATAGACTGTTGTTGTTTATATTCTGGTGCCAATTTTCTATCATGTTTGTTAGGGCCGTATGGCAAGAATATTTTGGTCGAAATCCTGATTGGCTGTCCACAATAAGCTTGTTGCGAACTAAATACTGTAATGTTACTTTATGGATGTGTTTTTCTAGTGGCTTAGATAGTGATGATAGTAAAGAAATGGGTCTGTAATTGTTCGGGAGACCATTGTCTAATGAACCAGATTTAAGAAGAGGGTACACTTTGGCGATTTTGAGAGCTGATGGAAAGTGGCCTTTGATGAGACACTGATTATATACATAGGTTAGTGATATACAGATCACTGGCGCAGCACAACGGAGAATCCGGTTGCTGATTCCATCTAACCCAGATGAGGTTGTGTTTTTTAGGTTACTGAGGTAAGTGAATACTTCAGTGATTGTCATTAGCGGTATGTCGGAAAGAATATCGCGGGAGCATCTATTCTCGCAAAACGATGGCAATAAAGATAAGTTGCAAGGAGAATTAGGTATTGAAGCCTTCATCTGGTCTATGTCAGTTTGAAAAAAATCACTGAATTGGTCGCATGTAATATGATTTGATGGTAAAGAATTGCGGAAGTTATGCTTGTTTGTCAAGGTGTTAATTACCTTCCATATATCCTTACTATTTGTTTTATCCATTACTAAGTTCTTAAAGTAATTTTTCTTTTCCCGTCGTATGGTATATTGAACTTTGTTTCTAAGAGTACGGTATGCACTGAGATCCCGCTTTTTATGTGCTTTATCTCTATCTCTCATAATTTCAAGTATTTCCTGAGTGATCCAAGGTGGCTTGACGTGGTGTTTTACTCGAACTTCCTTGACTGGCACATGTCTATCAAAAACATCAATAAAGGTTTTCATCCAGAATTCCAGAGCATCGTCCGGGTCAGAAAGCTTATAAACATTGTCTAGAGGTGAACTGAGCAAGTCCTGTAAAAATGCGTTTTGGTTGAAATTTTTGTAACTTCTATATTTTACACTTATGTGTTTATGTTTAGGAGTTTTAATTCCTTTTTTAGACCACGTGCAGCATATTGGGTAGTGATCGCTCATTGCACAATTGGGTACGGTGCATTCTATGATGTTGTCTGAGCAAGTTACATAAATGTGATCTATGACTGTTGAAGATGACTTTGTTACTCTAGTAGCTTGTTGTACTATTTGTTGGAAATTGTATGATGCAATTATATTTCCCCATATTATGTTGGATTTGTTGGTGTCAATGTTAAAGTCTCCGAGTAGTATAATTTCCTTCCCGGAAGCGAAAACCACGTCCATCATGGTAGTGAAGTTTTCGTACCAGACGTGTCCAGCACTGAGATTTCGATAGAGGTAGCCAATTATCAGGGGTGTGCGGTTTTGAAGTTTCAGCTCTAACCAAATACATTCTATTTCGCAAGTTTCAAAGTCTAGCCTACGGTGAGCATTTAGTAAATTAGAAACATAGGTTACTATGCCTGTCTCTTGTTTCCTACAGGGATCCCTTCTAAAAACTTTGTACCCTTTAATAGAGATGTCCTCATCTGAAATTTTATCATTAAGCCTACTTTCACTAAGGCCGAATAAATGAAAATTTTGATTAAGAATAGAAGATAACTCTGGTAGCTTGTTAAATAAGCTGCAAATGTTTAAGTGTCCAAGGCGTATTCCTGACTTATTGAGCCAGTGTTGCCACTTCTCAGACATTTTATCCACGAAGAAAGTGTAAATTAGTCAAAGTTAAGCAAAAATACAAGATAATAAAAAATCACAATTACATTAACTTACAAAATATCAGTAATACAAATCGATAAGTAAATGACAGTATTATAACGATATAACTAATTAGACCAACGAATATAATGCAAACACGGAACAAAACGAATTAAAGAACATACAACAAATAATTAAACTGAAATAAACTACTTCACAAGCCAAGTAACCAACTGTTATCCAAAAGAATTAATAAATGACTATACAAGTCAATGTCTCTGTTTAAAGCGGTGTATCCCACACGGGAAATAAAACGTTAAGCAGTAAGCGATTAAAGTTCAAGGAGGAAGCTCTGTTGCTGGTATCAATTCATATAGGGTTCCGTTTTTAATACGTATCCTATCACACAGGTCTGTATTGTAGAGACATCATAAGGGCTTGATTCAGTGCGGCAGGACTAAATCGCATCAAGTATAGAAGTTCTGGACTCCAAGGATGCGGAACCTGTTGTTGTCCGCTTGGTCGCTCATTACTGGCGTGAACTTGGTGGACGCAGCCTACATCTCGTCGGTAGACATCAAAACAATGCTGAAGACATGGCCGGACACAGCTCCAGATTTAGGTACAGCGACTTAAATGGCCTAGAGGAGACATACCTAGAAGAATTATCACAGACTGGAAGTCTCACAGACTAGTTGCTGAAAGTCTCACAAAGTGAAAGTCTTTCAGACTAGTTACTGGAAGTGTCACAGACAGAAAGTCTCACAGACTAGTTACTGGAAGCCTCACAAACTGAAAATCTTTCAGACTAGTCACTGAAAGTCTCACAGACTAGTCACTGGAAGTCTCAAAGACTAGTTATTGGACATCTCAAAGACTAGTTACTGGAAGTTTCAAAGACTAGTTACTGGAAGTCTCACAGACTAGTCTCTGGAAGTCTCAAAAACTAGTTACTGGAAGTCTCAAAGGCTAGACACTGGAAGTCTCAAAGGCTAGTTACTTTAAGTCTCAAAGGCTAGACACTGGAAGTCTCAAAGACTACTTACTGGAAGTCTCAACGGCTAGACACTGGGAGTCTCAAAGACTAGTTACTGGAAGTCTCAAAGAATAGTTACTGAAAGTCTCACAGATTAATTACTGGAAGTCTCAAAGACTAGTCACTGGAAGTCTTACAAACTAGCTAATAGAAGTCTCACAGACTCGTTACTGGAAGTTTCAAAGACTAGTTACTGGAAGTCTCAAAGACTAGGTACTGGAAGTCTCACAGACTAATTACTGGAGGTCTCACAGCCTGGTTAATGGAAGTCTCACAGACTAGTTACTGGAAGTCTCACAGACTAGTTACTGGAAGTCTCACATACTGGATACTGGAAGTCTCAAGGCTAGTCACATGAAGCCTCAACGACTAGTTACGGGAAGTCTCACAGACTAGTTACTGGAAGTCTCTCACACTAATTAATGGAAGTCTCACATACTAATTAATGGAAGTTTATAGACTAATTACTGGATGTCGCAAAGACTAGTCACTGGAAGTCTCACAGACTAGTTACTGGAAGTCTCACAGACTAGTTAATGGAAGCCTCACAGACTAGTCACTGGAAGTCTCACAGACTAGTCACTGGAAGTCTCACAGACTAGTCACTGGAAGTCTCACAGACTAGTTACTGGAAGTCTCACAGACTAGTCACTGGAAGTCTCACAGACTAGTCACTGGAAGTCTCACAGACTAGTTACTGGAAGCCTCACAGACTAGTCACTGGAAGTCTCACAGACTAGTCACTGGAAGTCTCACAGACTAGTCACTGGAAGTCTCACAGACTAGTCACTGGAAGTCTCACAGACTAGTCACTGGAAGTCTCACAGACTAGTCACTGGAAGTCTCACAGACTAGTTACTGGAAGTCTCACAGACTAGTTACTGGAAGTCTCACAGACTAGTCACTGGAAGTCTCACAGACTAGTCACTGGAAGTCTCACAGACTAGTCACTGGAAGTCTCACAGACTAGTCACTGGAAGTCTCACAGACTAGTCACTGGAAGCCTCACAGACTAGTCACTGGAAGTCTCACAGACTAGTCACTGGAAGTCTCACAGACTAGTCACTGGAAGTCTCACCGACTAGTTACTGGAAGCCTCACAGACTAGTCACTGGAAGTCTCACAGACTAGTCACTGGAAGTCTCACAGACTAGTCACTGGAAGCCTCACAGACTAGTCACTGGAAGTCTCACAGACTAGTCACTGGAAGCCTCACAGACTAGTTACTGGAAGTCTCACAGACTAGTCACTGGAAGTCTCACAGACTAGTTACTGGAAGTCTCACAGACTAGTTACTGGAAGTCTCACAGACTAGTTAATGGAAGTCTCACAGATTAATTACTGGACGTCTCTAGGACCACTCAATGGACATTTCTCACAACTGGCACGAGAAGGTTCACAGAAGACAGGAAAGCAATTTCCTGCTGGCTAAGACCAAGCGTTGATTGAAAGCTAGTGCACCGATTACTTCTGACCTCCGATTACAGTCGGTGTTGCAATTGTATATACTTTGTTCATCGTCGTTGCTGTAAACACATTATCTGAATCTATCTTTTGCTTCAAAAGTTGCGACGTTTACATTCATTGTGTTTAGTCTGTGATAAATTAGATTAAGTTGCGTTTATTTACCATCAGAAAACATCAAAGCAAATCCATGTTAGAGAATAGAAAATAACAAGACAGTAAATAATTGACGCAATGGAAAAACATAAACAATGTGCACAAGGACTATAAAGAATGATATAACAATCTGACATGCAACGATGTCAGCGGTGGATAGATCTCTTCAGGTGAATGCCTTAATCTGTCACTGGTGTGAGCAGTAAATAACACCGCGGTTTCTTTTATCTGATCACTTTTCCTTGGTCTGTTTATTTAATGTGAGATGATCGTATTTATTATGTTACATGCCTTTAAGCTTGGGTAAGCAAGATTTTCACGTCTCCCTCTATCACCTGTCTCGGTTGGATGTTGTCTTCTTGTTCGGTTGATGCCATGTGATCAAGCAATCCAGGTAAGTATTTTCTTATTTTCCCCCTTGTTCTTTTCCCATCAAGTTGGCCGTTGTCACTATATTTTCAAGTTGTATTTCCCCTGTTAATTAACATGTTTTGACAGTCTCCGTTTAATTATTCTAATCAATGTACGGTTTTCACAGGTACCTAGAAATACTGCCTCATTAGTTGTAGCATTGATCTATGTAAGCATTCTTCTATGTAAGCATTTACCTATGTAAACATTGATCTATGTAAACATTGACCTATGTAACCATTGATCTATGTAAGCATTGATCTATATAAGCATTGATCTATGTAAACATTGACCTATGTAAGCATTGACCTATGTAAGCATTGATCTATGTAAGCATTGAGCTATGTAAGCATTGACCTATGTAAGCATTGATCTATGTAAGCATTGATCTATGTAAACATTGACCTATGTAAGCGTTGATCTATGTAAGCATTGATCTATGTAAGCATTGATCTATGTAAGCATTGATCTATGTAAGAATGCATTTTTTATTGAATTGGGCGTTACGTTGCAGAGCGGGCTCTGTGGCGAAGGCGTTACGAATGCAATCCGCAATCCCGCATACTGCATTCGAAACACAGCTGCAAGCGATTTGGAAGCAGACATCGTCACCGTCTTGCGCTAGTTTTCATAAAATGGTATGAGTGCCGGTCGTCCAGAAACCATTTCCAAAATACTGTACGCAAATTTGCCAAGAAACCACAAACAGCAAGAATTGCTGTGGTTGACTGCAGCGTCCTGTAAATGATATATACCTAACTTTTACATTGTAGAATCACGTTGTTCATTGATATAATATATTTATTTATAATTTATTTGTAATGTATTTGTTCCGTACAATTTAATTCTGTTAAAGCACTGGGAGATAATTATGTTAACGAAGGGAAGACAATTATGTAACACCATCAGTTCTATGTTTATGCGTAAGTAGATTAAATGACTGCACAGAAAATGGAAGAGAACGTTATCTGGACAAGCTAACAGCCAGTTGGAAAATAGCAGGCGCATTACAATTAGGGCATCTACTAAACAGAGGAGCTGCTTCCAGTATTACGGAAGTAAACATCATTCAAAGGATATACATTGTTTAACCGATAGCCTAACGTATACAAGTAACATGCAAATAATATATAATGCTTAGTTCAAAGACACCTAATATTTAAAGTAACATCACTTTGAAAGAATATCTAATGTTTCAAGTAACATTGCTTTCAAAGAATACCTAAAGTTTCAGCAACGTTGCGTACATAGAATATCTAATTTAAAAGGTTGTTGCATATCCTTTGATCTGGGGCGAAGGCGTTATGAACGTAGTTCGTAATTCTGCACACCAGAGATGGAAACACAGCTGTGTTGGCTTTTTATGAAATGGTATGGGTGTTGGTTGTTCAGAAATCAATGGCAAATTACAGACCGTAAACTTGCCCAGGAATCACGAAGAGCCAAACAATGCTGGGGTTGACTGCTACGTTCTGTACAGGACATGATACTAACTGTTTTGCATATCCTTCACAGGATGTAGCAGTCAACCACACCATTTTTTGGCTGTTCGTGATTCCTGGGCAAGTTTACGTTCTGTAGTTTGCCATTGTTTTCTTAACGACCGACATGGCATCCATACTGTTTCATAAAAAACAACGTAAGGCGGTCTGCTTCAAATCGCCCAAAGCTGTGTTTCGAACGCGGGTATGCGGGGTTACGAATTGCGTCGGTAACTCCATCGCCAAGGAGATGTGGAATTTCTAATATGCGAAGTAAAAGTACGCTCTGAGAATATCTGATATTTCAAACTAACAATACGTGCAAACAATATATTATATTTAAAGTAACATTAGGTTGAAAGAATACCTGATGTTTAGAAGTCAATAGCCATAGTAGCGCAGTAGCTAGAGGAGCAGCCACTTTCCGTGGGTAATGTGTTCGAATACACGTCTAGACGGATTTTAAACATTGCCCTGGTTTCCCAGGTTGACCCAGCGTAACATGGCACCGAGAAATGTCTTGGAAAGTAAAGGCAGACGCATGGTATAGAGCACACCAGCCCTGGAATGCCGATAGGTCTGTACAGATATGGACCTAAACTACATACCCTATACAGATATGGACCCAATACACATGCCCTATACAGATATGGACCTACACCACATGCCCTATACAGATATGGACCTACACCACATGCCCTATACAGATATGGACCTACACCACATGCCCTATACAGATATGGACCTACACCACATACCCTATACAGATATGGACCTACACCACATACCCTATACAGATATGGACCTACACCACATACCCTATACAGATATGGACCTACACCACATACCCTATACAGATATTGACCTACACCACATGCCCTATACAGATATGGACCTACACCACGTGCCCTATACAGATATGGACCCAATACACATGCCCTATACAGATATGGACCTACACCACATGCCCTATACAGATATGGACCTACACCACGTGCCCTATACAGATATGGACCTACACCACATGCCCTATACAGATATGGACCTACACCACATGCCCTATACAGATATGGACCTACACCACATACCCTATACAGATATGGACCTACACCACATGCCCTATACAGATATGGACCTACACCACATGCCCTATACAGATATGGACCTACACCATATGCCCTATACAGATATGGACCTACACCACATGCCCTTTACATATATGGACCTACACCACATGCCCTATACAGATATAGACCTACACCACATGCCCTATACAGATATGGACCTACACCACATGCCCTATACAGATATGGACCTACACCACATGCCCTATACAGATATAGACCTACACCACATGCCCTATACAGATATAGACCTACACCACATGCCCTTTACAGATATGGACCTACACCACATACCCTATACAGATATGGACCTACACCACATGCCCTATACAGATATCGACCTACACCACATGCCCTATACAGATATAGACCTACACCACATGCCCTATACAGATATAGACCTACACCACATGCCCTATACAGATATAGACCTACACCACATGTCCTATACAGATATGGACCTACACCACATGCCCTATACAGATATGGACCTACACCACATGCCCCATACACCCTGAGGTGTGTGAAATGGTCTTTACTTACTTGCTTTACTCAAAGTAATTAGGTTTATGGGCGGGTCTTTACATACTCTTTTACTCAAGGTAATGAGGCATATTAAAGGGTCTTCACATACTTACTTTACTCAAAGTAACGAGGCTTATGGAAGGGTCTTTACATGCTTCCTTTACTCAAAGTAATAAGGCGTGTGAAATTGTCTTTCCATACTTGTTTTACTCAAAATAACGAGGCGTATGAGAGGGTCTTTACATATTTCCTTTACTTAAAGTAACGAGGCATGTGAAAGGGTCTTTACATACTCCCTCCTTTGCTCAAAGTAACGAGGCATGTGAAAGGGTCTTTACATACTCCCTTTACTCAAAGTAACGAGGCGTGTGAAAGGGTCTTTACAAACTTCCTTTACTCAAAGTGGCGAGGCGTGTGAAAGTGTCTTTAAATACCTCCTTTACTCAAAGTAACGAGGCGCTCAAAGAATATATATTGAAAGAACGCACTGACGATTTCAGGAAATAATCAATATATTAATAGAGAAATGGGCACATAAACAGCCAGCGTAAACACAGTCCGAGTGAGTATTTGTGTGACAAATCAAAGGTGGTCACATGAGGTCGCAGTGCCCTTCCCCCTACCCAAACTGAATCAAATACTCATTTGTTAGTCTCGATCTCTCACTTCAGCGAGAGACGCATTTGGAGCCCAAATAAGGACGGACATGACATTAAAGACAGCAAAACTCCTCCGGGGGTAATCATTGTTTCATTTCCTACATTTATGCCAGACTCTAGGTGAGACAAGCTTCTTTGTTCACCGGTGTTTCCATTTCTTGCGTTGAGCTGTATACAAATATTGCATTTATTCTCTCATGCACTATCACATATGAAATTTACAGTTGTTTTGTATAATTGTGGCACGTGGTTTAGTTACTGGCCATTTTAGACAGTAAACGAGTGGATCTTTACTAATGTAAAGGATGAAAATAGGTATGGATGGCTCCGACGAGAGGAAAGAGAGAGAGAGTGAGAGAGGAAAGAGAGAGTGAGATTGAGAGAGAGAGTGAGAGAGAGTGAAAGCGAGATAGAAGGAGAGACTTGTGAGAGTGAAAAGAAAGGGATACAGGAAGAGAGAGAGAGAGAGAGAGAGAGAGAGAGAGAGAGAGAGAGAGAGAAAGCGAGATGAAGTAGAGACTATGAGAGAGAAAAGAAAGGGAGAAAGGGAGAGAGAGGGAGTGAGAGAGAGAGAGAGTGAGAGAGAGAGAGAGAGAGAGAGAGAGAGAGAGAGAGAGAGAGAGAGAGAGAGAGAACAAACAGAGCAGGACACAATGCATAATCCTCACAGCACATTCAAACCCGGTGAGCAGAATTCACTGTGACGAGATAATAGCAAACGGAATATAATAATAATAATAATAATAATAATAATAATAATAATAATAATAATAATAATAAGTAATATGTAAAAATAAGCTTAACCACAACAACACTAATCTGATGTTTCGATCTTAAGGATCTCTTCAACGACAGTACAAAAATGTCTAAAGAAAACATGCAATTAGTATGTTAAAAAAAGAAAAAAGGAAACGCAAAACCATAAATAAGTGACGTACGGGCGATTGCGCACCTTCCATGCAGAGAAATAGTGCGCATAAGCTTGGGTGGTTTGGTAGCAAATAAGAACATGTAAAGCGAACAATGTGGACGCAGTCTAAAGGAGATGTTAAAGTTAGTTGCATATCCTTTACAGAACGTCACAGTCAACACCAGCATTATTTCGGTGTTGTGATCTCTTGGCAAGTGTACGTTCAGCAGTTTGCCACTAATGGAGATGGGTGTAATAATTTAGCCCACTTGTGTCTGTGAATGCTATGTGTGTATCACATTCTTGATTGTGACCTGCGCAGCTGCTCATTTCCACTGAACTCAACAAATTGAGAACCGCAGATGTAGATTCTTACATTACTGTGCAATAATATCACTTCAGGCGCACTGGGAATACAAGATCCATAGTCGTATAGACCAATCGGCACAAGATAGGTGACGTCAGCATCACATCGGCCGCCTTTAATTCCCAAGACATCACTTCGTACCAATTTTAGTCTGGGTCGACCTGGGCAGCGCAAGTAAATTTAAAAAAAAAACACACCAAAAAAAACAACACAAAAAACAAAAACAAAACAACAACAACAGCAACAACACCCGAATCGCCCCGATGCAAACCCAACCCATGACCTCCGGGCCGACAGTCGAGAGTGTCAGCTACAACTTTGCCGAGGCTGCCTTGAGGGGGATTTAACTTTCTAATAGGGCTGGCTTGTGATCTTTTCATCCGATTCCAGTTCACCGCATGGTCTTCAGTGCAGACACCAACTGAAATATGATCTCTGTGACGTGGAGCGGTGGAAGTGTCCAGCGCACATAACTGTCTGCACCGCCGGCTTCTGTGGCATAGGAGCAGTGAACGCAGTTGACAATCCCCCGACATAGCGAGCCCAGGGTTCCAAACCAGCACCGGAGATGACTTCCGTTGATTTCATTGGCACGAGAGTCGTTCATAAATCAAAAGCAAAACACTGCCTTTTAAGTTAGGTCTTTATTAGATATGACTGAGCTACCGTATGACAGTAGACGGTACTACCTGCTTTCTGTCAGCGCCGAATGTTGGGCGGCGCTTACCAAACCTGACACCCACATTGTGCCAACGGCTTCGGACGGAAAAGTGCAATTGGGAGGGTACAAGTCTTATCCTGATGCGAGGAAATGCAACCTAAAGACAAAATGTCATAGCAGTGCATACCAGGCCCTAAGCCTTGGCTGGCAGCTGGTCTATGATCGAAGCTCTGACAGGCGGAAAGTTAGAGCATTGCTTTGCTGATCCGGCAGTTTCTGCAGCTTGTCTTGTTCCAGATGTATTGGTGTTACCATTCCTCTGGAGTGAACTAGGCAGGCCGAGAGAGGGATAATGCTTCATGGGTGTCGGATATGTTTGTGTACACTCCAAAGAGGTAAAGGATACTAAGTTCCTCTTTCCCAATGTGATCCTGCCCGTTATAATTAATTAAGCTAGCACTGGCTCAAATGCTTGATTTAATATCTAGAGTTTCGGAGAACCAAGGAATTCCTCCAAGAAACAATGACAAGTTTCATGAATGCCGTTTCAACAGTATCCTGTTGGGGGTTCCCTGCCTCTCCTCTCTCAGCTAATTAATTAATATCTAAGGTGTGTCTTATTGAACTACATGACACGACAAGAAACACTCAATGGGGGAAATGACCTATTTCCATAATTTATTAAACATAAACATGGTTGATGGTCAATCAATACATAAGCACATAAATTCCATTCAAAAAATTTTATTATGTATATCTATATGTTCATATAATCACCAATTACAATTCAAAGTTATTACATATACATTGATGCGATAAATATACATTTTACTGACATCTTTTCATATAGTAAACACCTACTGATCATATTTCATTGGGATATACTGTGCCCGAAACTGCTTGTAAACATATTATTTTACTTTAGTGTGACTAGATCCCTGATGCCATCAATTCCCTGAGCTTGTGTTGATTAAGTCCTCCTAATGACTGTTACTTCTATTCCTGAGTATAGAATAGTGTTTGTGTTTCACTACATTCCAGTGCAATTGTGGGTACTCTACGTTACCTTTCCTACTGGGCTAAGGAAACTGCTTGCAGGTGGATTCTTTTTGGAACAATGTTCTGCATCACTCTGACCTGGTACTTCACTCAAACAGAAAAGTCAGGCCTGGGTCTAGATGGATCTAATAAGGACCTGAAATTCCAGCATTAAACATAAATCTACTGATATCATCAATATGAACATTAGAAATGTAAGACTGTAAAACTTCCAAGAAAAAAAAAAACAAGCAAAGAAAATAGATACAGTGAATGTTGATCCTAGGAAAAACTAAACAAAGGAGTAAGAGAGTCTTGGTGTTCTCTAATAGTATCAACACTATGACTTGTCACTCTCCATCCAATCCTTCATTATAGGGCACTCAAGGTTTAGTCTACCAGATAAGCAGGGTGATTTTCACCCATGCCTGTCAATCATGGTCTCTAGGTTGAGAATTCTCTATTCAGAATTTGATAACTATGTTCACCATTCCCTTTTGTTCATAATTATTTTCCATAGATATCCTTCCATTTCAAACAAAAGGTTCGCGTCCACCGTATAACCAAATTAAGGTTATAATTCATTCCTACATGCAATGAGTATTTGCTTATAAACAATATAAGTACATTGTGGTGGTCTCATACATTAAGGTTTATAATTCATTCCTAAATGCAATTAGTATTTGTTTATAAACCATATAATTACATTGTGGTATCTTCTCCTGTATAACATTCAGGTGAATTCTTCTTAATCAAAATGCTTCGAAGAAGAGTATTTTCCCTCTTCTTCACCATATGTATAATATGCCGTTATCTCATAATCATCATGATCATCATAATCATCATCACCATAATAATATAAAAATAATAACCATGATAATTATCATGTAACTATCATGATCATCATAATCATAATCACCATTCACTTCATTATCATTATCATCATCATCATCATCATCACCATAATCATCATTATCATCATCATCATTATTATACACACACTATAATCATTATCCTCCAACACACTATAGGACATAAAACTATACGAGCGTAACATGAGTGATATGAAATACAGATGGGTGTCATGCTTAGGAGTGCACACAATTATTAATTAGTGTTTCATCCACCACAAGTCAGGACACAAAACCATATGACTGTAACATGAGTGGCATGAAATACATATTGGTGTCATGCTTAGAAGGGTACTAAATTATTAATTAGTGTTTCATCCACACACACACAAAAAACACACACACGCACGCACGCACGCACGCACGAACACGCACACGCGCATTCGCGCGCGCGTGCACGCACATAGGGGGGGTCTGCGTGGTCGCAAGATATGGTGTCCGCCTCGAGTGCTTGAGGCCCCTGTGATGACCGGGAATTTTTTCTCGTGGACTTCTAGTAATAAAATTTCCACTGGTCTCTCAGACAGTGAGATCGGGCGCCAGTGTGTATTGTTGCGCACGTACAAAATCCCTTGGCAGTTTGAAATCGAAAAAGAGTAGCCTAACGTCGCTGCCCGGGCAAAATGTCGAGTTAAAAAATCTACCCAATGTATTTCAGGATCCTCGCCGATACTACGGAGTTCGTGCACTGAGCTGAGTTTCTCCAGACTCAGGTTTGAGTTAGGAGGAGAACAAAGCACTTATGGGTTGCACCCGTGTGCAGTGATGTTGATCCATCGACTAAACTAGACTAAACTAAACTCATCCAACACATTCAGGACACATTCAGGTTTTGTGATTTTAACATGAGTTATATAGACTACAGAGTGGTGTCATGCTTAGGAGGGCACTAAATTATTAATTAGTATATGGGTTATCACTAACATTTTCTCCTCTGATAGGCAGGACATTATACTTCAATTTACCTACTATCCGGTGATTAATTGATTGATCATACTCATTCTCAGTATGTCACTTCTCTTCACTCACTCCACAATCACTCCTCAGAATTCACAACCATACTGATGTGTCTAGCAAATGATAAATTCACATATTCAATATCAATGGAATCACAATGTAATCACCACATGAATCTACAATCAGTCATCATAACTCATAATGATGACTTGCATGGTGATCATTTGTAACATAAGTCCTCTTTAGCCAGAGCACACATATAAAACATAAATTCGAGAGCGTACACTTGTATTTATAGATTATAATCACGTAATGTGTATACCTCTAGTAATTACAACTAAAATGACAAAATATTGCAATACTGTAAATAAAGTCAATGGTTATGTTGTTAAGAAAAGATTTGTAGACATTCACATCCAGAACAAACGCTTTCATGTATGATGTACTGTCTCGGTTCTACTTGCGCACCATTCAACACATGCACGGTTCGCACCATTTGGGAACGATAAAGAACGGAAGAAGCGGTTGCGAGGACGGGGGTTAGAGCTTAGGACAGTGGTTCTCAACCGGTGGGGAATTCCCACACCCCCCCCCACCCAGGGGGGAATTTAATGGTTTCCGGGGGGGGGGGGTAGGGGGATTAAGATTATTACAAGATCGCAATTAATACAAGAACCAGTTACTTGACATTGTTTTTCCCTCTAAATTTTACGGTTCTGTGCTTCTCGCCCTAATGAAATTCGTTTTATAACACAAGTAGACCCGCAAATCACATTTTATGTAGATGTCTAGACTCGTTCTAGTACGTGTTATTAATTTTAGCTTCCATTTTTTATGTATACTCTGTAAGGGTGGGGGGAGGGAAGATTTATACGTAGGAAATTTGAAAAGGGGGGGGGGTGGGGGTATGACGTTCTGAACATATGGTAAAGGGGGGCATGGGCCAAAAAAGGTTGAGAACCACTGGCTTAGGATGACAATAAGGGACGGTTGGGTATTAAAGCTTAGTTACGGGTTTGTGTGTCGTTAGCAGCATTAATACTTAGATCAATCAATCATGTGCCATGCCGGAAAGCGTGGGCGGTCATGATTATCCATTTCACTCGATCACCAGAGTCGTGGATCAGCTCAGTGTTCCTGTCTCGTCCATGCCATGTGGCCAAGCCATCCAGGTATTTTCCTCTCGGTCTTCCTCTTGGTCTGTTCCCTTCGATCTTGCCAGCTGTCACTAAGTTCTCCAGTCCATTTCTTCTCATAACATGTCCAAAGAATTTTGACTGTCTACGTCTAATTTCTCTAATCAATCTACGATTTTCATTTGTCTCTTGTAGTACTTGTTCATTGGTTTTTCTGTCTGTCCGTGGTATTCTTTGCATTTTCCTCAGAAACCACATTTCTGCAGCCATCAGATGTTTTTCTGCTTGACTGCACATTGTCCAAGTTTCACATCCATACAAAAGAACAGGCTCTATGTATCCCCTCAACACTCTTGTTCTCGTTTCAATTGACATCATTTTATTTGTCAGAGGCTACTAAAGGCTACTTTCGCAATGGCGATTCTTGTTCTAATCTCTTCAAGGCATCTGCCATCAGATGTTATGACTGTTCCGAGATAATTGAACCGATTCACTTGTTGAAGAATATTCCCATTTACTTGTATATTACATTGTGGTACTTCGTTCTTCCTAGTGACGACCATAACCTGTGTCTTCCTACAATTTAATTCCAACCCCAGCTGCTCACTGTGTACAACCACAGCGTCTACTAATTGTTGCAGATCCTGTGCATTGTCTGCAATCAATACTGTATCATCTGCATATCTAATGTTATTTATGTTTCGTCCTCCAATGCTGATTCCATTTAGGTCTTCTACATTTCTGAAAATATTTTCACTGTATAGGGAAAAAAGATCTGGAGACATTACACATCCCTGCCTAACACCTCTCTTAATAGGTTGGTATTGTCCTACTTCATTATCAATCCTTATGGCAGCTTGTTGTTTCCAATATATGTTTTTTATAAGTCTAATGTCTTTCCCATCAATTTGTAGATCTGCAAGCATATCCACAATGTTGACATGTCTAACTCTATCAAAAGCCTTTGTGTAGTCAATAAAGCAAAGATGTATATCCTTGTTTACTTCTAAAGCACGTTCAATAACTGTTCGCAGCATATACACAGCATTTACTGTACCCTTTCCTTCTACAAAACCACATTGTTCTTCCCCTATTTCAGGTTGTATTTTCTTCCTCACTCTTTGCATGATAATTCGTAACAAAATCTTTGTGATGTGACTCATTATACTAATTGTTCTATGTTGATCACATTCTAAGGCTCCTGATTTCTTTGGTATTGCAATAAATACAGAATTACATAATTCAGAAGGTATATCTCCAGTATCATATAATGTGTTCAGCAGTCTAGTGACTTGCTCTAGTCCAATTTCTTCTAGAGCTCTAATCATTTCTGTTGTGATGTTATCTGCACCGGGGGCCTTGCCAGCTTTCATATGCTTAAGAACATTTTGAACCTCCATCTTTAAAATTGCTGGTCCTTCATTATTAAATCTAATAGCATACTGTTCCTCTCTGTTATCATTATACAGGTCTTTCACATAATCTGTCCATACATGTAGAATCTGATCTTTTTTTTATTATGACTTTGCCATCTTTAGTTTTTAGACAGCCTGTTGATGTACTTGTTCTTTTATTAGTAAGTTCCTGAACTCTTTTGTGCACTAATTTGGTATTTTGACTGTTGTGTTGTTTTTCAATTTCTAAGCACTTTTCCTCAAGCCATGATTCTTTTGCCTTCCTACATAATATTCTGACTTGTCTGTGAATTTCTTCATATTTGGCAGGATTATTTTTGTTGAGTCTTCTTGTTTCCATTAAGTGTAAAATTTCCTCTGTCATCCATTTCTTACGACCCACCTTCTTTAATTTTGGAATAGTTTTTTCTGCAGCCACATTGATTGAATTCTTTAACATTTCCCATTGATCATCCATATCCTGGAATAGGATCTCTAGATCAGACAATATTTCAAATCTGTTCTGTACTTCTATATTGAATTTGTTTTGTATTTCTTTGTCATTACTCAATGTACACAAATCATATTTAGTGTTCCCTGTTGTATACTTGACTTTCTTCAACTTTATCCTCAATGTTCCTGTGAGTAGTCTGTGGTCACTATAACAATCAGCACTGGGAACTGTTTTTGCTACTGTTAGCGCGTTTCTAAATCTTCTGCTAATGAGAATGTAGTCAATCTGGTTTCTAATCCTGCTATCAGGACTCCTCCAGGTCCATAATCTTCTAGGGTGTTGCTTGAACCAGGTGTTTCCTACAATCATTTCCTGTTCTTTTGCCCACTCTACTAGTCTGTATCCTCTTTCATTTCTCTCTCCTAAACCATAGTTTCCTACTGTGTATCTATCCCCTTGATTTCCTACTTTTGCATTGAAGTCCCCTATTATGATGTTTATTTCTGAATTTTTACATTTCTTTAAGGCAGACTCTATGTCATTATAAAATTCCTCTACACTATCTTCACTGGACTCTCCTGTTGGGGCATATACTTGAATAACATTTATGTTAAAAGGTCTGCCACTCAATTTAACTAGTAGAACTCTGTCCGACACGGCCCAATATCCCTGAACAGACGTTGATGTTTTCCGGTCCAAAATTATTGCCACTCCCCTATGTCGATCCTCACCTCCAGAATAAATAATCTTAAAATCTTTATGTATCTTGATGCCTGCTCCTGTCCATCTCGTTTCGAACATACCTAATATATTAATTTTTTCTCTTTGAATTTCTTGTGTTATGTTCTCTAATTTTCCGTCGTTGTTTAACGTCCTAACGTTCCATGTTCCTAATTTTAATGTCTCTGTCCTTGTCTTGCGATGATCAGTCTTTAAGCGAATCATAATAAACTAGGCAATTTCAAAGAGGTAGTTTGCCGTTGCTTTCCTCTATGGCAGTGACCATACTGGCCGGGTGACCGCAATCATTGTCTCTCGAAAGAGAGAAAGCTTGCCGTCGCGAAACTCGAGACCATAACCAACAAATATCTGTCGGCTGCCCTCATAATGTCATCCACCACCTGCCTTCCGTGGCTTCTTTTGAACACTTCCAATTAACGAACACGAAATAACATCACATAATCCAAAGGAAAAACACTATCCACACGAATTTCACGGGAATTTCCATAGGGAATCCACAGAAAAACACTGAACAGCGTCTCCCCCAATAACAACGAGACATCGCGTCGCCATCTTGGACGCACCTTAGAAGGTACTTAGAATACTTAGAAGGGTTAGTAATTAGATAGTATAGTGTGTGTGTGTGTGGTCTTTGGCATGGGTATTTGAAATGATGAGTCAGTGTTAATAACGATCATATACAATAAATATTACTTTTAATGTGACGACAATGAAAATGTTATTATTTTTAGTTATTATCAGTTTGGGTTGGTTAGAGGGGCAATACTAACAAATTTATATCGCAGCATAGAGATTTATGACAGGTACCATACCGGTAAGCGTGGGCTGTCAAGTTTCGCCATCTTAGACGATCACCAGAGTCGTGAGTCAGCTCTGTGTTCTTGTCCAGACAATGCCATGTGGTTAAGTCACCCATATATTTACTTTTCTGCCTTCCCCTTGTTCTTGTCCCATCAATATTGCCAGTCGTCACCAGGTTCTCTACTTTGTTTCTGTTCATAACGTGCCCAACACATTGACTGTCTGCGTCTAATTTCTCTAATCAGTTTGCGGTTTTCATTTGCCTTTTGTAAGACTTGTTCATTGGTTTTTCTGTCTGCCCATGGTAGTCTTTGCATTGTCCACAGAAACCACATTTCCACTGCCATTACATTTTTTTTTCAGCTTGTCTGCTCATTGTCCACGATTCACATCCATATAAAAATACAGGTTCTTTGTAGCACTTCAACATTAGTACGCTCGGTTAACTTAAAATGATAGAACATCCTTACATGTGAAGGAGGTACAATACTACCATGACGTGTTCTTGAAGCAGGCACTACACAGAACGTCATTCTTAGTGCCGGCAGCAGGAGAGACGCCCAAGATTCTGTCTACTGCCTCATGCATGCGCATGCGCAAGGTAATTGTAATGCCGTGTTCCACCTACGTCCCGGCCGATCTTCCATTACCGTTATTTTTAATGTAATGTGGCATTTAATGTGGTGAAAGAATGTATATGCGATTTCACTGTGGTTTAGTAAGGGTTAAACCGACAACTATTTAGGACCGAGCATCTGTTATAAATTACTATTTTGTAAACATTCGCTGGCTTTCAACTCAAGCGTTATCCATATGTGTGCCACCTCAACATTTGCACTGGGCTGATGTTTGCATGTGGATTAGCTATAAGAAGTGAGACCTGATTTGGATGTCTATTTTTCTAAGCTCCCATAACAGTAGGGTGTATTTTGGCAGGTCACGTGTATCACACTTTTATTTCGCTTTATCCTGGTTATATTCTTTGAACAACGGAAATAACATGCTGGTAAGCTTTATCGGCATACGCATAGTAAAAGAGAGAAAACAGCGCTCCAACTGAGTTGACATAACTCTCACGTCCGTTAAGATCTGTCTTAGCACAGGTAATAAACAGAACTTATCTCTAATCATCAAGCGATGATGACAGTGAAGTATCATAATCGTGCATCGGAAACTCCAGTTGTCATTGAATGTGAATATTCGGAATCTTGCTGTCTACGTCAATGATGTCATTGCAGGATTGTAGAGCAGTTGACGATCTTGGCGGAGTTTACATTTGGCATGAAACAAAGATTGATTTGACCTTCCAAACCTGGAATAATGAGATTGTCCATAGGACAAACAATAATGTGCTCACGTGACGACGCTGTGATAAATATAGAAACCTTGAATTGATAATGCGAGCTGTTTATTCTGACATTTCTGATTCTTTCATTGTACACGTGCAAGCCATAAGTGACGTTGTTGGTGTTAGAGGTTAGGGCGTCGCCTTGGCAATGATATGGGCCCGGCCGAATGATGGTTCGATAACTGCACTCGCCGGTCGCTACGACAGGGTAAGACTGACAACTTATCCCGTCGTGCACTAAACCATACAAAATGCGACGGTCCCAACAATTACTGCCACGACGACCTATCCCTTCGTGCACTAAAGCATACAAAATGCGACGGTCCCAGCAATTCCTGCTACGGAACTTGGTTTATTTGTGTTCTGAAACCAACCAATGTGTATATACTGAGAACAGTAATTGAACGTTCTATAGAAGTAAACAAAGATCTATATCTTTGCTTTATTGACTACACAAAGGCTTTTGAAAAAGTGAGACATGTCGACACGATAAGGTTGCTTGAAGATCTACAAATTGATGGAAAAGACCTTAGACTTGTAAAAAAACATATATTGGAAACAATAAGATGCCATCAGAATTGATAACGATGTAGGTCAATATCAGCCTATTAAAAGAGGTGTGAGACAGGACAGGGATGTGTAATGTCTCCAGATCTGTTTTCCCTGCACAGTGAAAATATATTCAGAAATATAGTAGATATGGAAGGAATCAACATTGGGGGAAGATACATCAATAACATTAGATATGCAGATGATACAGTCTTGATTGCAGACAATGAACAGGACCTGCAAAATTTAGTAGATGCGGTTGTTGCACACAGTGAACAACTAGGGTTAGAACTGAATATTAAAAAGACACAGGTTATGGTCGTCACTGGGAAGAAGGAAATACCACAATGTGATATACGAGTAGATGGGCATATTCTTAAACAAGTGAATCGATACTGTTATCTCGGCACAGTCATAACATCTGATGGGAAGAGATTAGAACAAGAATTGCCATTGCGAAGGTAGCCTTTTGCAAGTTTAAGAACATACTGAACAATAAAAAGATATCAATTGAAAAGAGAAAAAGGGTGTTGAAGTGCTACATAGAACCTATACTTTTGTATGGATGTGAAACGTGGACAATAAGCAGTCAAGCTGAAAAACATCTGATGGCTGCGAAAATGTTGTTTCTGAGGAAAATGCAAAGAATACCATGGACAGACAGAAAAACCAATGAACAGGTCCTTCAAGAAACAAATGAAGATCGTAAACTGATCAGAGACATTAGACGTAGACAGTCAACATTTTTTGCGCATGTTATGAGAAGAAATGAATTGGTGAACTTGATGACGACTGGCAAGATCGAAGGGAAGAGACCAAGGGGATGACCAAGAAGTAAATACCTGGATGGATTGGCCGCATAGCATGGTTGAGACAGGAACACATAGCTGATCTACGAGTCTGGTGATCGAGTGAGATGGCAGAACATGACCGCCCGCGCTTACCGGCATGGCACATGATGGATGGATGGAAGCCAACCATGAAGCCCAACAACAGAATACAAACATGTGGTGAATCTAACTGAATATGAAGCTTGTGATGTGGTGAATCTAACTAAATATGAAGCTTGTGATGTGGTGAATCTAACTGAATATGAAGCTTGTGATGTGGTGAATCTAACTGAATATGAAGCTTGTGATGTGGTGAATCTAAATGAATATGAAGCTTGTGATGTGGTGAATCCACTAAATATGAAGCTTGTGATGTGGTGAATATAACTGAATATGAAGCTTATGATGTGCTGAATCTAACTGAATATGAAGCTTGTGATCTGGTGTTTCAGTGTGTTCCTGTGTCGGAAAATAGAGAATAGAAATGTCTGTTAAATATCGTTAACAACTCAATTGATTTCTTTGTAAACGAAGAATGTATCGTTTTTCTATGTATATAAGACAATGCCACACGAACGAGAAAACCAATCGACTAACAATCATCTAACTCCTTGAATTAAAACAGTCTAGACATTAAACCACTCACGCACATTTCAAACTTAAGCCAATCTTCCAGAGACAGTTGTTATAGTAACTCTAGCATTTTATTATCAAGGGCTGTTGCCACAGCAACCAACACTATTTCACATGTTACTTTAATCGCCTCCTCTGTTCCAACAGTTGTTACATTACGCCACACATACAATTTATTTCTGGAACTCTGTTTGTTCCACACAGTTGTTAATTCAAGCCACATATAACAGCTGTTTTTGGAACTCAACACACTTGTTAATTCAAGCCACATAAAACAGCTGTTTATGGAATTCAACACAGTTGTTAATTCAAGCCACATATAACAGCTGTTTATGGAACTCAACACAGTTGTTAATTCAAGCCACATATAACAGCTGTTTATGGAACTCAACACAGTTGTTAATTCAAGCTACATATAATAGCTGTTTATGGAACTCAACACAGTTGTTAATTCAAGCCACATATAACAGCTGTTTATTGCACTCAGTCTACTTCACAATGTGGTTTATTTAAGCCAAATATAACAGCTGTTTATTGCACTCAGTTTACTTCACAAAGTATTTAATTCAAGCCACATATAACAGCTGTGATTTGGAACTCAGTCTTTGACACACCGAAGTTACATTTTTTATGTTGCATATCCCTTACAGGACGTTGCAGTCAGCATCATCATTTTTCAGCTGCTGTTGATGTACTCGAACAGATTATGCTCAGTAGTTACATTATACGCCACGCTATAAAATTTGGGGGGTGGGGGGGGGGGAATAAACTCCCTGTCTGTCGCAAACAGTTTTATCAGCCTAAGCATTGCTGCTGTGCTTGGAACTCCCTATGTCCCACAGAGTCTGTCTCACACAGTTTGTCCTAAGCCGTCTGTCCCATACAGTAGGTCCCATACAGTCTGCTCCACTCCATCTGTCGCATATAGTCTGTCCCATACAGTCTGTCCCATAAGTCTGCTCCACTCCGTCTGTCCCATCCAGTCTGTCCCATACAGTCTGTCCCATACAGTCTGCTCCACTCCGTCTGTCCCACCCAGTCTGTCCCATACAGTCTGTCCCATACAGTCTTCTCCACTCCGTCTGTCCCACCCAGTCTGTCCCATACAGTCTGTCCCATACAGTCTGTTCCATACAGTTTTTCCCATTCCGTCTGTCCCTCACAGTCTGTCCAACTTAACCTGTCCCACACAGTCTTTTCTAGTGTGTCCCACTCCGTCTGCCCCACACAGTCTGTCTCACACAGTCTGTCTCACACTGTTTGTTCCACTCCGTCTGTCCCACACAATCTTTCCCACACCGTCTGTCCCCCACATTTTGACTAACACATTCTGTTTTATACTGTCTGTCCCACACAGTATGTCCCACTCCGTCTGTCCCATACAGTCTTTCTCACACAGTCTGCCCCTTGCAGTATGTTTACAGTCTGTCCCATACAGTCTGTCCCACACAGTCTGTGCCGTACAGTTTATCCCACTCCGTCTGTCCCATAAAGTCTGTCCAACAGAGTATGTCCCTTGCAGTCTGTCTACAGTCTGTCCCACACAGTCTGTCCCACACAGTCTGTCCCACACAGCCTGTCCCACCTTGCCTATCCCGTAAAATCTGTCCCACATAGTCTGTCGCACACAGTCTGTCCCACTCCGTTTGTTCCACTCTATCTGTCCCGTAAACTCTGTCCCACACAATCTGTCCCACACAGTCTGTCCCACTCCGTCTATCCCACACAGTCTGTTCCATATAGTCTGCCCCATGCAGTCTGTCCCACACAGTCAGTTTTACACAGTTTGTCCCACTCCGTCTGACCCACACCGTCTTTCCCACTTAGTTGTCCCACACATTATGTTTCACACAGTCAGTCCCACGCAGTATGTTTCACACAGTCTGCACAGTTAGCCACCACTAGCACAGGTGTTGCAATAGCCACCACTACCACAGCTGTTGCAACAGCCACTACTTTCACAACTGTTGCAATAGCCACCACTAGCACAGGTGTTGCAATAGCCACCACTAGCACAGGTGTTGCAATAGCCACCATTATTACAGCTGTTATATTAACCACCACTATCACAGCTGTATATTAACCACCACTATTACAGCTGTTATATTAACCACCACTACCACAGCTTTTACATTAGCCACCAAAGATTTCCTTGCCTGGTGAATTCTTATTTTAATAAAGCTATATGTTCTACGATCTTTGCGTGTTTACGCCGCTAACTGGCAAGATTGAAGTGAAAAGAACAAAGGGGAAGGCAGGGAAGTAAATATCTGGGTGGCTTGGCCATGTAGCATGGTAGAGACAAGAACACAGAGTTGATCCACGACTCTGGTGATCGTGTGAGATGGTAAGCCCACGCTTATGGCACAGAAGATGATGATGTATTTCTTGAAACTAACAATCGTTGATTATTCATTTTTAGGATCAATAATAGCTTAACGAATACATTAGAGAAAAACGATATAGTGAAAAATTGTGCTCGGTCAGCGCAAGGAAAGTGGAATTAGATTTAAACTGAATATACCAAATGACATGGATAGCTAACGTCGATGATGAAGCGTGAGTGACGTAGATTCGACACATATGCTGAGTCGAAGCACTTGAGACAACCGCTGGAGACCTGCTCATGATCATTTTGATGGATCTTGGTAGAGGATAGACACTTAACGAGAGGAATAAACTAAGAAATATCTCTGCATCTCTCTCTCTCTCTCTCTCTCTCTCTCTCTCTCTCTCTCTCTCTCTCTCTCTCTCTCTCTCTCTCTCTCTCTCTCTCTCTCTCTCTCCATGAGATGTGCGTTGATTGACAGAATCAGAAGTTGAGATTGATTTTATGTTTGCATTTCCATTTCAATATCTTCATCTATCACTCCGTCGCTGTCTACATTGCTACCAGGTAGGTTATGATAGCACCCCCTGAAGGGATATTTCACAAGGAAGATCTTGTTATTCCTATATTTGCTTAGTTTATTCTCACGACCTTTGCTTTTCCCCTGTGATCTATTAGACGACATTGTGGTGAAGCCCAACTTGTGTTGTCAGATCGTGTTACTGAGCGACCATGACGTTCCTCTTAGAACCAAAGTTGTAACACAAATTAATAGTGTCACTCATTACCAACTCACGTATGGCTCTACAATGATCTTCCCTTTGTATTCCTAATGAACTCTGTTAATGGTATTCTCCGTGGCGAAGTGGTCAAGTCGTTTGACTCGGGCTCCGAAAGTTGTGGGTTCGATTCCAGGCTGCGTCCTCCGGTTCACGAGTAAAATTTTTCGGAGACTCCTGTGGGTCGTCGCTAAAGCTACGGAGTTCGCGCTTTGTGCGACACTTTCCGCGCTGCGGAAAGAGACCGAGCCATATGGGATAAAACCCGGTGCAATAAAGTCGACCCTATCGACCTTTAAGCGACTTCTTTAAAGACGTGCTACAGTCTCAGTCCATCCAGCATCATTTCTCTCGGCATGCCTCTGCCGTTTCTTCCACTGATTTTTGCAATCGATTTTTTTTCAGTGTCTCTCTTGTCATTGCATGACCAAAGAATGTTGGTTATATCTTCCTTATCGTTGTATTTGTCGTTCTGTTTTCATTAGACTCTTTCAAGCAGTCGCTGTTCGATACTGTAGCAGCCAAAGGTATTGACACACTCCTCTCAAGAACCACTTGGAGTTGCTTCCAAGCTTTTCGTAATTTGGTCATTCACGTTCCAAGAGTCACTGCCATACAGAAAATCGTGGTCTATTCAACATTTAAGTGCTTTCTTTATGACATTCAATGGCAGTTGGGGGGGGGGGGGGGTACGGGGTGTCAGGCATTGGTAGCACCTTTGGTAAGGATGACTCTCATGTCCTTTTTAGGACCCATCCTCCACTGGTCCAAGCCTGACACCCAGCTCGTGCCTGTGGCTCCTAGTAGCTGTCAGCATGCGACAGCGCCCACCCCCCGGGCAACAGCTGTGAGAGGCTGGCTAAACCAGGCGTGGGTAGCCAATTTGGTGTCAAACCAAGCGGTAAACAAGGGTATGATTACCCAGCATGTGAAGACATGATTCGGCAGATTGCGCGGAAGAAATCATTGCTGATTCAACGGGCAAGACGGCGTTTACCTGCAAAGCGTTGTTGAACGTAATGAGCACGGCAAGGCACGTATAGCGCCCTGGTCATCCACTGCACTTGTATTCGTCTCCAGTCGTCTCAACTTGTCTTGCCACTGGACTCAGATGGACTCAGGCGAGAGAGTGAGGTCGACAAATTGCGCAACTCTTCCTCACTTTAATCCAAGTCATCGCGCAAGTCATTCTTCATCCACCGTTAACCCCGCTGGATGAAATGAATGGTCATCATCATTCTTGATGGACAAACAACACAATGGCAGTTATATCATGTACAAGATGTGTAGCATTTTCTGAAATGCAGCTTTTGCTTGAACTCTGTCACAAGTTGAACAGTTGTACCTACGGAAAATCAAGAAATATTTCGATTTAATTAAATCTGTCATTTCACATTAAAACCGGGACAAATGCGCGCCCTGAACGCAATTTTCGGACAGTGAATTATATCATAAACAACCGGGAGGTCTGGCAATCCTATCCCAATCTGATATTGATATTGTATCTCACTAGCAACTATCTAGCTTTGTCGAAATTCAAAAACCCAGCCATAGTGAACATCTAATGTCTAACTATCACTCAGCTGCTCATGACACTCCAGCATCAACATGCGATGTACCGACTTACCCAGACCTTCCAGCTGTAGTTTTTGTCCTCCCCAAATGGTTCAGTGCATTTATAATTACAACATGTCAAAGCTGCCATTTCTAATGTTCTCGTTGGGATTGTCAGTTCTGGCTTGCTACAACAAAACTTGATCTTCATTATTTGACTGGCTACATTAACACTTGCTACAATTAAACATTGTACTCACGTATTATTTTTTTTCAAATTATCTAAATATGTAAATGACGTATTTATCTCCACTGATCGAATGCCACATACCCTGTACACGTAGCTACACTGTCAAATGATGTTACGTTGTAATGTTTCTCTCCTCTCTGTGATTATAATAATTCATATTTTCTTATTTTATCTCTATTGTCCTTTCCTCTCACAGTCCATGCCGAATGGAGTTGAACATTATATCTGTACACTGCCGTATGATTCGTGTTTTTCTGATCATTTCTGATACAGATATTCCTCCAAACTATCCAGCAAATGTTCTTTTGGTTTCTAGTTTCTATCTGGTGCTTTCCATCTTTCCCGTTGTCACCATGTACTCCAACTTGTCCCTTCTCATGATGTGCCAAATAATTTGGGTTGGCCTCTTCTGGTGCATGGTACCAGTTTTCTTTGTAATATTAAATACTGCCAAGATATTTTCATTACACTTTTAATCTATCCACAGTGTTCTCTTAATGTTTCTATATATCATCTCTGGAGATTACACATAATTTTTCGGTAATCTGAAGATTGTTCATGACTGACTTCCGTACATCAGGATAGACTAGATATAGCTACTTTTCGTGTCGACAGACAAAGATATAGTTAAGAAATATACTCTTCATCTTGTCAAATGCTTGGGCTATTTTACTTGTAACATGTAATGTTCTTCTTGTTTCTATTAAGGGACTCAACAGCCTTTTTTGTTTAATATGCACAAAACATGTTTGTCTGTGTTATTCATGCATTCAGTACTGCTTGTTGATGTTGTGTTCTACCATGGCGATTCCTCTCACGTTGTAACGGAGGAAGGAGAAAGGAGGAAAGAAGGAATATTGTAGTTAGGAGAAAGTAAGGATAGAGAAAGGAAGGGGGAATTAAGAAAGTAGGAAGGAAGAAGGAAGAGAGGAAGGGGGACAGTAGGAGAAAGGGTGTTTGAAGTAAGGAAGAAGAAGGGAGTAAGATGGGATGAAGTAAGGAAGAAGGAGGGAAGAAAGTAGGAGAAAGGAGAGCGCCATAAGGAGGGAGGAAGAAAGGAGGTAAGAGGGAGGGAGGAAAGAGGGAGGCATTATGAAAAAGAAAGACTATTTTTCCTTTACATGTCATTGTCATCAACTGCACACCCCTATCTCTTTCTTCCTCAATATCCTGCACTAAGTTGTTGAACCTGGGCCCAGAATGACAGAGACTGCTGCATTTATTTGTTCGTGAAAGGGACAACTGCAACTTCTGTGTGGACATAATTAATTGTGCACCATTGAATGTTTGACTGTAGCACCTAGGCTATTCGTAAACAATTTAATTACTTTGGAGCCGATTCTCTTGACATGGGTGAATAGGAACGGAGCAGGAAGTACGTGCATTTAATCTTTCCTTCCACGTTCAATTTACAGATGATTTCTGCGAGTGCACTAAATGAGCAGGTCATGCACCACAAACGTTTCATTATTTGTAAAGTGTACCCGATTGCACAGCTGGCCACGATAGCCGTCAACGGTAATAGAACGATGTGTGTGTGTGTGTGTGTGTGCGTGTGTGTGTGTGTGTTAGTGAGGCGGCGATCAGTGCTTAGAGGAGGAGTGGAGAGAGATAAAGGGTCAGAGAGGGCGAGCGACAGAACGAGGTGAAATAGATAAATAGAGTGAAACAATGTGGTAAAGAGAGAGAGAGAGAGAGAGAGAGAGAGAGAGAGAGAGAGAGAGAGAGAGAGAGATTGACAGAACCAACCAACAAACTTTAATATCAAAGTGTTAAGAATTGAGAACGCAGACCCTTCTGACATTCTGTCCTTCTTATCCGATAGAGATAGAGAGAGAGAACGGACGAGAGAAAGAGCTGGAGAGATGGAGAAAGAGGAGAGAAAGAGGTAGAGATATGGAGAGGACAGTGAACACTCTGTTTGAAGGGTCCTATGGTGATTAGAGACATGAAGGGACTAACTGAAGGCATGAGTCAGATCACACATGTGCAAGATGTTCTACACAGCGTATAACTACATAAGCAGCTTCGGAGGGTTCCAGGACAGAAACGGATAGAAAATGAAGAAGAAGAAGAAGAAGAAGAAGAAGAAGAAGAAGAAGAAGAAGAAGAAGAAGAAGAAGAAGAAGAAGAAGAAGAAGAAGAAGAAGAAGAAGAAGAAGAAGAAGAAGAAGAAGAAGGATGAGAAGGAGGAGAAGAAGGAGGAGGAGAAGGAAAAGGAGGGGGAGAAGGAGGTGGAGGAGCAGGTGGAGGAGAAGAAGGAGGAGGAGACGAAGGAAGAGGGGGAGAAGGAGGGCGAGAAGGAGGGCGAGAAGATGGAGGGCGAGAAGAAGGAGGAGGAAGAGAGGAAGGAGGAAGAGAGGAAGGAGGAGGAGAAGAAAGAGGTGGAGTCGAAGGAGGAGGAGAAGAAGGAGGAGGAGAAGAAGGAAGAGAGGGAGAAGGAGGGCGAGAAGAAGGAGGGCGAGAAGAAGAAGCAGAAGAAGAAGAAGGAGGAGGAGGAGGAGGAGAAGGAGGAGGAGGATAAGGAGGGGGAGAAAAAGGAGGAGGAGAAAAAGGAGGAGAAGGTGTAGGAGGAGATGAAGGAGGAGGAGAAGAAGGAGGAGGAGAAGAAGGAAGAGGTGGAGGAGGAGGGCGAGAAGAAGGAGGGCGAGAAGGAGGAGGAAGAAAGGAAGGAGGAAGAGAGGAAGGAGGAGGAGCAGAAGGAGGAGCAGAAGAAAGAGGAAAACAAAGAGGAGGAGAAGAAGGGGGAGGAGAATGAGGTGAGGAGAAGGAGGACGAGAAGATGCAACAGGAAAAGATTGAGGAGGAGGAGTAGAAGGAGTATGAGGAGAAGAACGAGGAGAAGGAGAAGGAGGGCGAGGTGAAGTGGCGAAGGAGTAGAAGAATAGAGGAAAAGGTTACACGCCTTCAGGTCTATTGCCTATATGGTGAGGGTTAGATATTTGTATAAACCAAGTGACACGTGATGGGTGATGCAGTGAATATCACAGGGCTGCCTTTACTTCCCACGGTATTTCCGTGTGTCCATTAGAAACCTGTCGGCCAGGGAGCCCGGGACTATTTACAATACCCACCTCGCTGGGGCTCAAACACAGGACTCCCGGGCCAGTAGGCCAGCCTGCTGCCATTGCGTCCCCACGTCTGCCTAAACTAACATGGAGACGAGGACATGTCCTGGGAAGCTAACACGACCGTTGTTATCTTGATCACTTTGCTCCTGGCATGCTCATTGGTCTATAAACATATGATGTATCATTATGTGTCAAACACGTGTCAAGGTTGTTATAAGGTTCTTTACTTTTTCATTTCACTATTAATCTACTTAAAAACAAACTATTGGTGTTGGAACTCTTCGTTGGTTTCTGAGGATGGGGACGGAGCGCTTATGGGAATGCCCCGAATGCTGTGATGTCGTTTCTTAAATCAATCAATCAATCGATCAATCTACTAAAAGAAATGTTTGCATATCCTTTACAGGACATCGCTGTCAACATAAGCATCTTTCAGCTGATTGTTGATTTCTCGGCAAGATTACGCTCAGTTGTTTGCCATTGCTTTCTGAGCTGCCGACTCACTTACCCCGTAAGTTACCGATGCGATTCGAACCACTGCTAATTCTCACCGTCGTCACGTCACTTACGAAAGTATACGAGATTACGGAGAAAAGTCGCTAACCTCTAGGCCAGGAAGCCACTCCGTCTATATTAACCTACTACTTTTTAAAATTTCAATATTAACCCACTACTTTTTCAATTTATTATTAACCTACTACTTAAATAAAAATTCATTATTAACCTACTATCTTTTTTAATGTCATTATTAACCTACTATTTAAAACAAAAAATAAATATTAATCTACTACTTTACATTTCATTATTAACATACTACTTTTTAAAATTTCATTATTAACCTATTATATTTTTAATTTCATTTTTAACCTGTTACTTTGTTAATTGCATTATTAAGCTACTACTTTTTCATTTCATTATTAACCTACTACTTTTTTTTCATTTCATTATTAACCCATTACATTTTTGGAACTGGAAATCCATAAATAAACACAACTGGATTCATCATCATCATCATCATCATCATCATCATCATCATCATCATCATCATCATCATCATCATCATCATCATCATCATCATCTTCATCTACGGCTGCAATGTCGACCCACACTTACTGATCAAACCTCGTACCTGAGGTAATATTGCGAGTTTCCAACCATACATTCTAGTACATTTTCTGCTACCCATTTCATCAGTGTAGGTACACATTTGGAGCCACAAGGTCACTAACAAATGCTGGCCTTAAGGATGATTTGAACCTGATCTTGGCCACTGGCACCTTGGCGTCTTGACTGAATAGAACTTGGTGCATTGTCCTTCCAAAAAGGCATAATAACTACGAACCATGGCGGTAAGGCCAGGGATGGAATTATAACTCTCTATAGCACAAAGGCTGGGCTGAATTGCAGAGATAATGAGTTGCCCATGCAGCATGATCCCTCTCTCGGTCTACCTAGTTTACTGCAGAGGAAAGATAACACCAATACATCCAGCACAAGACAAGCTCCAGAAGCTGTCCGAAATCCAAAGAAATCCTCTAACTGTCCGCCTGTCGGAGCGTCGATCCCAAACTAGAGTTACCGACCAAGGCTTAGGGCCTGGTCTGTCCTGCCGTGATATTTAGTCTTTAGGTTGCATTTCCTCGCACCAGGATAAGGCTTGTACCCTTCCAATTGCGCTCCTCCGCCCGAAACCGTTGGCGCAAAGTAAGGTGTTCGTTTTAGTAAGCGCCGCCTACATTTCGGCGCTAACAGAAAGCAGGTAGCACCGTTTATTGCTGTACGGTAGCACAGTCACATCTGACTAAGACCTGACTCCACTGATCCTTATAGAGATTTTGAAATGGTGCAATCTTTGTCATCACTTAGGAACATATCGCTCAGACAATGTCTTCCACTTATATAGCTGCTTAGGTACAAATATATAGCCTGTCTTGGTTTTATTAATATAATTTGATGACACATTGTAAGCTCACACCAAATGAAGATAACAGTTGTCCACATTCACATGAGACGCGCCTTACAAATTCCTCAGTAGTTGGAATTGCAAGTCGTAAAAGCCAGAGACAAACTCCCGTAACAAATAGAAACGCAACACATCACACTATTCTATTTATAACACGAATATCTGCTATGGCTGTGAATGGCACGGCGCCACTGTAATTCCCTCCAAAAATAGGTTGCTGGGAAATCACAAAGCTAGATTTATAGAGTAGTGACATGTTTCAGAAACGGCATGCAGGACTTCGAATTGAATCACCTCATGTGGCAATTCAATATATCAACGATTAATCTGGTCAGTTTTGCACTGCTAGTTTAGTTATTAATGATATGTTAATTCTATTCATATTGATGCTAATTTTACGTATGAGTAAAATTAATATATTATTTAATAAATGAGCTGACACCGTGGGGAAGGGATTACACAATTCATAATCTCGCATTCCACGTTTGAAACACAGTTGCGGGTGATTTGGAAGAAGACTGCCTTGCGCTAGTGTTAATGCAATGGCATGAGCGCTGATCGTTCAGAAAGCAATGGCAAACTACTGAACGTAAACTTGCCAAGAAATCACAAACAGCAAAGAAAGAAATTTAAAAAAATGCAGGGTTGACTGCGACATCTTTTAAATTATATGCAACTAAATTGTTTAAGCTGTCACCACCAGCATGAGACATCTACGTTGGCTACAGGGCGGAGCACTTGTCCTATTATCCTGAGACTCAGCCCTATGTTAATTTTAATGACTTATGCCTTAATGCTGACCCTGTTCTCCCTCTCTGTTCTTCTTTCTACTGAAATATAAGTGTTAACATTACAACCAAGTTCGGTTACTCTTGCGATTTGCACTTGCCGTACTAATTTAACGGTTATTTTAGCCACACATTTCTTATTTGGCACTTTTACAGCTGAATTGGACTCAAACTTTGCAGAAAAACAGAACTGAACCCAAGTGGTGTGCCTTCTTGACAAGGAAATAGTTGTCTTTTAATATTATTATATAACTTTATCTTGTCCTCTCTAGATATGTTTGTGTTGTTCCGTCCCTGATGAAGATTTATATAGTCGATTTGTTTTGTGGTGTCCTAGAGAACATTTTTTTTTATTTCATTATTACTGAATATAATTGTTTATCGTCTCTTGTTTGTGGATTTTCACTCTGTTGTCTATGTTCACCTTTATGGAGTCCGTTGTAAGGTATGTACACTGTGTCCGTGTTTAGTATGTCTCATCTTTTCGCAGGAGCTCATTCATTCATTCATTCATTCATTCATTCATTCATTCATTCATTCATTCATTCATTCAGTAGCATGTCCTTTGCAGAACCTCGCTCCCAGAACAACCTTCCGGAAAACCTCTCGATCATAAGTAAGATGTCCCGCATCCGATACACCCATCTGAAGATCAACCGCCACATCCTGCACCCATCATCTCTTTGGCCTTCCCCTTCCTCTCTTTCCAGGCATATACCCCTCCATGATTGTTGTCTGCAAACTTTCGTGACGTTTCAAGTGACCAAAATATTTCAATTTTGTTTGTTTTATCGTCTTTAATAGCCAACCTTCTTCAATATTCAGCTCTTGAAGTATGGGTGCATTTGTTCTTTTCTTTACCCAAGATATTCTTAGAACTCGTCTATAACATTTATATTCAAAGGCATTTATGCGATGTTCAGCTTGTGTAATATGTGTCCAGGTCTCACAGGCGTATGTTGCAATGGGAAAGATACATGCTCTTACAAATCTAATTAGTATCGTTCTGTCTGTCCCACTCCATAATTTATTCAGTTGTTTTAGTCTTTGAAGAGCAATTGATAGTCGTCATTTAATTTCTTTCATTGTGTCACCGTTGTTGGTAATCAATGATCCAAGTTATTCAAAATTTTCCACCACCTCCAATCTTTCCTCATTAACATGCATTTCTTTCTCCATAGTACTTTTATCTGTATGCATTTATCTTTGTTTCTGCTATGTTCAGTTATAAGTTGTGATTTTCACTGTTCAGTTGGGGTGAGGTTATTAGGTTGTCTATGCCATTCTGTGTTGTGGATAGCAATACTGTATCATCAGCATACCGAATCTCTGGTATGTCATGACCGCCGATATTTAGGGCATCATATTGCTCCCTGCTTGTATTATCTCTGACATTTCTCATTATATTTTCGACGTACTGGTTAAACAAATAGGGGGACAGCACACATCCTTGACGGACTCATTGCATGATGTCAAACCAATCTGATGTCTCGCCATCTATTCTAACTGCTGCTTGTTGGTCTAGATAAAGCATTTTTATGAGTTGTACTACATGTGATGGAAAGCCCATAATCCTCATGATTTCCCAAAGTTTCTGATGTTGTACACAGTCAAATGCCTTTGAATAATCCACAAACATGAGAATAGGTTTACATTAAATTCGTAGGAGCTACACACACTTAATTGTTTGTAATTCCCATAATTTATCGTGGACAATCTGCACACGGTAACTCTTGTTTTTCGCGCTTATCTGAGAATGCTAGATATCACCTTTCACTACCTGAGTGAATGAAGAGACCTATGCTACCATTAGAATGTGTGCAAATGCCCAGCCCTATACAGCGATTCGAACCGGGCACCTCCTGAAACTGAGGCAAACATAACAACCGCTCAACCATGTTCCCATATGTATAAATGTTTCTGTTCCTCAGCAATTTACACCTACTTAATAATGCCCTCTTGATGGAATCTGATCGCTGGTGGTGTAATAAATCGTTTGTTTGTGAGCGCTACTGGTCTCGTGTTTGCCGTTGCGGTAATTGGTGGTTGGTTTATGACTACCATCTACCACAACACATGTATTTGTTTGTATGTGTATGTTTGTGTGTGCGTGGGTGTGCAAATATATGCGTGTTTGTGTGCACGTATGTGTGTGGGTGTTTATGTGCGTGGGGGTGTATGTATGTGGTTGGGTATGCAAGTTTACGCGTCTATGTGTGAGTGTATGTGCATGTGTACACTAGTGTGTATATGCATGTAAGTATTGCGTGTATGTATGTGTGTGTGTGTGTCTGTGTGTGTGTGTGCATGTAAGTATGTGTGTATGTGTGTGCAAATATACGCGAGTATATGTGTGTGTCAATGTGTGCAAGTGTGCACGTGTTAGTTTGCGTATACGCATTCATGTATGCATACGTGTGGGCACTTTTTTAAATCTGTAGAAACTAAAATGAGTTCCTCGGTGTTGTGAAGTTGTTTGATAATATCTTAAGCTGACAGGTCTTCATGTCACTTCCTCAACCCACCCAGCATGATCACCTTCATTGGTTCTCTGTCTAAACAACACAGACACACACTGAAAAACATCTGAAAGAGATGGCATCAAAACACACACAGATGCCAGAAGACACTCAATAACATAGACGTGCATAGTTAGTTAGTTAGTTAGTTAGTCGACAGATCATCCTCATTGCACATCGAACCATTCAGTCCATAAGTGCTCGGATCCCCTCCTCAGCAAATCCCGCAACGTGTAGCGGCTAACGACGCCAGTTCTGTGTTGGTTTATAAATCTTCTTTGGCTTCCTGCGTAGTGTTCTTGTTTGGCCACCCCTCTTTTAATTTGCTGCTCTCGCAGTCTGGCCATTGTTGTAGATTCACAGTCATCACTTGGTTCTCGCAAAAGTCTTACTTCTTGTAGAGCATTCAGAATGTCGGCCTGGTCCATGGCGCGTCCGCCCTCCACAGTAGCCTCACCTGCGAGTTTGTCAGCCCGCTCATTTCCTTGTACTCCCGCATGCCCTGGCACGAAGATGAAACTAATCTTTGCCAGTCGAGACCGCTCCAAAGGCAGCAACCATTCTCTTCGGATCGACACCTCCTCTATCCTCTTGATCATGTTCATTGAGTCGCTAAGGAAACAAGCCCTAGTGAATGTGTCTCGAGCCATGTTATTGCTTTACTTACTGCCATGACTTCCATGGTCAGGCTACTTGTGGTTTCAGTGAAAGCACCAGAGTCCTCCTTCACAATTCTCCCTCCGGCCCGAGCTGTAAAGGCCCATGAGCTTCTCACATGTCGGACGACCGACCCATCTGTGTAGATGACCGCGTCACCGTCTAGCGAATTCTCGAAAATCAACGCTTGTACTTCAGCCTCAACAGCAGCCGGATTTTCTTGTCTGCATTTTCTATCTAGTTGGATGCAAACTGAAAAGGATGTGCAGAAGTCTGTTGGCACTTGCACCCACTCCTCGCCAGGTTCTAAGTCCTCAAGTGAACACACCTGTTGAAGAATGTCTTCGGCTTGACCCATCCACGACCGTCCTCTTTTTAACCTGCTGCCCTTCACCTTCCTAATTTCACTATGCAGTGGATGTTGTGTGTTTGCGTTAATTCTGAGGTAGGCGCGTGCCCTGCAACCTTGTATTCTCTCTTCAATGGTTGGAAAACCAAGAAGGTAGCGCATCGCCTTGCATGCTGTATCTCTTGTGCATCCAAGAATAATGCGCATAGCTTCATTCTGTATCCTTTCCATCCTTTCTATCTGCTTATGGCTGAGAGTCAGGATTGCCATTGTGTCGTGTCCTCCTTTAAAGTGTCGTCCCTGGAGTGAGGAGATCCGACACCCACATTATAATATTTTTTTTTTTTCTTCTCAATATTCTGGAGAATCCACCAGCTTCCGTCCAACACACTCCATCAGCCTATGGACACCTCTTCCTATCACTCTCACACTGTCGTACTATGCTCCCTTCTCATACTTCCCCAACGCAACATACTCAACAACTCTTGCTTCTAGAAATTAATAAAGAGTAATTTATTAAAATAAAAGTGTACCGTATATGAGACGTGTATGTGAAGAAAATGTGTGACGTGTTCTATAAAGTGTGTAGACTCTGACTCTCAGACAGCAACCCAGTCAGCTGATCCCAGCAAAGATAGACCACAGCACGTTACGTCAGAACATGTACTTCTCACCCGTTGCCGAAACCATCTTGCCGGATACTGCTTTGCCTCTGTAGACCTCTGGTAATCCAATTTCATGAACATCCGAAATAGACACCGGTGGTATAAACAGTTAATCATGGACCGGTTGCACTCTACACAATGTCCGTTCCTAACGTTCCTTAACAAACTGCACAAGTCTTTTGTAGTGTGTACGCAGTTAGTTAGTTAGTTAGTTAGTCGACAGATCATCCTCGTTGCACATCGAACCATTCAGTCCATAAGTGCTAATTTCTAATGTTAATTGTTGCTGTACTAACACTAGGTACTCTTAGCCGGTTCTCGGTTCGTTACTACTGTCTAATGCTGTGTGGTGCATCAGTATGCATCACTCTCTTTGATGAATCAATTTCCTTCTAGCGTAAGTTACGTTCTGTATGCAACTCTAGTGACTCTTGAACTGGTGTTCTTCCTAATGGGATTGGATTCTTTCCCAAAAACTTGTTGAGTTTCCTTGGATCTGGTAGGGAACCTAGGATAGAAACAACACATCTGGTGATAGTACTAGTCACTGATCCTTTCGGCTGAGTGTAAGCCTATCACCTTGCTTAATGATCTTTAGCTAACTAGACTTAGTCATAGAGCAGATTAGCTACCCACCTAGAGCCGAATCAGGCTATGACAAAGAAAAAATCAGCAAACAGAATGCGGAACCCCGCCCACCAGGGACACCTACGGGAAGATCCCAATTATCCCTCATTACTCAATTCTCAACTAGTAAAGCTTATCAACACTTCACTAATCTATTCTTAACTAGCAGAGTTAATATCACTATTCTACTCTAACTAGTTTCCACTAACAGTGCTAATCATCACACTTTAGTTTAACAAGGCCACAGTCTATATTAATTAGAACGAATAATATAATAGGTTATACCTTACGGCACTGCAGTTTACACTAAATTACATCTAATGGTAGCCATACAGGCTCGTGTAAACTAAATCAAATATCTCCTTCACACGTTAGATGTTCTAACTGCTGCAGTGACAAGCATGTCTGCCTAGATCCACATTTTCAAGTTCTTATAGTTGGTCCCAACTCGGGTTTTTATGGCAACTCCTAAAGTTGATCACGTGACATTTTCCTTTATGCCCACACAGATGCAGATCATCCCCTGTCAGGGATCCATCCTCCCTCTGGCTCCCTCCATGTTAGATTTTTCATCACAGGTTTAGATTCTCAAAACAAGCCAGCGAGTTGCTGTCGAGTTCCAACAAAGAGTTTTCCTCAACAAGCTGTCAGTAGCAAGCTGCCCCTCTGAGTGATGTCCGGAAACTATATGACATATGGACTGTTTACTTCCTTGCTGAGTACTTCCGTTTTCCATCCGACTTGTCAAAACGATGTATGATTCAGCGCACTCACTTCCTCCTCACTCACCACCAAATGTGTATATGGGCTGACCCCACTGCTTCCATTTGTATTCAAATGTTGACAAACTGCCACGGCGCTGCCGGGATCTGTCTCCATCAGCACCAAATGTGTATATGTGCTGCCCCGATGTAACCTGTGCAGCTGTGTTTACTCTGTTAGTAAAAATAGTTGTCGCTGGCAGATCGTCCGCTTAATCCGAAAATCCTCTATAATAATCAACCTGTTAAACACAGGTTTTCACTTTGTGACATAGGCCCCCTCTTAAGAGAGTAGTCCATCTCACTCTTCTCCACCGTGAGTTTAATCCAGATGATTCATTCTTCTTCTTCAGGAGCTGGGTGTCTTGACAAGAAGTCCGCTCCAACATTTTCCTTCCCAGGAATGTACTCTACTGTGAAATTATACGGTTGAAGTAACAACGACCACCGCATCAAACGTGCGTTGAGCTTCTGAGAAGTAGCCAGGAACATCAGGGGCTGATGATCCGACTGGACCCGAAACTTAACTCCATACAAATATGGCTGAAATTTTTGCACTGCCCATACGAGGGACAAGCACTCTCTCTCGACGGTTGAATAATTCCTCTCCGCCTGTAGAAGTTTCTTACTTGCGTATGCTACAGGTTTCAAAACCGAAGCATCGTCTTTTCCTTCCTGTAACAAAGCGGCTCCAATTCCAATCGCACTTGCATCCGTTCTCAACACAAATTGTTTGGAAAGGTCAGGGAGCTGTAATACAGGTTTGCTGACCAAGGCCTCCTTTAACTGACTATAGGCATTCTCACATTCTGGTGTCCAAATGATTTGATCCGGGAATCCCTTTTTCAAGGTTTCCGTCAACGGAGCTCCCAATTCCGTGAAATGTGGGATAAATTTGTGGTAGAACCCACACAACGAGAGAACAGATCGCACATCCTTCTTCGTTTTTGGCCTTGGTGCATTTCTGATTTTCTCCAGGTTCTTCTCTTCTGGGACAATGTGTCCTGGAGTGATGGTGTGACCTAGAAATTCCAGAGTCTGGTAACCAATCATGCACTTGGTTGGACGAGCAGTAAGCCCTGCTTCCTTGAGCCTATTAAACACTCTCTCCAAGGATTGTAAGTGGTCATCCCGGCTGTCACTGGAAATCAGAATATCATCCATGAATGAGATGATGGACGGATCCTGTAACGGATCTAGTAAAGTCCTCATCATGCGTGTAAACACACTAGGTGCATTGCTGAGTCCAAAGGGCATGACCTTGAATTCGTAGTGTCCACTGGGTGTACTGAAGGCTAACAGTGGTTGAATCTCCGGTTTGACTGGTATCTGATAGTACCCCCGACTCAGATCCACCTTTGAAAAGTACCGAGCCTTATAGAGCCTAGCGAATAACTGAGTTGGATTCGGCAAAGGTTCCACCTGAAACTGTGTATGACTGTTCAGCAGTCGGTAATCTATACACAACCTGTGTTCTCCACTTGGTTTGCGTAACAAAACTAACCCCGCATTGTATGGGGATGTGGATGGTGCAATCACGTCATCCTCCAGCAGTTTTTTTATTTCCTCCTCCAGGGCCTTTTCTTTAGAGAATGGCACTGGGTAAACCTTTTGGCGAACAGGCTCCTGTGTGGTCAAAGTCATCTCGAACTCAACCAACCTCGTTCGTCCTGGTTTATCAGTCAGTATCTCCTTATGAGACTTGAGAACCTGGGTTATCCTTTCCCTCTCATGGGAGGTCAGATCAGGGTTCACTTGCACATCCCTATAGGTTTCCAGGTGCTCCAAGGGATATTCCCTGCCCTCGCTGGTTCCCACTTCTGTCTCCATTGCAACTGCCATTGCCATGAGGTGAGCTGCCTTGTCTCCGGGTCTCTCTTCGTATTTCCGCAAGAGATTGATATGGAAAATCTTCGACTTTCCCCGGATCCGGATCTGATAGTTGGTTCTGGATATCACCCTTTCCACGGGAAATGGTCCTTGCCAACCTATCTCCAGTTTGTTGTTTCCCGTTGGGAGTAGCAACAAGACTTTATCTCCCACCTCTAGAGATCTTTCTTTAGACCTACGGTTGTAGTAAGCCGCATGTCTTTTCCTGGCCTTTTTCAAGTTTTGATTTGCCAGAGTCCATCCCTTGTGGAGTTTTTCTTTCAGTTCCTCCACGTATTCATAGGATGAGATCACTTCTTCTGACGTCCCCTCTTCAGTCCAACTCCTCAACATGGCTTCCAACGGTCCTTTGATTGGACGACCAAACAGCAACGTAGCGGGTGGTAGTCCTGTTGAGCCATGAGGAACTTCCCGATAGGCAAAGAGTGCTGCTGGGATATATTCATCCCACCTATCCGGTTTTTCCTGCGCTAATTTCCTGAGCATTGTCATCAACGTGCCGTTGAAACGCTCTACTTGTCCATTGGCTTGAGGGTGGTAAGGGCTGGTATGTATGTGGTTAGAGTGAAACACCCTAAATACCTCCTCCATGAGTTTTCCACAAAACTGAGATCCATTGTCCGTCAGAATTTGATCCGGAAAGCCTAATCTGGTAAAGGCCTCCATCAGTGCGTCCGCCACTCTTTTCGAGTCAATCGTGGTCAACGGTATAGCCTCACCCCACATTGTACAGCAATCCACCATTGTGAGTATATACATGTTCCTCTTCCTAGTCCTGGGAAGTGGACCCACGATATCGTTGGCTACCCTCTCGAAAGGAGAGTTCATGATGGGCATCTCACCCAACATCACCGGTGCTGTCCAGTGTTTCGGTGCCACCCTCTGGCACTCAGGGCATGACTTCACATACCGACGCACATCATCTGTCATTCCCGGCCAATAGTAATGGCAGGAAATCCGCTGCATGGTGGCGGCAATACCCATGTGTCCACTAAAGGAGATGGTATGCCCCATATGAAGAATCTGGGACCGGTGAGCTTTCGGGACGACCAACTGACCGTATAGGTTGTCTCCCCTTCCTGCTCTCCTGTAGAGTATCATATTCTTCATGTAGTACTGCCCCCGTCCTGGTGGATCAGCACTTTTCTGCAGCTTTCTGTAGCAAGGACGTAAAGTATCATCCTCACTCTGGGCAGTTCGTAGCTCCCCCGGCATTGGGTTAGTCACAATTGCATCTGCCTCTTCCGTTTTTGTCTGAGAGCGAGTTTGCATTGCTCCCATATGAATTGGCTCCCTGGGCATTCCCAGAAAGACATACCGGCAACCTAGGATGACGGGGAAAATGGGATCGGTCAATACAGCGGCCTTGATGGTGCCGGTGACGTACCTTGACCGAATCTCCACATTAGCAATGGGCAACTTCATGGTTACAGCACTCTTCTGTGCAGGCTGTATGTCCAATGTTTCACCTGTGAATTGTTCTGGATGTACCAGATCCGCAGAAATCACGGCCTCCCCGTCCAGTCCTGTGTCGTATAAACACTCCACTTGACGACCGTTAACCTCTACCAATTCCACTACAGGTGGTTTTTCCTGGTCTGGAGTCTCTTCCTCGGCCTCGACCTGTTCGGTGGGCTCCACCTTAGGTTTCCCTGAGCACACGACGAATTGAGTGTCTCCTGACATTCCCTTGCAGTCAATAGCATTGTGCGTATTCGACTGGCATTGGTTGCACCATTTCCCTGTCCTAGATTTTCTATTGCCAGACTTGAGTGAGCTCTCTTGGTGGCGAGCTTCCTTGTTGACCTTGGCATTTTCTGTGACAACCTCCTTGGAAGTCACTTGACATGCTGCGAAGTGAGGGTTCTTAGCCTTCGATTTGCAGTCCCTCGTATTGTGAGAGGGTGACTTACAAATTGAACACCACTTCTCCGACCACGGTCGTTTAGGTGTAGAGCTTGAAGTGCTCTTGCTTCCCTCCTTCTTCTTCTCTGAACTATCCTCTGATTTTTGCACATAAGGTTCCCACTTTTTTGTTCCCGAGTTTTTGGTTTTCTTCTTGTCATGTTTCTCTTGACTTTTGGTGTTGGTGGAAAAGTTTTCCCCTGCCTCCCCATGTACCTCGACGAACCGTTCTGCTAATTTCGTCACGAGGTCAATACGTTCCGCTCCTTGTTCTCCCAGGAACGTCCTGAGAGGTTTAGACATTTGCTTCTTCAGCTGGTCGACCACCATGAGCTCTTCCAGACTCTCATAGTCATGTGCGAACCCAGCCAAATCCATCCACTTGTGGAGATAAGATTTTAGACGCAAACTGTAGGCGGCAAACAACTCCCCCGGTTCTCGTTTCGCTGCTCGAAATTTTTTCCGGTAGGTATGTGACGTAACCTCGAATCGTTTCAGCAGAGCCGTCTTTAACTCATCATAATTGTTCTCATGTCCTGGTGGCAGGCGAGTATAAACCTCGTATCCGGTCCCGCGTAAACCCTGGGATAGCTTAAGATTCCATTTGTTACGCTCCAGACCCATAGCAACCGACATAGCCTCGAAGCGTTGAAGGTACTGGTCAATCTTCTCTTTGTCCTCCTCGTAGACCGCCAAAGGAAACTTCATGGCATGGTACCCATGTCCACCTACTGGTGTTGAGCCTGGGATGGAGGAACTTCCAACTGCTCCCTCAGTTTCTCCATTAGATTGACTCTTCAACTCGAGTTCCCTCATCCGGTACTCGTGCTCCCTTTTCTGTGCTTCCTGTTCAGCTTCTAATTTCCTAGCTGCTTGTTCAGCTTCAAATTTCCTAGCTGCTTGCTCAGCTTCCAATTTCCTAGCTGCTTGCTCAGCTTCCAATTTCCTAGTTGCTTGCTCAGCTTCCAATTTCTTAGCTGCTTGCTCAGCTTCCAATTTCTTAGCTGCTTGCTCAGCTTCCAATTCCTTAGCTGCTTGTTCCAACTCCATCCTTCTCAATTCCAGCTCGGCCTTTCGATCTTCCCTTTCTGCTTGACGATACTCTCTCTCCACTTCCTGTATGTAATCCGTTAGAGCAGAACCCCCCAATCCCATTTCTTCCCCCTTTGCCTTTAATTCTAACGTGGTTAGTTTAGGGGTGGCCATTATACAGAGAGGTAAGCTAGCAGGTCTAGTACAATATAACTGCAAATTACTATACAGATACATGAACAAGTACTATAAATCTAGATATACCACACACCGCACATTCACTCAGTGACAAGAGTAGAATCAGGACCACAGACCTATGCAGACGTGTGAAGTGTGAACAGGTAAGATATTTGTCCTAACCCCTATCCACATTCACTCTAGCTGGATTCTCCAAAATGATATCTCCCTCTTATAACTAAGGATCCCGTGACAAAAGACCCCGTTGTCAGAAGATCCCACTGTCAAAGGTTCCTGTTTGCAGGAGATCTCGCTGTCCAAGGATTCCGTTTACGGGAGATCCCGCTGTCCAAAGATTCCGTTTACGAGAGATCCCGCTGTCCAAAGATCCCGTTTACGAGAGATCCCGCTGTCCAAAGATCCAGTTATCGAGCCCCCAATAATGTCGTGTCCTCCTTTAAAGTGTCGTCCCTGGAGTGAGGAGATCCGACACCCACATTATAATATTTTTTTTTTTTCTTCTCAATATTCTGGAGAATCCACCAGCTTCCGTCCAACACACTCCATCAGCCTATGGACACCTCTTCCTATCACTCTCACACTGTCGTACTATGCTCTCTTCTCATACTTCCCCAACGCAACATACTCAACAACTCTTGCTTCTAGAAATTAATAAAGAGTAATTTATTAAAATAAAAGTGTACCGTAGATGAGACGTGTATGTGAAGAAAATGTGTGACAAGTTCTATAAAGTGTGTAGACTCTGACTCTCAGACAGCAACCCAGTCAGCTGATCCCAGCAAAGATAGACCACAGCACGTTACGTCAGAACATGTACTTCTCACCCGTTGCCGAAACCATCTTGCCGGATACTGCTTTGCCTCTGGAGACCTCTGGTAATCCAATTTCATGAACATCCGAAATAGACACCGGTGGTATAAACAGTTAATCATGGACCGGTTGCACTCTACACAATGTCCGTTCCTAAGGTTCCTTAACAAACTGCACAAGTCTTTTGTAGTGTGTACGCGGTTAGTTAGTTAGTTAGTTAGTCGACAGATCATCCTCGTTGCACATCGAACCATTCAGTCCATAAGTGCTAATTTCTAATGTTAATTGTTGCTGTACTAACACTAGGTACTCTTAGCCGGTTCTCGGTTCGTTACTGCTGTCTAATGCTGTGTGGTGCATCAGTATGCATCACTCTCTTTGATGAATCAATTTCCTTCTAGCGTAAGTTACGTTCTGTATGCAACTCTAGTGACTCTTGAACTGGTGTTCTTCCTAATGGGATTGGATTCTTTCCCAAAAACTTGTTGAGTTTCCTTGGATCTGGTAGGGAACCTAGGATAGAAACAACACATCTGGTGATAGTACTAGTCACTGATCCTTTCGGCTGAGTGTAAGCCTATCACCTTGCTTAATGATCTTTAGCTAACTAGACTTAGTCATAGAGCAGATTAGCTACCCACCTAGAGCCGAATCAGGCTATGACAAAGAAAAAATCAGCAAACAGAATGCGGAACCCCGCCCACCAGGGACACCTACGGGAAGATCCCAATTATCCCTCATTACTCAATTCTCAACTAGTAAAGCTTATCAACACTTCACTAATCTATTCTTAACTAGCAGAGTTAATATCACTATTCTACTCTAACTAGTTTCCACTAACAGTGCTAATCATCACACTTTAGTTTAACAAGGCCACAGTCTATATTAATTAGAACGAATAATATAATAGGTTATACCTTACGGCACTGCAGTTTACACTAAATTACATCTAATGGTAGCCATACAGGCTCGTGTAAACTAAATCAAATATCTCCTTCACACGTTAGATGTTCTAACTGCTGCAGTGACAAGCATGTCTGCCTAGATCCACATTTTCAAGTTCTTATAGTTGGTCCCAACTCGGGTTTTTATGGCAACTCCTAAAGTTGATCACGTGACATTTTCCTTTATGCCCACACAGATGCAGATCATCCCCTGTCAGGGATCCATCCTCCCTCTGGCTCCCTCCATGTTAGATTTTTCATCACAGGTTTAGATTCTCAAAACAAGCCAGCGAGTTGCTGTCGAGTTCCAACAAAGAGTTTTCCTCAACAAGCTGTCAGTAGCAATCTGCCCCTCTGAGTGATGTCCGGAAACTATATGACATATGGACTGTTTACTTCCTTGCTGAGTACTTCCGTTTTCCATCCGACTTGTCAAAACGATGTATGATTCAGCGCACTCACTTCCTCCTCACTCACCACCAAATGTGTATATGGGCTGACCCCACTGCTTCCATTTGTATTCAAATGTTGACAAACTGCCACGGCGCTGCCGGGATCTGTCTCCATCAGCACCAAATGTGTATATGTGCTGCCCCGATGTAACCTGTGCAGCTGTGTTTACTCTGTTAGTAAAAATAGTTGTCGCTGGCAGATCGTCCGCTTAATCCGAAAATCCTCTATAATAATCAACCTGTTAAACACACGTTTTCACTTTGTGACACATTGCATACTCCAAAACAGACATGACCAACCCCTCGTACAGAAGACATAGATGGCGCTGCTCACAGTTTGCTGCCGCCATCACCCGCATCGCTGCCAAACCCCGCTTGGCCTTTGTTATCACCTGGTCTATGTGCACATATAAGCAAGGCTTCGATCAAACCGTATCCCCAGGTAATTCATTGCCTGCGTTCTTTCCACCGTCTCTGAACACAGCATTACAGTTGGTGTTGGAGTGTTGACAATATGATTATTCAACGAGAACCAAGTCACTGTTGCCTTTGTTGGGTTGACCATTGCCCCAGCTTCATCACACCAAGTACTTATGCGATTGAGTTCGGTTTGTAGTTCCACAGCAACCCCCTCTCTATCCTTCCCCTGACGATACACTAAAACATCATCGGCATATGACAATGTCCTGCCAGGTCCAGTGATCTGCTCACTGGTGATTCTCACTGTGTAGGCGTTGAACAGTACCGGAGATAATGGTGATCCCTGTGGTAGGCCAGGATATATTGTTGTTGGTTCCGAAGTCCAACTGCCACATCTAAAAACTACGTTCCTTTGGAAGAGGGCTGCAGCGATCCAACTAAGGAGGAATGGACTTACGTTTAGTTCGAGAACTGAAACATTAAAAAATCCAGTGGTACTCTGTTGTATGCGTCCTCAAGATCAATCGCTGCAGCAACAGTTTCAGTGCCTGAGTGGAAACCTTCATAGACATCCTGGGCAAAGACTGCTGCATTGGTCCAGGTTTCTCTCTTTGGACGGTACCCACCCAGGGTGGGTGGGAAAACACCTTACCTCTCTAGTTGGCTTGATATTTTCCTGGCAATTACCTTCTCCAGCAGCTTGCCTATTGTATTCTGCATGGTTATAATTCGATATCCCTGAATTTTTTTGTGGTCTTTGTCAGGCTTCGGCAAGGGAATCAGATAGCTGTGTAACCATTCCTCCTTGATGCTAGCACTCCCTATACTGTTGTTGTACATGTCTGCTAGTTTCTCTAGCTCATTGTCGGTACACCTATTTATGTCGTCGTATCTTATGCCATCAGGACCTGGAGCACTGTTTTTTGATCGTCGAAGCACAGCCTTGATTTCTTTCACTGTCACTGTGTCTTCATCCGAAGTGTTCTGGGCCTTGCATCTGTCTGAGGTGACCTCCTTGGCCAGATTTCGGCCTCCCATGTCTGTCTGGTTGCTTTGCTCAAGGTAGCGTTCAAAGAGGGCTTTGCCCTTGTCCTCGTCAGTCCTCTGCCAGATGAGGTCAGCACCTTGGAAGTCAGAAATGCTCTTATTCTTGACTACACCACTCATGCTTTTATGTAGTCGCCAGAACAATTTCAGTGACTTGTCTGTGCTTACTCTTTGACACACCTCTGCCCATTTTTCGCTTTTAACAACCTTGACCAGTTTTTTTTAAGTAGCTTACTTTTGTGTGCATCTCTCTTTCTAAGTGCAAGCAGGGACTAGGATGACCAGCTCTGTTCTTCTTGGCATTTTGCCATCTCCTTACAGCACTACGCTTATCCACCCAAGCCTTCTCCACCTCGAAACTCCACCACGGTGGCTGCTCCCAGCTTTTTGTCCTGCCCTGAAACGTTCTGTGCTTGTCACGTCTTATTTTACTCACCACATCTTGCCCTGTACTGTCATACTGGAACGTCTTTACCTTTAGCTTGTGCTGCCTGGTTCTGCCTTTCTCCACCAGTATGCTGCATAGGTGGTGGTCGCTGCCATGCTGTCATAGGACACCCCATCTACACACTGTAGTGAGTGAAGGTGAAACTAGCGCCAGATCAATAGCACTGTCCTCATCGCCCGGACGGCTTGCTGTCCTGGTGACACAGCCACTGTTGATACAAACCAGGTCGATGGTTTCCAGTGCAGTCTCGAGCTCCTCCCCCTGTGTATTGGAGGAAGTGTTCGTTAACTTTTTCGCGTAGGGGATGGATTTATTCATCTCTTGCGTGTAATTGGTGTGCCAGGATGTAAAACCAGGAGTTTCTACTCAAGATCTGCGCGGGTGCTACGGAGTTCGTGCATCGAGCGAAGCCATCCTTGAGTTAATTTTCAGCAGCGTGTGTGGTGTTCTCAGTCTGTGTTTACGTTTATTTCAACATGGCGGAACAACGTGTTTTCTTCGTGCGGTCAGCAGTCAACATACCGAAGCGGCGTGGTAGCCGCGCAGGGAAAAAGAAGCAAGGTAAGCGTGGAGGTTTGAGGCGTTTTAGACTCAAGTGTCACCGACTAGGACTCAGGAATATCCGTATTCTATATTGGAACTGTGCAAGTGAAAAACAACGGGGCTCTATTTTAGAAACCCTAGTTTACAGGAACGACATTGTAGCACTCCAGGAGACGAGACTGGGCGATCAGCTACTCCAAATTGCCGGCTTCAAATGTTTCTACAACAGACGACATCTGGGAATGGCGATTCTCGTTCGCGACAGCATGGTGGCGTCAGAGCTAGACATGTCCAGTTGGGACAGTGACGATATACAAATACAGGCGTTGAGAGTTCATTCCAGTATACCATTCGTGGTGGTTAATGTTTATGCCCGCAATGCCAGTGTGGACGCCCAGAAGTGGCAGGGCTTAAGTGGCATATTAGGCCACGAGAGAAATGTTATTTTCTGTGGTGACTTCAACGCTAAAGGCAGATCATGGGGAAACACTTCCTCCAATACACAGACGTGCATAAAGTCACATTACAAGATTATTAGCCAGCTATGATACAATACTACAACCCATTGGCACACACTAAGACGCTCTACAAGACATCAGACAGCGAAGACACAACAATACAACATCATATATACACTGACTTAGACACACTACATTAAACTCCAATGTCGCAACAACACATAGATAAGGCACACTACAAGACATTAGGCACCCATAATACAACAGCTCATAGCCACTCACTAATACACACTACAAGGCATTCGGCACCCATGAAAGAACAGCACACTATCAAACAAATAATTGTCCCCTATCGAATTAAATTACTCATACGTTCTGGGATAATTTCCCATATTAGTCTTTGAATTAGTTTGTGGCATGTGAGTTAATTGTCCACGATCCATAAACAACATTAGCGGCAACGTGAAAGGAAACAGTCAATTAAGATAATCAGCATAAACAAAAGTTCGTGAAGTTGACCAAACGCAGGCCATGAAGCAATACTCGCTTTGATCATTATGGCGGATCATTGCATGCGGCTTTCCATACGGCAATTTATTTTGAGGGGAAAACAGGCACAGGTTATATTTTGAATAATACATTCAAAAAGTGCGCATTGAACATGGTAACATTTGGTGAGATTAAAACTATTCTGTTGTGTAATGTCTTTTTCTGAAACAGATGTGTATGTACAAGGGGAATGTGTGTGCAAGGCATGTACTAGTCTCACACAGGAATATAGGAACGGTGGCTGTTAAGATGCTCACTTGCAGTATGATGTCTGTAACACTGGTTCGTTCATGTAAGACTCTGGCAGACGTTGAGATGAAAATGACTTTTAACATAAACTTACGGCGGCAGATGGTGTATGATGTATTCCCTGAGGATACACGACCTGGGCCCCCCAACAGCAGGTTAAGCATTATATAACACACACACACACACACACACATACATACAGGTATGACGGATCGGTGACATAGGTGTGTGTGTGTGTGTGTGCGTGTGTGTTTATGTAAGAAAGAAAGAAAGAAAGAAAGAAAGAAAGAAAGAAAGAAAGAAAGAAAGAAAGAAAGAAAGAAAGAAAGAAAGAAAGAAAGAAAGAAAGAAAGAAGCTAGAATTAAAGGATACGGAGAGAACTAGTAAACAAATAAAGAAGGATCAAATTTGAAATAAAGATAAGATAAACAAAGTTAATCATTGTATGTTAGTGTTCGTTCATTTACTTATACTTAACAATGCAAAAGGCACATATCTTTAACAAATGTGAGCACAATTTCCAAATACAATGTCCCTACACAGAAAACAGACACATCTCTCTGGCATCCTAGCTACAAATGGAGACACACGTGACCCAAGAGCAGAACTCTCATTCCCTCACAGAACACGCCACATGACAATTGATATATATGTCTGTGAATATCGAACAAACATGTCTTGTGTCAATGTTTGTCCAGTTCCTGTAGAAAATATGTCACTGTTATAGACACTCACCTGCGAAGGACACCGAGTACTTGTGTCAATCTAGTCGCATAAGGGAGTGCAAATATCATGAAATAAAAAAAGCAACCACACTAAACAGAATGCAGGACTTATGAAACATAATACTGGCAAACACACACAGTGGTTTCGATGCATTATTCGATTTGTGCACTCAGAAAGATAATAGAATCTGTTGATCAGTTATTACTCGTCTATTGTGTGTGGTTGGAAACTGAAATGGTTGATAAACATCTCGTGCGATCATCGAACAGTTGAATGATTGCAAATATCTGCGTGTGCAGCAATTACCGCATAATATAGCCACAACACGAACACTGGCAGGGAGTAAACATTGTTTGTGTGTTTCCTGCAGCAGTCGGTTGTGAGGTGTCTAGATTTTGTTGTGAGTACTGCAGCGGTCGGTTGGGAGGTGTCTAAGTTTTGTGTGAGTACTGCAGCAGTCGGTTATGAGGTGTCTAGGTTTTGTGTGAGTACTGCAGCAGTCGGTTGCAGCTGTCGGTTATGAGGTGTCTAGATTTTGTGTGAGTACTGCAGCAGTCGGTTATGAGGTGTCTAGATTTTGTGTGAGTACTGCAGCAGTCGGTTGTGAGGTGTCTAAATTTTGTGGGAGTACTGCAGCAGTCGGTTATGAGGTGTCTAGATTTTGTGTGAGTACTGCAGCAGTCGGTTGTGAGGTGTCTAGATTTTATGTGAGTACTGCAGCTGTCGGTTATGAGGTGTCTAGATTTTGTGTGAGTACTGCAGCAGTCGGTTGTGAGGTGTCTAGATTTTATGTGAGTACTGCAGCAGTCGGTTATGAGGTGTCTAGGTTTTGTGTGAGTACTACAGCAGTCGGTTGGGAGGTGTCTAGGTTTAGTGTGAGTATTACAGCAGTCGGTTGGGAGGTGTCTAGGTTTTGTGTGAGTACTGCAGCTGTCGGTTGTGAGGTGTCTAGATTTTGTGTGAGTACTGCAGCAGTCGGTTATGAGGTGTCTAGATTTTGTGTGAGTACTGCAGCAGTCGGTTGTGAGGTGTCTATGTTTTGTGTAAGTACTGCAGCAGTCAGTTGTGAGGTGTCTAGGTAATGTGTGAGTACTTGTTGGGGATGTTTTGTGTTATTACAAACACTGATTTACGACACACTATTCTCCAGCTCATTGCATCTGCATCTTTTGCCTTTTACTACCTGCCAAAATAGAAAGCAGTAGAAAACTGCCCCTTTTACAGATGCCTAGAACATTACGATTCGTGAAAAACAAAATGAAGGGGCAAAGAGCAAGGGGAAGATACATAACTCGTATAGATTCATCCCTGGATGGCTTGGTAATATGGCATAATAAGGACAAGAAAACAACACCAGATCCAAGACTCTGGTAATATTGTGAGATACGAACCATGCCCAACCACGCTTATCTACATGGTTCTTAATGGTGTTGAAAAGATCTAGATGTCTTGTTAATGCAGGTATAGTCAATTTTGCTCTTAGCTTTGTGGTCTCTGAAGAAAAGGGAGCTTAGGAGAAGCGTGATTGCCCACGTCTGTTGGCAAGAGAATTTACTATGCTAGTTAGTTAGTTAGTGAGAACGTTTCAACTGCTTCCCTTTTTGGCAGGTGGTAAAAAGCACAAGAAAGCGTAAATGTAATCAGCCAGAGAATATGATGTCTAGATGTTAACATGAAATTTATAGTATCATCATCATCATCATCATCATCATCATCATCATCATCATCATCATCATCATCATCATCATCATCATCATCATCATCATCATCATCAGCATCATCATCATCATATGTAACTAGCTGTACTCTCTAGACCGGCGGCTCTTGCTATACTCTCTAGACCAGCGGCTCTTGCTATACTCTCTAGACCAGCGGCTTTTGCTATACTCTCTAGACCAGCGGCTCTTGCTATACTCTCTAGACCAGCGGCTCTTGCTATACTCTCTAGACCAGCGGCTCTTGCTGTACTCTCTAGACCAGCGGCTCTTGCTATACTCTCTAGACCAGCGGCTTTTGCTATACTCTCTAGACCAGCGGCTCTTGCTATACTCTCTAGACCAGCGGCTCTTGCTATACTCTCTAGACCAGCGGCTTTTGCTATACTCTCTAGACCAGCGGCTCTTGCTATACTCTCTAGACCAGCGGCTTTTGCTATACTCTCTAGACCAGCGGCTCTTGCTATACTCTCTAGACCAGCGGCTCTTGCTATACTCTCTAGACCAGCGGCTCTTGCTATACTCTCTAGACCAGCGTCTCTTGCTATACTCTCTAGACCAGCGGCTCTTGCTATACTCTCTAGACCAGCGGCTCTTGCTATACTCTCTAGACCAGCGGCTCTTGCTATACTCTCTAGACCAGCGGCTCTTGCTATACTCTCTAGACCAGCGGCTTTTGCTATACTCTCTAGACCAGCGGCTCTTGCTATACTCTCTAGACCAGCGGCTCTTGCTATACTCTCTGGTTGCAGGAAATTAGTCAGCTGATAACATGGCCTGCAGGACATCACATGCATGAGGTATCAGGATGGCCAGCGGATATATCATAATGTTCACGTATGACAATTCACTGCAGACGGATTTACCAAATCAACCCAACTGAGACTGTAATATGGTACTACTTGAGACAGCGTCGTACATGATTCAACGCTGCGACGACCAAGATGCATTCACAGTCAGTACACTAATGAAACAATCAGCACTCGTACACTGCGTTTGCCAAGAGAGATAGAACACATTATGTCCCGTGGGAAATAAAGTGGATTCTAGTTAATTGATGAATAAATCTTGCTGACCTTAACTCTCAGTTCTTCTAAAAATAATCCTGCTGGCGACAGTAGAGATGGGTAGTCACTATAACTATAGAAAGAATAACCAAGCTACAATCGAAAGCGTTGTGCTGTTTATCTTTCCGTTAGCATGTCGGCTCGGTTACCTGATTTTAAAAACTGGCCAATTTTATGTTTTAATTTTTCCGGTCTAGGAATTATCACTTGAATACGAAGATGATGTGATATGTTTGGGTAGTTGAGACCTTCGGATGGAATTCCAAGTAGACAACATCATTAAACTCAGATTCATCAAGAATTGCTCCGAGCGTATCCTCGTCGTTCTGTGTCGTAAATGTGATCGTCTTCATATTACTGTGGGCGGCTGTTATCAATTCTCTGTCATCGAAAGCAACATCGCCAGCTCTATCTAAGTCATCAGTTTCCTCATCTTTCATGACAGCATCTATCGTCAAATTGCCTTAATTCGAAATTCCCCATTTGCAACGATTTGGACTGGCTAGAACTGAATCCCGCCCGTATTTACCGGGGCCCTAAGGGCAGCAAAGAGTGGTCACGTGACAATCTATTGTGCGTACTGTGAGGGCCGATAGAAGAAGATTGGCGCGGTACTGGTTACCCCAGACAGTAGAACAGTATTGTGGATGCACCTTCCCACTTGATTCATTGGAAGATGGAATGCAGAAAATGAAGTACTGCATGCGGAATTCCCTCCTCCACAACTTATGTAGCTTCAAATTCCACAATCTAATTTACCTTGCGTCGACATACATTGACCGTGAGTCACCATATATTGACCGTGTGTCGACATACAATTACAGTGTGGCGACATACATTGACTGTGTGTCGACGTACATTGACCGTGAGTCACCATACATTGACCGTGTGTCGACATACATTGACTGTGTGTCGACGTACATTGTCCGTGTGTCGACATACATTGACCGTGTGTAGACATACATTGACCGTGTGTCGACATACATTGACTGTGTGTCGACATACATTGACTGTGTGTCGGCGTACATTGACCGTGTGTAGACATACATTGACCGTGTGTCGACATACATTGACCGTGTGTCGACATACATTGACCGTGTGTCGACATACATTGACTGTGTGTCGACGTACATTGACCGTGTGTCACCATACATTGACTGTGTGTCACCATACATTGACCGTGTGTCACCATACATTGACTGTGTGTCACCATACTTTGACCGTGTGGAGACATGCATTGACTGTGTGTCACCATACATTGACCGTGTGTCACCATACATTGACCGTGTGTCACCATACATTGACCGTGTGTCACCATACATTGACCGTGTGGAGATATGCATTGAACGTGTGTTAACATACACTGACCGTGTGTCACCATACATTGACCGTGTGGAGATATGCATTGAACGTGTGTCAACATACATTGACCGTGTGTCAACATACATTGACCGTGTGGCGACATACATTGACTGTGTGTCGACGTACATTGACCGTGTGTCACCATAAATTGACCGTGTGTCACCATAAATTGACCGTGTGGAGACATGCATTGAACGTGTGTCACCATACATTGACCGTGTGTCACCATACATTGACTGTGTGTCACCATACATTGACTGTGTGTCACCATACAATGACCGTGTGTCACCATACAATGACCGTGTGTCACCATACATTGACCTTGTGGCGACATACATTGACCGTGTGTTGACAAACATTGACCGAGGGTCGAAGTAAGAAGTCACACATACCTACTTGTGTCAACGTTGTATTGTTATAGCCTGCTGCAGCCTGTATGTATCGTATCTATCGTGTCAATCAGTGTCTTTACGGTTACTATTGGTAATGCCAGGAGTAAGAACATCAGTAGGGGCCCTTCCCACGCGATCTGAGGTTTCAAGTATATGAAACTAACCCTGTGGTTGTACAATCTAACAATAGACAGAAGGTGTAGTCACTCTGACGTCAGGCACCGTCACCTCCTTGAGCATTTGTATTCTCAAAGAACCCCAAGAGATCATAAGATCTAATCCCGGATATTTGACTTGTTTCTAGAAGTAGCTTAGAATATAATTTCCCTAATCTACCCGTCACTCTGTCAGACAAACGATTACACAATGTGAACACCTACGGGAATGTTGCACGTTGATTAGAGAAGTGTGGAATAGACAGATAGTTTAGACAGACACCTATAAGAATCAGACTTAAAATAGACCACCCGAGACACACATTCCCCACTCGTTGAGTGAATTACCAAACGAGTTAACAAGTTAGTTGCACATCCTTGACATGACCTTGCAGTCAACCCCAATATTCTTTAGCTGTCTGTGATTTCTTGGCAAGTTTACGTTCAGTAGTTTACCATTGCTTTCTGAACGACCTACCATTGAATAAAAGTACAGCGCACAGCGGTCTGCTGCCAAACCGCCCTCAGTTGTGTTTCAAACGCGGTATGGGGATTGACGAATTGCGCCCGTAACACCTTCACCACAGAGCAGGCAACAAAAGAGTAGGTTACACGTATAACAATACATTTTTATTACAAATAACTAGACGAATGTAGAAAATACAGTGGATAGCACAAGTGAAATGGTCAATGCTAATAAAATCTGATTTAAAAATTGAGGTGACCTGGATTTAATGTTCATCATGAGGTGGTGCATCGAGTTGAATGTTTGTTAGTAAATGTCTGTAGGTGTTAGAACTCTAAAGTAACTGTAAAACAGAGACCCCAGTAGGTCTCCACTCACTTGAAAGAGCGGTATGCACGTATACAGATGAAGATCGAATGTCTTACACACGACACAGTCAACAACATAGCAGCTTGGTAGTACATTTCTCAAGTTACTTCATGCTCTTCATTTAGAGCACTTGTTTGATAACTGAATGGTGTTTAGATATTCGATATGGATACACAGAGGGAATCATGCAGTAGACACAAGTTGAGACCAGGTGAGGATATCCAGCCATACCCAGATGTTCATCCCACATTATCCACTATTATTTAACCCTAGACGCCCTTCAGATAAAAAATAACAGACCAACAAACGATCTGCCACAATCAGACCCGCTTCAACCTGCCAAGAGATGGTTTTCCTAGAATTACCAAAGACAAAGAATTATTGGCTTTGGTTAGATAAGCTGCATATAATCGTAACAATGATGTTAATTCATCCTCCTCTCAGAACCAAACCTCATACTCGTATGTGTAACCAAAAATAAGAACAATATATACCAAAGTACCCCAAGAAAACAGAGTAGATAGAAAGCTCCGGGTAACGGCACGCCACAAGATGATGAGAAGATACAATTCATTAAACTTCCCCAGAAAGGAGTCAATCTATTTCTAGTCGTCCGTAGAGTCAGGTTTTAAATGAGGTCTTGCGATGGTCTACCTCTTTCAGTTTCAGGATCCGAACAAGCCCAAGCAAACTAATAGATCAGAATGTTGAAAGACCTCTAGTCATTTTTCTACCCGGCTTTATTAACGGTTGACCTATCAGGGCTGAAATGAAATGGTAGCACTTTCATTCACAGGAAAAGGGAGTTTAGATCTCGATAACCACCTCGGATGATAGAGCTTACCTTGCAACTAGAACAATACTCCTAACTGGAACTGGTCACTCTGTCTGAGAAATACTGTTCTGGGGCAGTGGTTCTCAAACTTTTCTGGCCCATGCCCACCTTTACCATATGTTCAGAACGTCAATTCCCCTCCCCCCCCCCCTTTCGAATTTCCTCCCTATAAATCCCTTCCTCCCCCCCCCCACCCTTACACAGTATATATAAACATGGAAGCTAAATTTAATAACACATACTAGAACATGTCTAGACATCTACATAAAACGTCATTTGCGGGTCTACTTACGTTATAAAACGAATTTCATTAGTGCGAGAAGTACAGAACCGTAAAATTTAGAGGGAAAAACAATATCAAGAAACTGGTTATTGTATTAATGCGATCGTGAAATAAACTTAATTCCCCCCCCCACCCTGGAAACCCAAAAATTCCCCCCCCCCCCCCCCCCGGGGTGAGATGGGGGATTCCCCACAGGTTGAGAACGACTGTTCTAGGATTTTACAACACACACAATCTATCTGTTCTTCTCTCTGACATATTAGCAACTGGCAATCGTTATTAATCTATGATTCATAATTTTTGCGTCACGCATGTCCTGCCCATTCAGCGCTCCATGGATGAGAGAAAAGCGGAGATTCCTTACTATAGCAAGATTTACACTAGCTTAAAGAAAGATATTTATATCACTGTAATAATTATACTGTATAAAAATACTCATCCATCCATCCATACGTTATGTGCGATGCCGATAAGCGTGGGCGGTTATGTTCTGCCATCTCACTCGATCACCAGAGTCGAGGGTCAGCTCCGTGTTTCTGTCTCGACCATGCCACGTGGCCAAGCCATCCAGGTATTTACTTCTCGGTCTTCCCCTTGGTCTCTTTCCTTCGATCTTGCCAGTTGCCACCAAGTTCTCCAATTCATTTCTTCTCATAACATACCCAAAAAATTTGACTGTCTACGTCTAATGTCTCTAATCAGTTTACGATCTTCATATGTTTGTTGAAGGACTTGTTCATTGGTTTTTCTGTTTGTCCATGGTATTCTTTGCATTTGCTTCAGAAACTACATTTCCACAGCATCAGATGTTTTTCAGCTTGTCTGATCATTGTCCACGCTTCACATCGATACAAAAGTATAGGTTCTATATAGCACTTCAACACTCTTTTTCTCGTTTCTATTAATATCGTTCTATTGGTCAGTATGTTTTCATCTTGCAAAAGGCTACCTTCGCAATGGCAATTCTTGTTCTACTTTCTTCAAGGCATCTCCCATCAGATACCTCGGAACAGACCGAGATAATTGTACCGATTCACTTGTTTAAGAATATGCCCATTTATTTGTATATTACATTGTCGTATTTCCTTCTTCACAGTGACGATCATAATCTGTGTCTGCTTACAATTTATTTCTAACCCTAGTTGATCACTGTCTGCAATCAAGACTGCACTATCTGCATATCTAATGTTATTGGTGCATCGTCCCCCAATGTTAATTCCTTCGATATCTTCTATATGTCTGAAAATATTTTCACTTTACAGGGAAAAATAATAAAAGATCTCGAGACATTACACATCCCTGTCTCACGCCTCTCTTAATAGGGTGATATTGACCTACTTCATTGTCAATTCTGATGGCAGCTTGTTGTTTCCTATATATGCTTTTTACAAGTCTAAGGTCTTTTCCATCAATTTGTAGATCTGTAAGCATATATCATGTCGACATGTCTCACTTTATCGAAAGCCTTTGTGTAGTCAATAAAGCAAAGGTGTAGATATTTGTTTACTTCTATAGAACGTTCAATTACTGTTCTCAGTATATACACTGCATTTACTGTACCCTTGCCTTCTACAAACCCACATTGTTCTTCTCCTATTTCAGGTTCTATTTTCTTCCTAACTCTTTGCATGATAATTCTTAGCAAAATCTTCGTGATGTGACTGATTATACTAATTATTCACATTCCAAGGCTCCTGATATCTTTGGGATTGCAATAAATACAGAGTTATATAATTCATGAGGTATATTTCCAATATCATACATTATATTCAGCAGTCTGGTAACTTTATCTATTCCATATTTTTCTAAAGCATTAATCATGCATGTTGTGATGCTGTCTGAACCGGGGGTCTTGCCAGATTTCATATGGTTAAGAGCATTCTGAACCTCCATCTTCAAAATTGATGATCCTTTATTATTATTTTTAATATCATACAGTTCTTCTCTGATATCATCATAAAGGTTTTTCACTTAATCTGATCATACATGTAAAATCTGATCTTTTTCTATTATGATTCTTCCATCTTTTGTCTTTAGGCAGCCTGCTCATGTGCGTGTCCTTTGATTAGTAAGCTCCGGAATTATTTTGTGTATTATTTTGGTATTTTTACTGTTGTGTGTGTTTGTTTTTCATTTTCAATTTCTATGCAATTTTTCTCGAGCCATGCATCTTTCGCCTCCTTACATAATATTCTGACTTTTCTGTGAATTTCTTCAAGTTAGGTAGGATTATTTTGAGACCGCACAACATAATTTTCTTGGTATGTGTAAAGAAGGTAGTTTGCCATTGATTTCCTTCTTAGCCGTGACCATACTGGTCAATGACCATAGCCATTGTCTCCTCAAAAAAGAGCTCCTCTGCCTACCGTCGTGAAGCTGGAGACCATAACCTATAACTATCTGTCGACTGCTCTACAGCTTCATCCACCACTTGCACCCATGCTTCACGTAACCCTGATCGGGAGGCTCAACGGCTACTCCATCTTGCCCAAGGGTGTCCCGTAAGCTAGGGGAGGGGAGGAGGCACCTTACTTCTCCTTTGATAGGGGATACCCCTACCTCGCCACCCAAAATATAAAAATGTATATAAATATAATTCAGCCTTAGGAGATGATATAGAGGAAATTACTGCATGATGTGATTCAGGAGACTGGAGAGGGGCTTGTTCTGTGACATGCGGTCATTGATTGCAGGCGCGGGTCACCCAGGCCATGGGTAGGATTCAAACATACGACCACCATGCCGACAGACAAGGGTGCTAGCCACTGCCCCCTGCAAGTCTCATTGTATCCTCCACCCAGGTATAAATATTTTTGAATGCAAGGTTACCATTCCTGACAATTTAAAAGAGGCTTGCAACTCCAAAATGACCACTTATGAAATAATGACCCAATCAATGCATGATTTCTTGAAGATTATAGATACATTATGAGAACCGTCGTTTCAGTGGACCGCTGGCCGTGAATGGCGGTACGACGAACCCGGACTTCAAAGTGGGACAGAGGGGGTCCGTTTCTGATGTACGACATCGTTTACTGTATGTCTTCACAGCTGGTTATTGGCTGTGTATGGAAATAAGTGTGAAAGTGGGAACATGTGTCTGAACTCAGCTGAACTTTCGAGAATGAGTTTGTTACTGAACGTTAGAGAATGTGAATTGGCTTAGAATAGATGTGGTAATGAGTTCGTGACTCCATGTTCAAGCATACATATGTGTATAGAGCAGGTCTGAGAATGGCTTCCTTAATCTTTTTTTTAGAGTTTAAGCAATTGTATGGATTTAACCAAAAAAAAAAAAAAAACCAATGGGAAAGTTCTACAAGAAAATACATGACAAACCATACATTCATTAGGGACATTATACACATAAAGTGAAAACGTTTTCGGCATATTATGAGGAGAAACAGACTAGAAGAATTAGGGACAACTGGCGAACTGATGGCAAGAGAGATAAATATCTAAATGGATTGGCCCAATGGCGTAACTGAACAATGACACTAACCTGATGTAAAACTCTGGTGACGGTGTTGGTACACCATGACTACCCATGCTTATCATCATGGCACACGATGATAATGATAAGTTAGGCTCTGTCAACATCAAGACATATACTGCATACGTGGGATTAGTTTCGCTTATAAAGATCATTGCACAAAAAGCCTGCCTAAGTCCTCCAGTCTGTTGCGACCGGTAAACGGGAGAATAATCTTACATACAGTGAATGAACTTCGCAGCATCGGCGGGGATCTACACATACGTACACGGCTTCACACATGTGTACACAGCACCACACAAGTGTACACGGCATCACACACGTGTACACGGCAACTCAAATGTATACATGGCATCACACATGTGTACACGGCATTACACAGGTGTACACGGAATCACACATGTGTACACGGCATCAAACATATGTACACGGCACCACACAAGTGTACACGGCATCACACACGTGTACACGGCAACTCAAATGTATACATGGCATCACACATGTGTACACGGCATTACATATGTTTACACGGCATCACACAGGTGTACACGGAATCACACATGTGTACACGGCATCACACATGTGTATACGGCCTCACACAGGTGTACACGGCACCACACAGGTGTACACGACATCACACGTGCATTGACTATTCTTTGTGTTTGCGTGTGAGATTTGTTAAGCTTTATTATAGCCTTAAGAGTGACGTGGTTCTTTCTTTCCCCAACTGCCGAGGGATAATGAATATTCACGACATGAACTTGGGTTCTCGTATGTGCTCACCATTATCTGAGACGTCAGGTTCACTACGCCTAAGTCAGGGATATGTATGGCAATCCATGGATTACCTTACCGTGTACAAGTGCGCTGCTTCATTTGTTGCCGATCTTCTTCAGTTAGAGACTGGAGCAGTACCCATACGCCCTTTGGTAAATAGGATCACGTGAATGGTCACTAACCTCATGTTGCACCAAACAGCACTTTGTCACCACGGCCACGTATTCTATAAAGTATACTATGTTCTGCACGGCAGACACATATTCTTCCATTGGATGTAGATATAGAACATAATATATAGAACAGTGTAACATACAAGTGGGCGCCGCGGCGGCGCAGTGGCTAACATGCTTGCCTGCCAGCTAAGGCGCCATGTGTTCGAGTCCCTATCCAGACGGAGTTTTACCATTGATCTGGGTTTCCAGGTCGATGCGGCCTAAAGTACGTACGTGGGGTTGTTCTTGGGTGTCCCTGTTGTAGTAATCCTTTATTACTTTAGTGTCGTCCCTGGAGTGAGGGGAATCAACACCCACAATTTTATTAACCCAATATTATTATCCTAGAGAAACCACCAGAATCCGTCCACAAAACTCCTTCAGTCTGTAGACACCACTTTCTTACTCTCACTCACCCCTGGATCATGCCCCCTCTCATTCTTCCCCAACACAACATACTCAACAACTCTAGCTTTAACAAATAAATACAACAAATAATTTATTAAAACAAAGAGTATGTGTGTGAGAAATGTTTGTGTGTAATGTGTAGAATGTGTGTCGAATATGCTAATGTGTATGTAGAATCAGACCAGTGATCAGGAGCCAAGTCAGATCATCATCATAGCAAGGGTACGCCACAGCATGATAGCTTAGCACATGAAGACCTCACCCATTGATGCGTCTCTTCTTCCAGACGTTGACTTTCTCCGGTATCTACTGGGTCGACTAGATGCATGATCCTCCGAAAATAGTTATCGTTTAACATTAATCATGGATCTGTCACTCACGGTAAAGACTAAGGTCCCTATGACTCAGATAAGTCTCAGTACAGATCTCTGTACCGTAAAAACTAGGTTTCAATGTCACAGGTCTCACACTTGTTCTAATCCATTGTTCTAGATTGTCACACACAAACGGTTCTAAAGTACTTCTTCACTGAACTAAATTATTCCACGAGAACGCCATGTTCAATATTCTTTTCTACTCACTAATGTTCAGTGGTATGTGGTGAAGAAACGAGTATCACCCAACCTGGGTGAATCCCTATTGCAAAAGAATCGTTTATAATGTTTTTCTCAACTGAGCCCGGTTCGTATGAACCCTCTGGATCCTAGGCCCAGCATAAACAGTGCTGACTACACTTTCCTCTGCGTATTTATTCATCTTATAAAATAAAGTGAATGTTCATTTTAGGTTCTTCTTTATCAGAGTGGGACTCCATCAAACCCAGTGTAGAGCTTCCTCGTAACTGTTGGGGAATCTGTTAGAGAAAAAACACACACCTGGTGAAGACCGCCTGATACTAATCCCTACTAGCTGAGTGTAGGCCTACGGCCTCGCTCAGATATTTATCAGCAAACTAACTCGGTCATGGATCAGAATGGCTCATCACCTCAATCTGAATCAGGTTATGACAAGGAAAGTCCAATAGACAGAGTGCAGAACCCCAGTAGACACCCCACCTACACTATTCTCACTAGCAGAGCTAATTATTACCCCACAACTTTATTCTCAACTAGCAGAGCTAATTATTTCCTCACCCTAGCTAGTTTTAACAAGGCTACTGCCTATATTATTTGTGCCTAAATACACTATATGCCGTACCTTATGAAACACCGCATTACTCCTGGATGGCCTCTACAATTTGCCATAAAGACACATGTTATTTAACTTTAAGTAAATCTAAACACTGTAGATGCTCTCCGAATTCATAACTGCGGTAACGAAACACGTCAACTCAAGTCAACTTTCTTGTCTACACTAACTGTAAACAAGTCATGTTTTTGTCAAACAGCCTTGGATTGTTTTAGTGACGTTCCTTTGATGTCAACACAGGTGTCCTCAAGGGCAACTAACTCTTTCATAATTATTCTCTCCCCCTTGTTCAACCAAGGCAAAAGTTGTCTCCCTTGTTTTGACAACCAGAACAAGCCAGCGTTTCCTGCATTCTCCCGATCGGGCTACAACAACATGCCTACAGTTTTCTGTCTTGTGGGGAACTCTCAAAGACGGCTGTACCGCTTTGATCTCACCCCTCTAGGAATAAACAACTTGTAGCTGCGAATCAGATTGTCTTTGTTATCTGTATCATCTGATTGTTAATTTACAGTGATTTCGCGACAGTCCCACTGACTTAATGACCCACCCAGTGCCGATGCCTCTATACAAATATGGGTTTAGCACCATATACCCATTACTCTTCATGGCATGTAACGGGTCCTGGAGAATAACACATCTGTGTATTTGTATTTGGTTTGATCATTAAAATACACACATCATTGTTTTTTTTTTATTTTATTTGGTTTGATCATTAAAATATACACATCTTTGTATTTTTATTGTGTTTGATCATTAAAATATACACATCCTTGTATTTTTATTTGGTTTGATCAATAAAATATATACGTCCTTGTATTTTCATTTGGTTAGATCATTAACATATATACATCCTTGTAGTTTCTTTTGGTTTGATCATTAAAATATACGTATCTTTGTATTTTTATTTGGTTTGATCATTAAAATATACACATCCTTTATTTTTATTTGGTTTGTTCATTAAAATATACACATCCATGTTTTTCACATGGTTTGATCATTAAAATATACACATCCTTGTAATTTTCATTTGGTTTAATCATTAAAATATGCCCATCCTAGTATTTTTATTTGGTTTGATAGTTAAAATATACACGTGTTTGGTTTGATTATTAAATTATACACATCCTTTTACTTTCATTTGGTTTGATCATTAAAATATACACATCTGTGTATTTTTATTTGGTTTGATCATTAAAATATACATATCCTTGTATTTTCATTTGGTTTGATCATTAAAATATACACGTCCTTGAAGTTTCATTTGGTTTGATCATTAAAATATACACATCCCTATATTTTCTTTTGGTTTGATCATTGAAATATATACATGCGTGTATTTTCATTTGGTTTGATCATTAAAATATACACATCCTTGTAGTTTCATTTGGTTTGATCATTAAAATATACACATCCGTGTATTTTCATTTGGTTTGATCTTGATCATTAAAATGAAGATTTTCAGTGTGGTATTTTCTGTCAAATAAAACAAATCACCGTTAACACTCTTAAGTCTAAAACAATTAAAATACAAATATATCAAATAATTCAGTTAACATGTTCTACCAACATGATCAGCATGCACAGACAGACGTTCTCTCAGAAAGAGTCCATAAATACAAGTAACTGTCAAGATGAGTTTCATGATTTGTCGAACAAATACATCATACTGAGTCTCCTAGAAAAATCGAGCACTGGTCATGCAATACAGTATACACATTCTTACAATAACATGTCAGTATTATTTCTCCAATGACAGTGAGAAGATTATCATCACACTAAGCCTGTGATCCGAGAGCACTCCCTTAACAATTATACCGTCCCTTGGGAGTCCGGTTGGCGTTCATTGACAGTGAGCTGTACAAAACCATTATAACGGAAACATACCAAACTACGTCTGATTCCAATCACTTCACGTGTGATGGGAGGAATCATGATTTGCTTACACCCAATATGCCATTCACAAACGTGACGTCGTGCATAATAGGTTAATTTCCAAGCACGGAGAGGGGACGGCAATCTGGTGCACACAGTACTCGCTGAAAGTCCACTTTAGTAATGAGAACACGCTCTGTCATAAGTGGGAACAATCCTAACAGAAACTGGTACCCCGTAAAATAGATAGAGGTGTGTGGTGAATAGTCATTCCATGTACAGCGATAAGTGTACACCTTTACAGCAGCTAACTCTAAATGTGATGAGTGTCCACGTTGCAGTAGCTAACTCTAAATGTGTTGAGTGTAAAGGTTGCAGTAGCTAACTCTAAATGTGTTGAGTGTAAAGGTTGCAGTAACTATCTCTAAAAGTGATGAGTGTAAAGGTTGCAGTAATTAGCTCTGAATCTGATGAATGTAAAGGTCGTTGTTACTAACTCTAAATGTGATGAGTGTACAAATTGACTTGTAGCCTGGCGTGTCTGAATTGTAAAAATGCGTTCACTACCCGCAGGTCATAGACGTCGAAATGTTTATGTAAGACAACTATATACGTTTATTTTGCGTGTTTCATTACTGTCAGTTATTCATGCTTGTATGTCCTCGTCGAGACTGATGCTGACAATTGACTTGACCTCCCAGGTCAACCCTGCGTGGACATGGGTTCCTCCCTGGTCAACCATGACTGGACATGGGCATCTTAAAATGTCTCGGGAATTAAAGGCATTCGGTGGAACACTGACCAGATCATCCTTGGAATGATGATTGGTCTGTACATGTATGGGTCTTACACTATACAACCAGTATACCTTAAGGCGTTCAGTTCCTGTTTTCCATACTTACACTATACATTCAATACCCTTTAAGGCGTGCAGTTCCTGTTTTCCATACTTACACTAAGCACTCAATACCCGTTAAGGCGTGCAGTTCCTGTTTTCCATACTTACACTATACACTCAATACCCGTTAGGATGTGCAGTTCCTGTTTTCCATACTTACACTATACGCTCAATACCCGTTAAGATGTGCAGTTCCTGTTTTCCATACTTACACTATACACTCAATACCATTTAAGGCGTGCAGTTCCTGTTTTCCATACTTACACTAAGCACTCAATACCAGTTAAGGCGTGCAGTTCCTGTTTTCCATACTTACACCATACACTCAATACCCCGTAAGGTTTGCAAACGGTTCCTGTACGCATCTTTGGCGTCTTGTTAAAAAAAATGTTTTGCATATCCTTTACAGGACATCGCTGTCAACACCAGCATCTTTCAGCTGTATGTTGATTTCTTGGCAAGATTACGCTCAGTAGTTTGCCATTGCTTTCTGAGCGGCCGGCTCACATACCCCGTAAGTTACCGATGCGATTCGAACCACTGCTGATTCTTACCGTCATCACGTTACCTACGAGAGTATACGAGATTACGGAGAGAAGTCGCAAACCTCTAAGCCACGAAGCCGGCTGGCGTCTTGTTACCGGGGTCTATAAAGGAAGCCAAGAACAGTACCGCTGTTAACCTCATGGATGCGGCTACAGGTGACCACGGACTACGTTATCCTGTCAAACATCTACACTACAACCATCCAACCAATCACCAGCAAATCTAAACAGCGCTTGTTGTTATTTGATTGTGGAAGGGCTTATGCCCCATTGTAGACGGTAAGTAACAGAAGGCGGCCTCTATGCCACCGACCTCCGAGAGGCCACTGTGTAGGCCTCTATGCCACCGACCTCCGAGAGTCCACTGTGGCGGCCTCTATGCCACCGAACTCCGAGAGGCCACTGTGGCGGCCTATATGCCACCGACCTCCGAGAGTCCACTGTGGCGGCCTATATGCCACCGACCTCCGAGAGTCCACTGTGGCGGCCTCTATGCCACCGAACTCCGAGAGGCCACTGTGTAGGCCTCTATGCCACAGACCTCCGAGAGGCCACTGTGTAAGCCTACAGTTACTCTGTCTGGAGCCCTGGCATCGACGATGATCTAATTGTGTTTATTCAAGAGCCACACATCCGATACACATATTTGTGCCGTGTATGTTTTCAAGTGCCATCTTACATTGCAGTCGTTTTAAGTGTTACCATTGGTGACCTTATATTATAATCACAAATATCTGTCTTCCTATTTTAGGTTCAAATTATTAGCACTAGTCGCCCTAAATTAGATGCATTCTAATTACTACAAAGAGCCATCTTATATAAGATATACTCTAATTTCTGAAAAAAGTTCGCGTCTATTTGTATTTATCTTTAAGTGCTCCTCCTAATGACAGTGGAGATCTGAGAAGCATGGGGGATAAAACTAAGGAAAATCAGTACAGTACCCTTTAAAAATAAGCTAAATTAACACAAAACATTATTACAACAAGGGGAAATTTGACTGGTTGTTTGATCCTCGTGAGTAGCTGGGAGATAAAAGAACCATTTCTGTGTTTTACAACCGCCATCGGAGCAGCAGAACCTGACCAGACAAATATTGATCCCACATCAGCTGCGGTGTGATCCATATTCTAGTAGTTGTGTGCTTCGTCATCGATTTCGTTGTTTGTTATTGAGAATATGACCAGAAGAGTATGCAGAAGTAATTGCAACAATGAGCGTAATATCAATGTTTGATTCTTCTAGGGACGAACTGAAAATGTTGTGTTTCAGTGTGTTTCTTTCAGCCATTATTATACACTTGCTGTCTGTGTCTGTCCGTCTGTCCATCCTTCCATTCTTTCACCACCGGCCCGGCAGGATAGATGGATGGATAGCTGGCCGGCCACCAGTCCGTCCGTTCGCTGTCCTGCCTGCCTGTCTGTCTGTCTGTCTGTCTGATTGCCTGCCTGCCTGCCTGCCTGCCCGTCTGTCTGTCTGTCTGTCTGTCTGTCTGTCTGTCTGTCTGTCTGTCTGTCTGTCTGCCTGTCTGTCTGTCAATCTAACAGCACTGGAGTAGCATAGAGATGGGAAGTTCCTCACCGTGGGTGACACTTATATTCTTTGAGGATAGGGAGTCTCCATGGCGAAGTGGTCAAGCCGTTTGACTCGGGCTCCGAAGGTTGTGTTTTCGATTCCGGGCCGCGTCCTTCGGTTCACGAATGAATTTTTTCTAAGACTCCTCTGGGTCGTCGCTAGAGCTACTGAGTTCGTGCTTTGTGCGACGCTTTTCGAGCCATATGGGATAAAACCCGGTGCAATGAAGTCGACAATGTCGACTTTTAAGCGACTTTTTTTCTTTTCCTTTGAGGATAGTCAGTATCCACACTGTTCTACCACCGACTGTGGGGATCCTAGTGTTGAAGATGAACAATGGATACCACTCTGAGGGTCCTGTAAGCACCTCTGCGGAGTGTTTGCTTCTTCATTCTCGGCTACAGATCATTACTGAGGCTCACCGCACATATTATATCATTGAGTAACTGTGATTATTGTCTGGGCCTCTTGTCTTTCATACTAGTGACTAGATTCCATAGCATGTTACTTTCATTTGTCAGCTAATTGTCATTGTGGATAATGGACTACGGATACATAACTACGGATAACAAGTTAGTAAGTGTTAAGTTTTGAAATGATCGGTCACCTCAGCCTGTAAAGCTGTCTTCTTAAGTCAATGCCGTGTGGCGTTCGTTTAATTTCTGGCCTCCATCTTTCTGACTCGTGTACTGCCAATAATTTATAATACAACCTTTAAAGTCGGAGTGCGTTCGCCGGAATGTGAATCTGATTGAAAGTTCTCCTGGTCTTCCCTCTCAGTTTTGAGATTCGTCCAGAACCCCCGCCAACCCCCCGTCATATCGTTCTCTCCACATACGGTTCTCAGTCTGTTCCCCGGGTTTCTCCAACTGGACCCACAGGCACCCGACCACACCCCCCTTGTCCATAGGTAATCTACCACCAAGAGATGCATTCAGTGCCATTCTATCAGCCTGTTCATTACCCCGCACTCCCGCATGACCAGGGCAGGAAATTAATACAATTCTAACAGTCTGGGAAGCGAGGCAAGCCATTCTTCATGAAACAATTCTTTCTCTCTAAGTATACTCCATGAGTCCGTACTGAATAGAATGTATGTTGCACCGGTCTCCTCAAATCATCGGAAGGCCGCCGTTACTTCTTTAACCTCCATTCTCATTCTGGAGGTCGTAGTCTCTTATGCCACTTTCTTTTTTCAAGCATCGTCCATTATCCTTCGCAATGATACCCCAGCCACTACGTCTGTTTCTCATCACTGACCCATCGGTGTAGATCACTATGTCACCTTAATGTGTGTTGCCCTAGATCAGTTGTTGTACCCCAAACTCTGCGTGGCCAGCTGACCATTCTCTGCACTCACGACCCAGTGTTAATATTTCAATGTGCCAGTCTGATTCTTTTCACGATTGGTGTTCTCTATTTCACACACCTGGCTGATAGATATTTCGGCCTATGCCACCCAGAACCTGCCTCTACTCAGTCTATGACCCTTGACCACATACCTGGCTTAATGCAGGGAGTTATCCCTGTCTGCAGGCCACTCCTGTGCATCATTTGGCTTGAACAGCCATGTGTCTGGCCGCAATAGTTGGTAGTGCAAGGATGTGCCTCAGGAAAAATTGGTGTGCCCTTTGTGCAGCCCAGGGTCACCCGCATGGCCGCATTCTTTATAAGCTCCAACCTTTCAAGTTGGATCTTTGATACTGACAGCTGCTCCAAACCATACTCAATGACTGAAACTATTACCTGTTGAATGAGCATGTAAAGCATCATCTGCTCTACCCCGGTTGCTGCCATCGCTCTCAATACATTAAAACCATTTCACAACCAAAGCCTCCACATGATCCTTAAAAGATCTGTCGAAGATGTTATGATTGTTATGTGTACATGGTATTCTTATACTGATTCTATACAACTCTGCAGCTTTTATATAATTACGTTTTAATTTTGCTGATTATCCATGATTCACTGCCGTATATCGAGAGTGGCTGGATATAGCTATTAAGGACTGTCTTTCTCACCTCGATACGTGACAGTAACACGAGTATTATGTATGTATCTGATAGGGTAGATTGTACAAGTGCTGATATTAAAAGTCGGGGTTCACACTGACCATGACCTCTCTTCACATTCATGTGGGACAGGACTGTCCAGTTAGACATTAACCAGGACCGTTCATCTTCTCCCGATGTCTTGTAGCCTGGACAGACACTAGCCTTCAGGCAGGGTCTATGGTTGCATCTGCGTGTCCCCTGTCCACGTTCACGTGATGCAGACTAGTTAGATGCTAGTCTGTGTAACGTAGGCAGGGCCGATAATGATCTCCCTTAAGACCTCTTTTCACATTCTCGTGCGAGGACTATCTAGGCAGACACGTGGTTCGGTCTAGTGAGGGCGGATATATCGTGGTCTACCGCCGTAGTTTATTACGTCGACGACTACACGCTTCAAAGACTACGTGGTCACACGTTTAAAAACAAATCACCATGACTTCCCTTTGTAAGGTTTGTGTACTAAATTTGCGAATGACCCAGCAAGCCGGCAGGGGATTTTCATACTGCTCGTTGAAAAACTAAGAAGTATAACTACGTAGAATATAGAACAGCAAGAAGACATGTGAATAGAATAGTAAAATGAAAAAAAAAAAAAAAAAAAAAGACTGGGAGGAATATGTAGAAATCCTAAATAAAAACTACAAAGAGGCAACTAGAAATTTCTACAAATAGATGAGTGCAACGAGAATCAGAGGAGAACCATTTGACCCAACTGAAATAATTAACAGCGAAAAGGGAGAACCAATAAGTGAACAACAACAAATCCTAATAAGATGGAGGCAGTTCTTCGAACAACTTCTCAACATTCATCAGATGCCACAGGAATTCAGGAAATCGACACAGATGCTATCGAAGAACTAGACACAGACATACTGAAAGAAGAAACTGGAGAAGACGTCAGATTATTCCCATTGTATAAATCACCGGGACAAGACGAAATACCAGTTGAATTAATTAAAGCAGCAAGAGAAGTAGGAACAGCATGGCTACATAGACTATTCAACCATGTTTGGGTAGAACAACAGACACCGCAAGACTGAGAAAATGCCATAATTATCCCATTTGGAAAAACTAAGGCAGTAAAAGAGACTGCACACAATAAAGAGGCATTTCCCTCCTAAGCCATACTGCAATAACTAATTTGCGAAATTCTTGAGACAAGATTACTAACTACTATGGAACCCCAGCTAAGCAAAGCACAACTTGGATTTAGAACCCTCCCCTTTCCCCCCCCCCCCCCAAAAAAAAAAAAAAATATGCACAGAGGAGTGGCTGGCCAAGTGGCTAGAACGCCGGATTCTCCTTCAGGATACCCGGGTTCGAATCCTAGGTAAGGTGTGGGATTGTTTATGTCGGGGGCGAAAAGACAATCCTAACCTGCACAGTTCGCGGCGACTGCACTAACCAGGCGGTCTTAATTCCTCAAGCTCAAAGACCCCCCCTGTCATACACAGCAAAGTACTATATTGACAGTAAGTGACAATTTGAAAGCTTGACAGCCATTTTTGCTCTTAGGCAACTTATAGAAAAATGAATCGAATTCAACGAAACACTCTACTTAGTCTTTGTCGGCAAAGAAATGGCATTCGATAGAGTAGATAGAGACAAGCTGTGGTAAATCCTTAAATGATATAGAGTGAACAAACATAAGTAGAAGCTTATACAACATCAGTGAATGCATAGTGAGAACACATGGAGGGCACTCAGATCCCTTTACCACAAGATCCGGAGTATGACAAAGTCTTGTCCTGTCCCATCTCTTATTCATACACTATATAGACAGCATATGTAAAGAAACCAGCCAGACAGAGACCTCAAGAACACCGCATGACGAGAATACAGAAGAAGAACACACTGCAAATGACACTATTAGAGAACTCCTGTTTGCGGACGACCAAGCACTAATAGCAAAATCAGAAGCAAAATTACAAGACCACATGAATAGGCTAAACTATGTTTTTAGGGAACATAACCTGAAAATTAGCAGAAGTAAAACAGAGGTAATGACTAAACCCAAAGAAGAAGAAAACAACAACACGGATTCACCTACAAGACCCCTCTGAAACAAGTAAAGAGTTTCAAGTGCCTAGGAAGTATAATATCATCAAATATCAAATCAGAAGACAAGATCATAAATTGATACAATAAGGTAAACCAGCTCATTGGACAAATGGCACCAATACTAAAGAACAAACATTTATCAATAACTACGAAGAAAACACTATACAGCTCAATGTTCCTACGAACTCTATGCTACTAATGCCAAACCTTGACAATGACAGAAAAAGAGAAAAGAAAAATCACAACAACAGAAATGAGATTATTGAGAAAACTACTCAATGTATCAAGAAGTGATAAGATCAGAAATGAAGAAATCAGGACTAACTTGGGGGTTATAGCAGCGCTAGATTGTATTAGAAGGTAACAAGTAAAATGATTTGGCCATGTAACTTGGTTACCAACTAGCAGTAAAAAACACTCTTATCACCAGTCTCTGTTCTCTCAAGAAGTACTGAATCGCATCATTACCAGTCTCTGTTCTCTCAAGAAGTACAGAATCGCATCATCACCAGTCTCTGTTCTGTCAGGTCGTACAGAAACGCATCATTACCAGTCTTTGTTCTCTCAAGAAGTACAGAAGCACGTCATCACCAGACTCTACTATAAGTCTCGCAAGTGGCCTTTCTGTCAAGTCGTGGCAGAGAGAACAACTCGAATCGGCTGGCTGTAGCGAAACGCCAGTGGTCTATGTCCTTATGCATTCTTTTATTTTGGGTAGACAGGGGGGAACGGCTTTCGGAAGCTCTCAGTTCTCTTGTTCTCTCAAATCTCCATGAAAGATGGTTCTTTGGGTTATCTTCCTATCACAATCTTTACATGGAGCAAGTAGCCAATGTCTTTCACATCGGGTAAACCCGATGGAGCGCCTTGCGCCAAATGTGCGCTGGTGCGGCTGCTAAGCAATTCATGGCCGTGTACACACCTACCGTTGGATAGTGGCATCTTGTCAAGTCGATTTGAAGATTGGGACAGAGATGCAACATCCTACTGAAGTGGTGAAGAAAGGTAGGGCTTGGGTTGTGGGTACTCCAGCCAAACATGGAGTTATAAATATACAATGTGTTGAAGGGGAAGATGAATTGGCGAAAGGCCAATCATAACCAATGACGAGTTGGGTGACCGTTAGCCGATCTGGCTGCGCGTCTTGTCCTTGGCATAGCCGGGGAAGTGAATCTGAACCATATATCTCCCAAGAGGATTTCATTTGTTCTTGGCGTCAGATGAGCTGTTGCTATCTTTCTGTCTACGGCTTGAATTGGACAGATTGTCATCTTTCTGTTGTATATACTCAGTGGATGGCTATGGTATTCTTGGGGATGGGGTACACCAATCTCTGATCTATCTTCTTGAGCCAGAAGAGGCCATTCACAGGACTATCTCTTTCATCTGTTACTAGATGGGATGATGTGGGGAAGATAATGGACTTCTTTATCTCATTTAGAGAACCTGCATTCCGCTAAATCTATGTGTTCTGTGGGGCACTGCTGGTACATTGCGGCGACAGCTCAAACAAGAGCAGAGCCGGGAGGGGGTAGTATCTTCTTTCCTATTCTTGCAGGGAGTGGGGAACTACACTGCGTGCCATACAACCCCATTACTATACTATTAGGTAATGAGATGTAGCACACAGATTACTGGGCGCACCACACCACAAGATCTTGCGGGTGAGAAAGGCATGGTTTGCAAGTGAGAGGGAAGCATGGGAATGAATGTGCCCAATCATAATAAAGGCTTGGTATGAGTGTGGAGGGTGTGTCTTGTGGCCAAAAAGACAACCGGACTTCGTCCAGCTGGAGGTCTACTCAAACCCGGACGTGGCCAATCCAGGGGCTACCTGACAGGTCAGGCCTAGTCAATCAGGTATTAAATATAGTGTATTTGTGTGATACATGAGTCAGCCCAGTCGCTCAGGTTTTGTTTATCATTTCCAGGGTCCTCTTCTATGAGAAGTGACTATGTCTTCTAAGGGACATTATCACCAGTGCTTCTAGGCTAACGCCAATATGTCCAACGAGGCCAACTCAAGGTTTGGTGTGCTTAACTCTGAGACAGAGGCAAGGTGCAGGTCTTGAGGCAAGGACAGTTTGTATGACTGGTGCATTGCCGGTTTTGTTTTAACAACATACGCCTGAGAGCAGTTGTTGTCTGGAGGGAGCCTGAGAGTGATTTTCGGGCCTACCCATTTTATACCGGACATTAAAAGGACCCATCCATTATCCTTCACAAACACCTCACCTTATCGGCAACACTAAAGCCTTTCATGGGTCAGTGAAGACCTAGTGCCGAACTAATTCAGATGACAATGAACCGAAGTCCTCAACACACCAGTCGCCTGGATTCTACAAAAGCCGGTTGAACCTACACCCAGTTGCTGGAGAAGGAAGGAGATTCGGACATCTTTGGTGAGAAGTGTGTGGACAGATCAGACAGTATCTGAAGCTGGATCTGTGACTGTGGCGACTTGAGGCTCTGTGTTGGAACTTTACCAGTGTAGTGTCTGTGTAGATCTATCTGTTTATCTGCCTTTATGTGTTCCTGTGCTGTTCTTGATTAGGTTAATAAAATTACTTCCAAGTTGTTCTGACGACTGCCATGTTATTTATGCGTCAGCCAGAAGAACACTGCAGGAAATAGGTCCCTAGGTCGAAAGGAAGAGTGACAGTGTGTCCAGGGAAAACGGGAGGAGGGTTGGCAGGTAAAGACCTATCCCAGCCAGGGCTATAGAAGATATTTGAAATATTGTGACCGGGCTATTTGGGACCCTCCACATAGCTTGTTACAATTTCTGGGGGCTCGTCCGGGATATTTGAAATCCTGGTGGAGTTTTGGCTGATGTAGTGATAGGGGACAGATATCCTTGTCTTCTATCAATAGGTTCTGCCTACCGTGCCTGGCTATTGTCTATACTCTTCCTGACACAGACTGACCGACATACGACGTGTTGTGGTCGTGTAATGTAACTTGTTGTGTAATTGTGAGAAAAATTTTATTAGACAATTACCTCTTCCCTTACCCGCTGAGTTCAAGATGGCATCAGCTGGGTTTAATGTCGCTGACGTACAGGCTACAGGGCGTGAGATGGGATATGATGGAGCGGAGTTACAGAAATATGTGCAGGAAGTGGAAAGAGACTACAGACAGGCTGTGCGCGAAGCCAAGAGGATTGAGGCGGAGGCTGAGGTTAAGAGGATGGAGGCTGAGGCTAGGAAGATGGAGGCCGAGCAGGCAGTCAGAGACCATGAGTTCCGTATGAGAGAGTTGGAGCTGAAAGCTCAAACTGCCAAGGAAAGAGACGGTGCAGTGGGAGACGCAGTTCTCCCTGACTCAACAACTTCTGGTGGCGGTCCATACCAGGCAATGAAGTTCCCATTACTCCCGTTCGATGAACACAAAGATAAGATCGACCAGTATCTTCACAGATTTCGGTCGATGGCTTTGGCTATGGGATTGGAACGAGGGAAATGGAACTTGAAACTCTCACAGGGCCTGAGGGGGACCGCGTACGAGGTCTATTCTAGGTTGCCACCTGGTATGGAGAATGACTATGAAGCTCTGGAGAAAGCACTTTTGAAAAGGTTCCAGATGACAGCTCATACTTATCGACAACAGTTCAGAAAGTCGAAGAGAGAGCCAGGAGAGATGTTCGCAGCCTACAGTGTCAGATTGAAGTCTTACATTTTGAAGTGGATGTCTTTAGCTGGATTTGCTAACGACTATGGAAGTTTGGAAGAATTGGTGGTCGTGGACCAAATGAAGAGAATGATGCCTAAGCCATTGCAAACCTTCTTGCTTGAAAATGGGGCAGAAAGGTTGGACATAGTGAACACGTTGGCGGAAAGGTATGTGCTAGCTCATGGGGATAATGGGGAATTGTCACAACCCAATCCCCGACCACCAGACACATGGGCTGGAAAGAAGAAGAACCCTAAAACAGCTCACACCAAGAAGGAGGATCCTTTCGATAAAGTTCCTAGTAAGAAACCCTCTGGTAAGAGTCCACCTGGATCTCCTAAAAGAAAGTGGAGTGAAAAGTGGTGCGCCTATTGCAAATCTCCCACACACAATACGGTAGATTGCCGGCGTAAACAGAAAGACTCTCACTATGCTGCTTGTCTTGTAGAAACCGGGGAAGGGTCTCACAAGGAGGTAGAAGGGAGGGATCTTGGGAACAAAGATTTAGAAAAACCACCAGTAGTAGAAACGGTACTTGTGAACGGTCAACCAGTTGAGTGTCTCTACGACACAGGTCTGCAGTTTGAGGCTGTAATTTCATCACATTTAGTGAGCCCAGAGCAGCTAACCGGGGAATCTATTGAGATTCAAACGGCTACAAAGAGTGCGGTAGCGATGTCTCTTCCAATTGCGAAGGTGGACATCAAATCAAAATATGTTACCGGCACTATACAGGCAGCCGTTCTGCTAGATCCTATCTTCCCAATGATCTTGGGTTGTCGCTACGTCTTTCTAGGGATTCCAACCGAACCCATGTACGTAGGGGCAATGCAAACCAGATCTCAATTGGAGGATGAGCAGACGCCAGCCTTGATTGTGAATCCCTTGCCTGGGGAGTTACGAGCTGCTCAAAGCCAGGATGCTACTTTGCAACCTTGCTTCAACCAGTTGCCAAAAGGTTCTGACCCACCAAGACGGGGTCAGTATTATATGAAGAATCGGTTACTGTACCGGAGAGCCGGAGTGGAGGATCACCAGCATGGACAGCTGGTGGTTCCTAAGGCTTATCGGGAACAGCTTCTTCATATGGGACACACCATTTCTTTCAGTGGACATATGGGTGTCGGGGCAACTCTCCAGCGCATTTCCTGCCATTACTACTGGCCAGGGATGACTGGAGACGTGCGTAGGTACGTCAAGTCGTGCCCAGAGTGCCAGCGTGTGGCACCAAAACACTGGACAGCTCCGGTAGTTCTGGGAGACATGCCCATTATGAACTCTCCTTTCGAGAGAGTTGCCATCGATCTTGTTGGTCCTCTTCCTAGGACTAGGAAGAGGAATAAGTACATTCTCACGATGGTGGATTGCTGTTCCATGTGGGGCGAGGCGATACCTTTGGCCACAATCGACTCTAAGCGAGTGGCTGATGCACTGATGGAGACCTTTACTAGGTTGGGATTTCCCAACCAGATCCTAACGGACAATGGGTCTCAGTTCTGTGGTAAGCTGATGGAAGAAGTCTTTCGTATCTTCCAGACCAACCACATTCACACAAGCCCGTATCACCCTCAGTCTAATGGGCAAGTAGAGAGGTTTAATGGTACCTTGATGACCATGCTTCGGAAGCTGGCACAAGAGAAACCAGACAGATGGGATGAGTATATCTCAGCCGCCTTGTTCGCCTATCGGGAGGTTCCCCATGGGTCGACCGGGTTGCCTCCAGCCACTCTACTATTCGGGAGGCCAATCAAGGGTCCCTTAGAAGCCTTATTGAGATGTTGGACAGAGGAGGAAACTTCTGAAGAAGCTGTATCCTCATATAAATACGTCGAAGAGTTAAAGAAGAAACTCCAGACGGGTTGGGCTTTGGCAGCTCAGAATCTGAGGGCGGCCAGAAAGAGACACGCGGCCTACTACAATAGAAGGACGAAAGATAGGTCTCTTAAGGTGGGGGATCGGGTTCTGTTGTTACTTCCAGTAGGTTCCAATAAACTCGAGATTGGTTGGCAGGGGCCTTTCCCGGTGGAAAGGGTTGTCTCCCGCACCAACTATGCCATCCGGATCAGGGGGAAATCTAAAATCTTCCACATTAACCTTCTCAAAAAGTATGAAGAACGATCTGATGGTACTTCTCTCCCACTCATGACTATGGCGGTCGCGATGGAAACTGAATCGGGCGAAGAAACGGATAGGGGGTATCCATTACACCCTGGGGAAACCTATAGGGATGTACATATAAATCCTGATCTGTCGGCTGAAGAAACAGACCGTGTCATCCGTTTGTTGGAGTCCCATCAGCAGATTCTTACCGATCGGCCAGGGCGGACAGGGTTGGTCGAGTTTGATATGACTCTGACTACCCAAGACCCCGTTCGCCAGAAAATATATCCAGTGCCATTTTCGAAAGAGAAGGCCCTGGAAACTGAAATCCAGAAGCTTCTGGACGACGACATCATCACTCCTTCGACTTCTCCTTATAATGCCGGGGTTGTCTTGTTGAGGAAGCCAAGCGGGGAACACCGCTTATGTATTGATTACAGGCATTTAAATAGTTGTACGACATTCCAAGTTGAGCCGTTACCAAACACAAATCAATTGTTTGCCAGATTAAATAGGGCAAAGTACTTCTCAAAAATTGATTTAAGCCGGGGATATTATCAGATCCCTGTGAAGCCTGAGGTTCGGCCCATGCTCGCTTTCAGTACTCCGAGTGGCCATTACGAATTTAAGGTGATGCCTTTTGGGCTGAGCAATGCGCCCAGTGTGTTCACACGCATGATGAGAAAGTTATTAGACCCTTTAAGGGATCCCTCTGTCGTCTCGTTTATGGATGATATTCTCATCGCGTCTGACAATCTGAAAGATCACCTGAAATCCTTGGAAAAGATCTTCATAAGATTGAAAGAGGAGGGGTTAACCGCCCGTCCAGCCAAATGCATGATTGGATATCAATCCTTGGAATTTCTGGGACACACTATTACCCCAGGGGGACTGGTACCGGAAGAAAAGAATATTGAGAAGGTCCGTCTCGCACCCCGTCCTAAATCCAAAAAGGATGTTAGGTCTTTCTTGTCTCTGTGTGGGTTTTACCAGAAATTCATTCCAAAGTTCAACGAAATTGGAGCGCCGTTAACCGAAACCCTGAAGAAAGGATCGCCAGATCCTATAATCTGGACCTCGAGCTGTGAAGAGGCTTATGGGAAGCTGAAACAGGCGTTGGTGGATAGGCCAGTCCTGCAACTCCCGAATTTGGAGAAAACGTTTGTTCTGAGAACCGACGCGAGTAACATAGGGATTGGAGCAACTCTGTTGCAGGAAGGGCGAGATAATCCTTCGGTGTTGTGTCCGGTGGCGTATGCCAGTAGAAAACTGTTACCCGCCGAACGGAATTATTCCACCGTCGAACGGGAATGTCTAGCTCTAGTGTGGGCGGTACAGAAATTTCAACCTTATCTGTATGGAGTCCAGTTCAAAGTGCAGTCCGACCATCAACCTCTGACGTTCTTGGCAACTTCTAAGAAACTGAACGCGAGGTTGATGAGATGGTCATTGCTCCTACAACCGTATCAGTTCACGGTCGAATACATCCCCGGAAGGGAGAATGTGGGAGCAGATTTTTTATCACGGCATCCTATGGTTGAATGTGAGGGTGGGGTCATTCGAACAGAACCACTGACAGTAGAAAGTTCGTAGGGTTCGACTTTCTTAAGAGGGGGCCTATGTAGCGAAACGCCAGTGGTCCATGTCCTTATGCATTCTTTTATTTTGGGTAGACAAGGGGGAACGGCTTTCGGAAGCTCTCAGTTCTCTTGTTCTCTCAAATCTCCATGAAAGATGGTTCTTTGGGTTATCTTCCTATCACAATCTTTACATGGAGCAAGTAGCCAATGTCTTTCACATCGGGTAAACCCGATGGAGCGCCTTGCGCCAAATGTGCGCTGGTGCGGCTGCTAAGCAATTCATGGCCGTGTACACACCTACCGTTGGATAGTGGCATCTTGTCAAGTCGATTTGAAGATTGGGACAGAGATGCAACATCCTACTGAAGTGGTGAAGAAAGGTAGGGCTTGGGTTGTGGGTACTCCAGCCAAACATGGAGTTATAAATATACAATGTGTTGAAGGGGAAGATGAATTGGCGAAAGGCCAATCATAACCAATGACGAGTTGGGTGACCGTTAGCCGATCTGGCTGCGCGTCTTGTCCTTGGCATAGCCGGGGAAGTGAATCTGAACCATATATCTCCCAAGAGGATTTCATTTGTTCTTGGCGTCAGATGAGCTGTTGCTATCTTTCTGTCTACGGCTTGAATTGGACAGATTGTCATCTTTCTGTTGTATATACTCAGTGGATGGCTATGGTATTCTTGGGGATGGGGTACACCAATCTCTGATCTATCTTCTTGAGCCAGAAGAGGCCATTCACAGGACTATCTCTTTCATCTGTTACTAGATGGGATGATGTGGGGAAGATAATGGACTTCTTTATCTCATTTAGAGAACCTGCATTCCGCTAAATCTATGTGTTCTGTGGGGCACTGCTGGTACATTGCGGCGACAGCTCAAACAAGAGCAGAGCCGGGAGGGGGTAGTATCTTCTTTCCTATTCTTGCAGGGAGTGGGGAACTACACTGCGTGCCATACAACCCCATTACTATACTATTAGGTAATGAGATGTAGCACACAGATTACTGGGCGCACCACACCACAAGATCTTGCGGGTGAGAAAGGCATGGTTTGCAAGTGAGAGGGAAGCATGGGAATGAATGTGCCCAATCATAATAAAGGCTTGGTATGAGTGTGGAGGGTGTGTCTTGTGGCCAAAAAGACAACCGGACTTCGTCCAGCTGGAGGTCTACTCAAACCCGGACGTGGCCAATCCAGGGGCTACCTGACAGGTCAGGCCTAGTCAATCAGGTATTAAATATAGTGTATTTGTGTGATACATGAGTCAGCCCAGTCGCTCAGGTTTTGTTTATCATTTCCAGGGTCCTCTTCTATGAGAAGTGACTATGTCTTCTAAGGGACATTATCACCAGTGCTTCTAGGCTAACGCCAATATGTCCAACGAGGCCAACTCAAGGTTTGGTGTGCTTAACTCTGAGACAGAGGCAAGGTGCAGGTCTTGAGGCAAGGACAGTTTGTATGACTGGTGCATTGCCGGTTTTGTTTTAACAACATACGCCTGAGAGCAGTTGTTGTCTGGAGGGAGCCTGAGAGTGATTTTCGGGCCTACCCATTTTATACCGGACATTAAAAGGACCCATCCATTATCCTTCACAAACACCTCACCTTATCGGCAACACTAAAGCCTTTCATGGGTCAGTGAAGACCTAGTGCCGAACTAATTCAGATGACAATGAACCGAAGTCCTCAACACACCAGTCGCCTGGATTCTACAAAAGCCGGTTGAACCTACACCCAGTTGCTGGAGAAGGAAGGAGATTCGGACATCTTTGGTGAGAAGTGTGTGGACAGATCAGACAGTATCTGAAGCTGGATCTGTGACTGTGGCGACTTGAGGCTCTGTGTTGGAACTTTACCAGTGTAGTGTCTGTGTAGATCTATCTGTTTATCTGCCTTTATGTGTTCCTGTGCTGTTCTTGATTAGGTTAATAAAATTACTTCCAAGTTGTTCTGACGACTGCCATGTTATTTATGCGTCAGCCAGAAGAACACTGCAGGAAATAGGTCCCTAGGTCGAAAGGAAGCGTGACAGTGTGTCCAGGGAAAACGGGAGGAGGGTTGGCAGGTAAAGACCTATCCCAGCCAGGGCTATAGAAGATATTTGAAATATTGTGACCGGGCTATTTGGGACCCTCCACATAGCTTGTTACACTGGCTTATACAACAAATCTAGTAATCTGACAAAGAAAGACGATTTGAGAGAGCAGAGGGTCACTCACCTCATAATAGCATGACGTAGTGTGTGCTAAAGCAGATTAGCACATATGCTTTGGATATCGCCTTGCGCCAAGTATGTCACATTTACGGTGCACGGTTTCATATTGGAAAACAGTAAACGGCGACTGAGTGCGTGTGTTTATGTGTGCATGGAGTATGTATATGTTTGTTTATGACCGGCTCTGTGGCGAAAGTGTTATAAATGCAATTAGTAATCCCACATACCGCATTCGAAACACAGCTGCGAGCGATTCGGCAGCAGACCGCTTCGCCTTGGTTTCTATAGAAAGGTACGATTGCCTGTCGTTCAGAAAGCAATGTCAAACTACTGAACGCAATCTTGGCAAGAAATTACAAACAGCCCAGAAATGCTGGGGTTGACTGCAACGTCCTGTAAAGGATATGCAACTACCTTTATGCACCACGCGAGTCTTTTCACATGTAATATGTTGTCTATGATCAAGTGTGATATCTTTTGATATGTAATCTTTTCACATGTAATCTGTTGTCTATCATCAAATGTGATTTCTTTTCACCTGTAATCTGTTCACATTTAATGTTTTCACATGTAATCTGTTGTCTATGACCAAGTGTAATTTCGTTGTCAGCGATGGCTCCCAATGAACTCAAACATAGTGCACGCACTTGCCACTACATCTAGTGCACTGAACTGATTGTTGCCTGTGGGCTAGCTTTCTCTATTACCTGTGTTCATCGCCACCAGGCGAGCTTACCCCGACTTCTGAGGTACTTGTAAGTGACATCCCCAAGTCAAGGACTTGAAGTCAAGCTGACCTAGTGTGATAATAATGCTAGCCATCTGATTCGCTGGCGTGGACATTCAGATTATCTTGTTGCTCGTGTTATCCCTATGGTTATCTATGGCCTGTCTATTTGCGCAATCATCTTATCTTTACAGTGTTGTGTGCATGTGTTTGTTGTTGACTATTCACCTGTATTCTACTGCGTGGCTAGTAAACATTTGCTGCTAAGTGTCCAGTCTGGTTGGCAATACACATTTGCTCTGAAGGCGCTTAAGTTACGGATTGCTGATGGTTGAGCGCTTACCCGGCTCCCATGAAACCACGTAATTCCAGACGATTAAATGTAATACTAGTTACGCCTTATTTGCTTGTAGCGGAACCATATAATCCCGCTGTTGTCTGATAGAACAATAGAATAGAGTGCCACGTTTCCCGCCAGACAAGCAGTAAGCAGCCGACTAGTACCCAACCAGATAACTGCTTTAGTTATCTTTGTTATGTACGCGAATCTATCCCTTGAGATTGTGATAACAGATAAATGCAGCAGACTGAAAACTGCAGCGTTTCATGACAGCAGCCAGAGCAGCAGCTGGTCTCACTAAATAGCTCATTTACATGGCCAAACTAAAACTGTTCACCGGAGATTGTATCCAAAATAACGTAATATATAAATTCTGGTACAGCTGTGTTTATTATCGTCGCACGTGTAACAGTTTATTGATCCTAATTACTGTTTGTAATCCCTGTTTGTTTATATTCAACTTGATAAGTATTCATCTTGTATTTCTCTTTCCTACACCCGTTTGTCTACAAAGAATGTTTCAGCCCAAATAACCAATATATTACCAGGAAGCTCGACGGAAAGAAACACGCACACAAATTCAGGCCAACGTTTCGATCCAAGTTGACGATACCACTTCAAAAGTACTTCTGAAAAAATATGCCGCACCACATAAAGTATGCTTTGTTTTAGTTTAGTTTATTAGTTAGTCGACAGATCATCCTCGTTGCACATCGAACCATTCAGTCCATAAGTGCTCGGATCCCCTCCTCAGCAAATCCCGCAGCGTGTAGCGGCTAACGACGTCAGTTCTGTGTTGGTTTATCAATCTTCTTTGGCTTCCTGTGTAGTGTTCTTGTTTGGCCACCCCTCTTTTAATTTGCTGCTCTCGCAGTCTGGCCATTGTTGTAGATTCACAGTCATCACTTGGTTCTCGCAAAAGTCTCACTTCTCGTAGAGCATTCAGAATGTCAGCCTGGTCCATGGCGCGTCCGCCCTCCACAGTAGCCTCACCTGCGAGCTTGTCAGCCCGCTCATTTCCTTGTACTCCTGCATGATCCGGCACGAAGATGAAACTAATCTTTGCCAGCCGAGACCGCTTTAGAGGCAGCAACCATTCTCTTCGGATCGACCCCTCCTCTATCCTCTTGATCATGTTCATTGAGTCGCTAAGGAAACAAGCCCTAGTGAATGTGTGTGTCTCGAGCCATGTTATTGCTTTACTTAATGCCATGACTTCCATGGTCAGGCTACTTGTGGTTTCAGTGAAAGCACCAGAGTCCTCCTTCACAATTCTCCCTCCGGCCCGAGCTGTAAAGGCCCATGAGCTTCTCACATGTCGGACGACCGACCCATCATAGTTTAGTTTATTCGACGTATCAACATAACGGCACAGAGTGTAACCAATAAGTGCTCCGTTCTACTCCTAACTCAAGCCTGAGTCCGGAGGTTCTCAGCTCAGTGCACGAACTCCGTGGCACCGGCGAGGATCCTGAAATACATTGGATAGATTTTTAACTCGAAATTGTGCCTGGGCAGTGCCGTTTAGACTACACTTTTTCCGATTTCCAACTGCCAAGAGATTCTTTACGTGCGCAACAATACACACGGGCGTCCGATCCCACTTCTCAGAGACCAGGGGAAATTTTGTTATTAGAATTCCACGTGAAAAAATCCCGGCCCTCACCGGGGCTTGAATCCGGGACCTCCAGCACTCGAGGCGGACACCAAGCAGTACAATATGTACATAACGTTGTGTATGTCAAGGACTGTTTTATACGTATCGTTCTGTATCGGGTATATGATGCTTTTACGATATTTTCGTACACCAGTCGGCACTGGATGAGTGAGTCTCATCTCGTCTTATCTCATCTCATCTAGTCTCATCTCTTCTCATCCCTCTTGTACCTGGCAGTGTCAAGGTCAGTGATGCGATCAACATCAAGCCTGTCACGATTACTTCCAAGAACATCTTCTAGGACCCATGTCAGCCTGGGTCACGCTCAGAGCTCAGGTCAATTTCAAGCATCCATTCCTTCACTGGGATTCGAACATGTGACCCCCGTACAGGCAAGTGTGTTGGCGACTGTGCTATGACGGCTACTCCAAGACCAGCCCAATCAGTGGCTGCAGCTTTGACCGTGCTCATAATCCCTTATCTAGTTAATAACAACACATTCAGTTATTACCAACGTGAACACAGTTGAAAGCGGGTTCAGCGAATGAGCTCATCGCTTGACAAAGTGATTGAAAGACTGGCCATCTATTTCTCATTGCTCTCAGGTTTACACAAAGTGATTGAAAGACTGGCCATCTATTTCTCATTGCTCTCAGGTTTACACAAAGTGATTGAAAGACTGGCCATCTATTTCTCATTGCTCTCAGGTTTACACAAAGTGATTGAAAGACTGGCCATCTATTTCTCATTGCTCTCAGGTTTACACAAAGTGATTGAAAGACTGGCCATCTATTTCTCATTGCTCTCAGGTTTACACAAAGTGATTGAAAGACTGGCCATCTATTTCTCATTGCTCTCAGGTTTACACAAAGTGATTGAAAGACTGGCCATCTATTTCTCATTGCTCTCAGGCTTATACAAGGTGATTGAAAGACTGGCCATCTATTTCTCATTGCTCTCAGGTTTACACAAAGTGATTGAAAGACTGGCCATCTATTTCTCATTGCTCTCAGACCTACACACAGTGATGGCGTTATCACATAACAGATTCATAACAGGAGATTGTTTCGGGAATTTTTTAAAGTAATCATAATTTTAGGAAATTTTCGATACACAAGGCATACATAGACTGACTCAATCTGAACCCGGCAACACACCAAGTACTCGATAGTGACTTGCCTCTTCACGTTACATGCCTCATCCTAATTATGAGCCACATCGATAAGCTTTGGCGGCCATATTTTGCCATCTCATAAGATCACCTGAGTCTTGTATCAGTCTGTATTATTTTCCTGTGAATTGACGAATAAACATTTCCTAGACATATGTAAAGCCATTGCTTTCTTTTGTTGGCAGTGACAATGCTGGTCGCTGGCAGTAGTTATTGTCTCTACACAGGGATTCCCTGCCTACGTCGCTGGCAGTAGTTATTGTCTCTACACAGGGATTCCCTGCCTACGTCGATGGCAGTAGTTATTGTCTCTACACAGGGATTCCCTGCCTACGTCGCTGGCAGAAGTTATTGTCTCTACACATGGATTCTCTGCCTACGTCGCTGGCAGAAGTTATTGTCTCTACAGAGGGATTCTCTGCCTACGTCGCTGGCAGTAGTTATTGTCTCTACAGAGGGATTCTCTGCCTACGTCGCTGGCAGTAGTTATTGTCTCTACAGAGGGATTCCTTGCCTACGTCGCTGGCAGTAGTTATTGTCTCTACAGAGGGATTCTCTGCCTACGTCGCTGGCAGTAGTTATTGTCTCTACAAAGAGATTCTCTGCCTACGTCGCTGGCAGTAGTTATTGTCTCTACAGAGGGATTCTCTGCCTACGTTGCTGGCAGTAGTTATTGTCTCTATAAAGGGATTCTCTGCCTACGTCGCTGGCAGTAGTTATTGTCTCTACACAGGGATTCTCTGCCTACGTTGCTGGCAGTAGTTATTGTCTCTATAAAGGGATTCTCTGCCTACGTCGCTGGCAGTAGTTATTGTCTCTACACAGGGATTCCCTGCCTACGTCGATGGCAGTAGTTATTGTCTCTACACAGGGATTCTCTGCCTACGTCGCTGGCAGTAGTTATTGTCTTTACACAGGGATTCTCTGCCTACGTTGCTGGCAGTAGTTATTGTCTCTACACAGGGATTCTCTGCCTACGTCGCTGGCAGTAGTTATTGTCTCTACAATGGGATTCTCTGCCTACGTCGCTGGCAGTAGTTATTGTCTCTATAGAGAGATTCTCTGCCTACGTCGCTGGCAGTAGTTATTGTCTCTACACAGGGATTCTCTGCCTACGTCGCTGGCAGTAGTTATTGTCTCTACACAGGGATTCTCTGCCTACGTCGCTGGCAGTAGTTATTGTCTCTACACAGGGATTCTCTGCCTACGTTGCAAACGTGAGACCATAATCAAACATACATTTTGTAAAGTGAAACGAGCGGGCGGACAGAATGGCTGGGTCTGCACCCCTTGCTGGTGTATGGGTGCATGATACGGCAGATATGGTCGGGGACTTTTGGAATTCTGTGTATAGTGCAGAAGAACGGGTAGATAATCACAGCCTGGAGAGTATGGTGCTGCAGGGAGTGACCACAGGACCTGACCAACACTCAGCACTCGGAATGAATGCCAAGCAGCACATAATCAGACACTAGCACCATTAGTATTGGGACTCTTCGCTGGCTGTTGTAGATGAGGAGGAAGACGCCGTTACATGTATCCGTTTTAAAATACACAATCACAGTTGAATATTAACTGAATGAATAATGTATTTTTATGTACTGCTACTGACAGTTCTTCGTTGATTTTTTTTTTTTTAAATTCGCATATCCTTTACAGGACATCGCTGTCAACAGCAGCATCTTTCAGCTGTCTGTTGATTTCGTAGCAAGATTACACTCAGTAGTTTGCCATTGCTTTCTGAGCGGCCGGCTCAGTTATCCCGCAAGTCACCAGCCGGGGTAGAACCGCTCCCAGTTCTCTCCCGCTACGAGACTCTCCCGATACGAAAGTATTGTAACCCCTCGGCCAGAGAGACCGGCTCTTCGTTGATGCAGGGGATATAGAGGGATAAATACTTTCTAAATACGAATTTCATTGTTTTGATGTTGGAAGAGGGTCGTTCCGAGAAGCTATATTAAATGAAGCCGATTTTATTTTCCATCATAAAATCGCTAAATGAATATCAACACTTGCGAGATTCGGGGACGATCTGGGGGAGGGCGACCCCCCCCCCCCCTCTCCACTCCGCCCCTCTTTTTTCCGCCGAACACCCCCCCCCCCCCCCACCACGAGTGAATTAGTTTCTCGTACATTCGCATTCTATACACTGTCTTTTATCTTCTGGCCACTCGTTAACGTGATCCACGCTGTCGTAAGCATTTTTGCCTGGTTGTATTCTCATTTAATTTCTTTTCCTATGGCGAGGAGTTAGAGATGATTTGTTAATAATAAAACATATATAGATAGTGTTCTAATGTAAAGTCAGTGTAAGGTCTTAGATATGACTGAACCACCGTATGACAGTAGACGGAATGTTGGACTGCGCTTACAAAACTCGACACCCCATACTGTGCCAACGGCTTCGGCGGAGGAGCGCATTTTGGAGGGTGCAAGCCTTATTCTAGTGCTAGAAAATGCAACCTAAAGACTAAATGTCGTGGCAGAGTCGACGGGCCCTAAGTCTTTGTATGCAACTGGTCTGGATCGAAATTCCGACAGGCCGACAGTTAAAGCGTTGCTTTGCTAATCCGGCAGCTTCTGCAGCTTGTCTTGTTCCGGAAGTATTGGTGTTACCTTTCCTCTGGGGTAAACTAGGTAGGCCGAGAGAGGGACGATGCTGCATGTGCAACACATGGTCTCTAAAATTCAACAAAGGCTTTGTGCTATTTTTGAAGGAAAATATGACAAACTATCGTCTGTCAAGACTGCAAGGTGCCAGTGCAGTCCAATGTAATGTCATACATTTGAAAACTATTCAACAAATCAAATTGATGACACGTTAGTTTCGTGTGGTAATTGTCTTGCCCTATGACTAGAAATGTCTTCTAACAGCCTGTCTAACCTTCACTTCTAATTGCAGGGCGCCAATAACAAGCAACACGTTCATCGGTGGCCTGTGTGCGACAAGCGCTGGTTCACCAACACTAGTGTGAGCAACAAACAACTTACACCGTGTAAAGTGTACGTCCAGCAACCGCGTAACCATTTTCCCGCGTTACGAGAGACATTATACTTGGATCAAACAGTGATATTGTAACTTTTCAATGATTCGGGAGGAAACTTTGTGATGTTTTTAAGGATTCCAGCGGAGTCAAGTGGGACATCGTGGTTTTCCTAAGGCTCAAGCAGAAACATCGTTATTTTTAGAGGATTCAAGCGCAGAATCGTATTCTACTACAAGGTCTCAATAAGTGACATGCCATTTTTGTTTCCTCAAAAATTCAGCAAGATGCATAGTGAATTTTAAAGGACGAAAGTGGATACTCATTGCATTTGTTCAAGGATTCAAGAAAAGACATCCTATTTCACACATGAACTAACACATGTTATTGTGTTCATGAACTTATACAAAGACATCGTATTCAACTGATGACACACTGAGACATATTTCTGCATTCAACTTCAGTCAAGGTGGAATCATATGGTAAGTCCTTTTCTTCAGCCTGATACTCTTATATCCATCATGTGCCATGCCGATAAGCGTGGGCAGTCATGTTTCACCATGTCACACGATCACCAGTCATGGAATAGATCAATGTTCTTGCCTAGACCATACCACGTGGCCAGTTCATCCAGATATTTATTTCTCTGCTTTCCCCTTGTTATCTTTCCCTCGATCTTGCCAGTTGTCATCAAGTTCTCGAATTTATTTCTTCTCATAACTTGGCCACCCCCAAAAAGATTGGGAATGTTTCCGTCTAATGCACCTAATCAGTTTACGGTTTTCATTTGTTTCGTGTAGGACTTGGTCATTGGTATTTCTGTTTGTCCATAGGATTTCTTGCATTTTCCTAAGAAACCACATTTCCACAGCTAAGAATTAGCCATATTAGGAGTCAGAAGTGGATTGAGGGAGAACGTGTTGTGACAACTGTGGAAGGTTACAGGTATTAGAGTCAGAAGTGGATTGAGGGAGAAAGTGTTGTGACAACTGTAGAAGGTTACTGGTATTAGAGTCAGAAGTGGATTGAGGGAGAACGTGTTGTGACAACTGTGGAAGGTTACTGGTATTAGAGTCAGAAGTGGATTGAGGGAGAAAGTGTTGTGACAACTGTAGAAGGTTACTGGTATTAGAGTCAGAAGTGGATTGAGGGAGAAAGTGTTGTGACAACTGTAGAAGGTTACTGGTATTAGAGTCAGAAGTGGATTGAGGGAGAAAGTGTTGTGACAACTGTGGAAGGTTACTGGTATTAGAGTCAGAAGTGGATTGAGGGAGAAAGTGTTGTGACAACTGTGGAAGGTTACTGGTATTAGAGTAAGAATTGGATTGAGGGAGAACGTGTTGTGACAACTGTGGAAGGTTACTGGTATTAGAGTCAGAAGTGGATTGAGGGAGAAAGTGTTGTGACAACTGTAGAAGGTTACTGGTATTAGAGTCAGAAGTGGATTGAGGGAGAACGTGTTGTGACAACTGTGGAAGGTTACTGGTATTAGAGTCAGAAGTGGATTGAGGGAGAAAGTGTTGTGACAACTGTAGAAGGTTACTGGTATTAGAGTCAGAAGTGGATTGAGGGAGAACGTGTTGTGACAACTGTGGAAGGTTACTGGTATTAGAGTCAGAAGTGGATTGAGGGAGAAAGTGTTGTGACAACTGTAGAAGGTTACTGGTATTAGAGTCAGAAGTGGATTGAGGGAGAAAGTGTTGTGACAACTGTAGAAGGTTACTGGTATTAGAGTCAGAAGTGGATTGAGGGAGAAAGTGTTGTGACAACTGTGGAAGGTTACTGGTATTAGAGTCAGAAGTGGATTGAGGGAGAAAGTGTTGTGACAACTGTGGAAGGTTACTGGTATTAGAGTAAGAATTGGATTGAGGGAGAACGTGTTGTGACAACTGTGGAAGGTTACTGGTATTAGAGTCAGAAGTGGATTGAGGGAGAAAGTGTTGTGACAACTGTAGAAGGTTACTGGTATTAGAGTAAGAATTGGATTGAGGGAGAACGTGTTGTGACAACTGTGGAAGGTTACTGGTTTTAGAGTCAGAAGTGGATTGAGGGAGAACGTGTTGTGACAACTGTGGAAGGTTACTGGTATTAGAGTAAGAATTGGATTGAGGGAGAACGTGTTGTGACAACTGTGGAAGGTTACTGGTATTAGAGTCAGAAGTGGATTGAGGGAGAAAGTGTTGTGACAACTGTAGAAGGTTACTGGTATTAGAGTAAGAATTGGATTGAGGGAGAACGTGTTGTGACAACTGTGGAAGGTTACTGGTATTAGAGTCAGAAGTGGATTGAGGGAGAAAGTGTTGTAACAACTGTAGAAGGTTACTGGTATTAGAGTCAGAAGTGGATTGAGGGAGAAAGTGTTGTGACAACTGTGGAAGGTTACTGGTATTAGAGTAAGAATTGGATTGAGGGAGAACGTGTTGTGACAACTGTGGAAGGTTACTGGTATTAGAGTCAGAAGTGGATTGAGGGAGAAAGTGTTGTGACAACTGTAGTAGGTTACTGGTATTAGAGTCAGAAGTGGATTGAGGGAGAAAGTGTTGTGACAACTGTGGAAGGTTACTGGTATTAGAGTAAGAATTGGATTGAGGGAGAACGTGTTGTGACAACTGTGGAAGGTTACTAGTATTAGAGTCAGAAGTGGATTGAGGGAGAACATGTTGTGACATTTGTAGACGTTTACTGGTAATATAGTCAGAAGTGGACTGAGGAAGCACGTGTTGTGACAACTGTGGAAAGTTACTGGTTTTAGAGTCAGAAGTGGACTGAGAGAGAACATGTTGTGACAACTGTAAAAGGTTACTGGTATTAGAGTCAGAAGTGGATTGAGGAAGCACGTGTTGTATGAGTGGTTAGAAACACACAGCCCGCTATCAGCGATCGCACTTATCAGTTCCCTGAACACTGATTTTATGGGCCATAGTCAATCTCATAAACAGTGTTTCAACTAATCTGTACATATTTCAAGAGCGGAACAGAACGGTGGCAAGGGGGGGGGGGGAGAGAGAGAGAGACAACGGTGGTAAACAACGTTTTAACATCATGACTCAGTATAAGTGACAGACTAAAGCTTCACGCGACCATGGCAATTGAGATTCTGGCCTTGGTATTTTAAGTGTTAAGTCTTTTTATATTCTAAGTCAAAATTTTAAGGTCGGATGTCTAGTAAACTTCATCACTACTTTTCCTTCCCAACCAGATTCTGAAAAGTACCTGTACCTGTTTAGTGAGGCGATGTCACCCCAAGGCTGTGCTGGTACCTGTTTAGTGAGGCGCTGCCGCCCCAAAGCTATGCTGGTACCTGTTTAGTGAGGCGCTGCCACCCCAAGGCTGTGAGGGTTCCCGTTTAGTGAGGCGCTGCCGCCCCAAGGCTGTGCTGGTACCTGTTTAGTGAGGCGCTGTCGCCCCAAGGCTGTGCTGGTTCCCGTTTAGTGAGGCGCTGCCGCCCCAAGGCTGTGCTGGCACCCGTTTAGTGAGGCGCTGCCGTCCAAAGGCTGTGCTGGTACCCGTTTAGTTAGGAGCTGCCGCCCCAAGGCTGTGCTGGTACCCGTTTAGTGAGGCGCTGCCGCCCCAAGGCTGTGCTGGTACCCGTTTAGTGAGGCGATGCCGCCCAAAGGCTGTGCTGGTACCCGTTTAGTGAGGCGCTGCCGCCTCAAGGCTGTGCTGGTACCCGTTTAGTGAGGCGCTGCCGCCCCAAGGCGCTGCTGGTACCCGTTTAGTGAGGCACTGCCTCCCCAAGGCTGTGCTGGTACCCGTTTAGTGAGGCGCCGCCGCCCCAGGGCTGTGCTGGTACCCGTTTAGTGAGGCGCTGCCGCCCCATGGCTGTGCTGGTACCCGTTTAGTGAGGCGATTTTGCAGCAGACCGCCTTGCATTGTTTTTTTTAATAAAATGGTATAGGTACCGGTCGTTCAGAAAGTAGTGGCAAACTACTGAACGTAAACTTGCCAAGAGATCACAAACAGACCAAAACCTTCTGGTGATAACTATGACATCCTGTAAAATATATGCAGATAACTTTTTAACTAATGGTATCAAATAGTCTGTTACATACAATTAATTAGCTTAATAAGGAGGAGGAGAAGCAGAAGACTTCTTTTACACTTAAAGACAAGAATTGGTCTTTGTTGGTCATGTTATAAAAAGGGAAGGCATGCGGAATAGTGCCACAACTAACAACATCTGAGAGTATTGAAGCAGAGATCGACATGCGGAATAGTGTCACAACTAACAACATCTGAGAGTATTGAAGCAGAGACCGACATGCGGAATAGTGTCACAACTAACAACATCTGAGAGTATTGAAGCAGTGACAGACAGAAAAATGTAATGAGAGAATGCTGGGTAGTTTAGCATTCTCGCAGAAGACAGAAACGATAGATAGTTGTTGTGGACCATGGTAGCCTTCATGCTTGCTCCTACACTTCTAGACATCTTCTTCACCCTTCTCTTAAGACAGGCATTTGGGACTGCCACTGAAGGCACATACCTCCATACAAGATCTGATGGCAACATTTGTAACCCATCAAGACTCAAGGCAAAGACCAAAATAAAATCAAGATGCATAAGAGAACTACATTTTGCAGACAATGCAGCATTGACTACTCATACAGCAGAAGATCTTCATCGGCTCATAGATCGTTTTGCAGCAGCTTGCGCTTGCAGAGACTTTTGGGCTCACCATCATTCTAAATAAAGTACAGGTGATGGAACAAGATGCTGGTGCGTCTCCATCAATTAAAATTTATAATTAAGAACTGAAGGCTGTTCATGAGTTTGCGCATTTTGGGGTCGATAATATTAGATAATCTTTCCTTAGAGATAGAAATCGACAGATGCATTGGAAAAAGCAGCCACAACACTTTTTAGGCTAACTAAGATAGTTTGGGAGAAAAATAGACTAACAGAGCATACAAAAGTTCAAGTATATAAAGCATGTGTGGCACACTACTCTATGGGTCTGAATCCTGGACCTTGTACTCACGACATGAAAAACAGTTGAATTCCTTCCACATGAGATGTTTGAGACGTATCCTGGGCATATCGTGGAAAGTTCATGTAACAAACAAACACATGCTTGAAAGAGCGGATATTACCATAGTGAATTCCCTCTCAAGCAGAGACGCCTCAGGTGGCTGGGCCACGTTTTTAGAGTGGAGTATGAACGTATTCCCAAAGATCTCCTATACGGAGAACTTGTCACTGGGAAGAGGCCAACCGGAAGACCCCAAATGCGATATAAGGATGTGTGTAAACAAGATATGAAAACCCTCGGCATAGATCCAGACACGTGGGAAAGTGTTGCAGCACACAGATGTTCTTGAAGAAGCAATTTACGAAACTGACTTTCGCTCTTTGAGCGCAAGCTGATCCAACAAACTGAGGATAGGAGGCACAGGCATAAAATGCACCCAGGGACATGCCTCGTCTTACAGATGCGGATATGATGACAGAGATTGTAACTCTCGCATTGGACTATACAGTCACCAGCGGTGCTGTCAGGTGCCTCCCCAGAGGCACAACTCTATAGTCCTACAGGACTGAAAGAGGCCTACTACTAGAGGGCAAGGTTACTTATTGGCTTATTGGAACTTTACACTGGCTGTTGAAGATGAGGACTGAGCGCCTATGGGAATGCCCCGAGTGCAGTGATGTCAGTTCTTGACCCAGTTCAATTCATCTCAATATTGAAATATAGGATCAAGCAATACCTGGATAGACATATACTGAAATATAGGATCAAGCAATACCTGGATAGACATATACTGAAATATAGGATCAAGCAATACCTGGATAGAGATATACTGAAATATAGGATCAAGAAATACCTGGATAGACATATACTGAAATAAACAGAAGTAGGCAATACGTGAATAGATATACATTGAAACAAACAGGAGTAGGCATTATGAAGATAGACATACATTGTTACAAACAGGAGTAGGCAATATGATAATACATATACATTTACACAAACAGGAGTAGAAAATATCATGATAGACATACATTGATACAAACAGGAGGAGGCATTATCATGACAAACATACACTGAAACAATCAGGAATAGGAAATATGATGAGAGACATACACTGAAACAATCAAATGTAAGCGATGTGCAGGTAGATATACACTAAAATAAACAGGAGAAGTCGATATGTGGGTATTTTATTACTGAAATAAATCAATCACTATTATTCTAACTTCACAGTAAGGACAAATTATTTTCGGGCCTAGGGAGGCAAAAATA
>OY992896.1:35358779-35411001 GCA_963921405.1 Cepaea hortensis
TCTCACACACACACACACACAAACACTCTCTCTCTTCTTCTTCTGTCTCTCTCTATCTTCTTCTGTCTCTGTCTCTCTCTCTCTTCTTCTTCTGTCTCTGCCTCTAACTCTCTCTCTCTCTCTTCTTCTTCTGTCTCTGTCTTTAACTCTCTCTCTCTCTTCTTCTTCTGTCTCTTCTCTAACTCTCTCTCTCTCTCTTCTTCTTCTGTCTCTAACTTTCTCTCTCTCTTCTTCTTCTGTCTCTAACTCTCTCTCTCTCTCTTCTTCTTCTGTCTCTAACTCTCTCTCTCTTCTTCTTCTGTCTCTAACTTTCTCTCTCTCTTCTTCTTCTGTCTCTAACTCTCTCTCTCTCTCTTCTTCTGTCTCTGTCTTTAACTCTCTCTCTCTCTCTCTCTTCTTCTTCTGTCTCTTCTCTAACTCTCTCTCTCTCTCTCTCTCTCTTCTTCTTCTGTCTCTGTCTCTAACTCTCTCTCTCTCGCTTCGTCTGTTTGACGTTTCTATTTGTTTCTCTATCTCTTTCTCTCTCTCTCTCTCTCTCTCTCTCTCTGTCTTTCTAACTCTCTGTCTATCTGTCACGGCCACTCTGACTCTGTTTCTTTGCAGTCTCTCTCTCTCTTCTTCTGCCTCTGTTTGTCTCTCTCTCTCTCTCTCTCTCTCTCTCTCTCTCTCTCTCTCTCTCTCAATGTATCTATGTCTACCTCTTTCTGTCTCGCTGGCACTGCCTTTCTATCACTGTTTCTACTCTGTCACTCTGTCAGTCTCTCTCTCTCTCTGCCTCTTTGTCCCTGTCGCTCTCTGTTACTGTCTCTCTCTCTATCACTGTCTCTCTCTGCCACTGTCTCTCTCTGTCACGGTCTCTCTCAATCACTCTGTCTCTCTGTAAATGTCTCCCGCTCTCTGTCCCTGTATCTCTCTCTGTCTCTCTCTCTCTTTCTCTCTCTCTCTCTCTCTCTCTCTCTCTCTCTCTCTCTCTCTCTCTCTCTCTCACCTCAAGAGCCACACATACCCAGTTGTTTACTTTGAATATTGTCATACCCTGCTGCGGTCGTAATTTCCCTTATCTATGATACTCTAAACTGAGGAAGGTCAGAAGAACATATAATGTAACATACTGTTACCATCATACCATTCTGCTACCGTGGTGTTCGCTGTACATTTACGAGCACTCTTGTCTGCTTTCCTAAATTGTCATTAGTTCACCCAATGAAACTCTATGAAATGCTATTTCCTGATGTATGCATCTTTCATCCGGCCGCGTGTCAGGTTTAATAAATCTGTCCCTATATATGTTGCTGAATGAACAATGCATGTAATAACGCCCGCCTCCATTACGTCTTTTCTGAATTAAAATACGATGAGCCATCATTGGTGAGATTCAACTGACCGTTAGTTTAAATTATTTGCGATCTTTTGTCTTCAACAGTAAAACCATTGTCTTTCTTTTCTTGTTAGCTCTCTTATATAACTGTAAATACGAGTGACCTTTTATAGATTATAATCAGGAGTCGCACTTTATAGAGTGCCGGCTTCCTGGCCTAGAGGTTAGCGACTTTTCTCCGTAATCTTGTATACTCTCGTAGGTAACGTGACGACGGTGAGAATCAGCAGTGATTAGAATCGCGTCGGTAACTTACGGGGAATGTGAACCGGCCGCTCAGAAAGCAATTGCAAACTACTGAGCGTAATCTTGCCAAGAAATCAACAATCAGCTGAAAGATGCTGATGTTGACAGCGATGTCCTGTAAAGGATATGAAACAAAAGTGACGAGCCACATATTATAAACATAACCACGAGTCACCCACTATAGTGATTGTAACCGAGAGTCACCCATTATAGAAATTGTAACCATGAGTCATACATTATAGAAATTGTAATGAGTCGCACATTATAAATGTTTTATTAATATGATTTTAAATACCCAAATAGAACCATTACCTACACAACAGTTATAACAACTATGGCGGTTTGACATTAATAATATGTTAATTGTATTAATAAATAATATATTAATCGGGATATCAATTGTGATCTGATAACAAGATCTTATGTTTTTTTATAACACGCTAACCTATATTCCCGTGATTGTGTGACCCCGAACACAAAGAGAAGACAGAAACTAGACACAGAAGCCATTGATGTCTGTGTGGAATGCTAAGAATGAGCTAAAATTAACAACTGCAGACGGACTTTTTACTTTACTAGCAAATGATTGCCCATGTAATTATAAGACACAGGTCATGTTTGGGCCACTTTAAGAATACATAGAACCCGTGACAACGTGACAGATTGAGGATAAAGATGTCGTCTATGTCAGAGATGATGTGTGTGTGGGTGGAGTGGGACGACAGTCGATCACGCCTGGAACCTACCCGAACTAACGATGTCGATACTCGTGTTCGTTCACGCTTCGCCATCTCAGACAATCACTAGTTTTGGATAAATCACTAGTTTTGGATAGATCACTAGTTTTGGATAAATCACTAGTTGTGGATAAAGTCTGTATCCTTTTCCCCTTTATGCCATCTAGCACGGCATCTCTTTGCCTACCCCTTGCTCTTGACCTAACAAGTTCCCCTGTTGTCACACAGTTTTCAAGTTTAATTCTCTCCGTAATGTGCCGAAAAATCGTCACTGTTTACGTCTAACTTCTCTAACCAGTTGACGGACAGAAGATGTGGCTATTTCATTATAAAAGCTTAGTACTTGTTACATTAGACATGTATAATAGAATCCTAAGTGGCTCAACCAAACACGTAATCTGGACAAAAACGCCGTTGGATCCAACACTCTGGTAATCTTGTGAAATATTGAACCATGGTCGGCCAAGTTTACCGGCCTGAAACACAGTGGTAGTAGATCCTGGGATGTTTATGATAACCAAATATATTACATTTTAGCCACGTTTCGATGTTCATATCCCAATCTTGTTGTTAACACAAACTACAGCCCATCACATACTCCAGCCTTGTGGTTAAAGCAAACTACAGCCCATCACATAGCCAGTCTTGTGGTTAACACAAACTACAGCCCATCACATATGTTCACATGCAGTTAAAAAACAAGTGAAATGCCCTGGTTCCTACTGGGTATATGGTATAGCGCGCATGTGTTTAAACCAATCGATACATGATGATTGATGTCATCAATTTAAGACTGGTTGCCTGTACTTCCCATTCAATTTCCTAATACCTGTTTAGACATGGTTAATCTGCCTCGGTGGGGATTCGAACGCATGGCTTTCGGGCAGGTTTTTCAGCCTTCTAGCCACACAATTACCTCGGCTTCAATCGCAGCAGTAGTGTCAATATATGCTTACCAAATGCTGACGAAATCAATGTAGTGTTTGGTAGAGTTGATTTCTAACTATATCAGCCACACCATCCGCCCTCAACTTTCCCAGTTAAGTGGCGAGTTGTTCCAAATAAGCGGAACAAATTCTGGCTATATTATTAGGCTTGAATTTATAGATAAAATAGTTTATCTTATTTTTAATTCTAAACATACTTCCTCTCCTCTGAAATAACGACTCGCAACAGTGAGAGACCTCACAACTTACAAGGCGGTTACGAGAACAGCTGTCAGTGTCATCAGAATGACCATCTGGTCTCTTCAAAAACAAATTGTTTAAAAGTGAATAAATAGAACTGGTGATCGCCTCACGCATGTCTGATGATGCATGGCCTGGTCTGCGCAGATTTCAGTTTAATTACTATTGGGATGCGTTGTTTGACGCTGGAAACATTCCGTCCCATAAAAACGCCAATAACGAAGCAGACATTAATCAGTAGCTCCAGCCGTTTGCGTCATCCGCTGCCATCTTTCACGACTTGCAGCAGTTATATTTAGCTGTTTTTATTTTAATTAGGCTCGTTCTGGACAAATTAACATGTGAAACCAAGCAATGTGCATATGTCGAGCTTGTGGCCAGACCGACATCAGCAATGTGTGCGTGTATAAGACTATATATATATATATATATATATATATATATATATATATATATATATATATATATATATATATATATATATATATATATTCCCCGCCCCCCCCCCCCCCCACGTTTCCGTCCTGTTTCAGGATATTGCGGTCAACACCAGCATCTTTTTTGGCTGTATGTTGATTCCTAGGCTAGATTACGCTCATCATCACTCCACAACTTTCTGAGCGACCGGCTCCATACTCTCGTAAGCCACTGGCGCGACTCGAACCACTTATAATTCTCGTGCGCTCACGTCTACCACGAGAGTATTCGGGATTAACGGAGAAAGCTGCTAACCCTCGGCCAGGGAGCCGGCATATATATATATATATATCAGCTGATACGGAGCCGCGGCACGGCTGTGAGAGTATATATCAGCTGACACGGAGCCGCGACACGGATGTGGCCTACCACCTTAGTGGCCTTGGGTTGGATCCTCATAGGGGCGGATTAGAAGTTCTCAAATTGATCTTGGTTCCCAAATTGGCCTAGCCTAAAATATAATGATTATGAAATGACTTGGGAAATAAAGGTGACCGGAAGGATATTGATCACAACAACACCATCCGAGCGGTCAATACAATATATCCAGCCCCATATAGCCACTGTGCCTTGTGTAAACTTTAATGCTGAGCCGACAGCATCTGCAGCATACCTTGTTCCAGGCGTACTGGTCATTCTTGTCTCTGGAGAAAACAAGGCAAAGCCGGGAGAGAGAACATGCTTCATTGGCAACACATGTTCTCTGAATTCAAGTCCAGACATTGTGCCATGGAATTCTAGCTCTAGTTCCAATCCACATACTTTCGTCTGTACAGACGGCAAGGTGTCACTTACTTACTTGCTTAGTATAAGGCATGGGAGAATATCATGAGGACAGGATAGATCGAGGGGAAGAGAGGCTTGCCACCCGTGCCCTCCGAAGCGAGGCAAGCCACTCTGCTTGACGAATGTCTGTCCTCACCTTCCTTAGCATGCTTTCTTAGTCGGTTACAATAACGATGTGTGTGTATTGTATTCTCTATCCAGCGGAGAGCTGCAGTGACTGCCTTCACCTCCATTCTTAAGCTAATGTTGTGCTATCATATGCCAGGCTCTCCTACACCAAACGTCGACCATTAGCTTTTGCTACGAACCCCAGGCACTTCTCCTACCTCTTGACACCGAACCATCTGTGTAGATGTACCCATCACCCGAGCGAGCATTATCCTGAATTAGTTGCTGAATTTCCACTTCCGTGGCCTCTGCTGGCCACTACCTGCATTCCCGGCTCAATGTGATTATGACTGCACAAGTCTGACTGCTCCGCTGGCACTCTTACCCACTCCTCTCTTCGCCTAGTGTTCTCCAAGATGCACACATATCTGATCGTATCCCCCACCTGAGCCATCCATGATGTTCCTCTTATCAGTCGCTGACCCTTAACTGCTTCCAGCGCCTCATGCAAAGGGTGATCTGTGTCTGCAGCTACTCTGAGGTATGTCTTCGCCTGCATCACCTTGAGCCTACTTGTATCAGTCGGCAAACCAAGGATGTATCGCATACGCACTACTGGGGTGTCTCCTGTGCATCCCAGAATGACCCGCATAGCTTCGTTCTGTATGCGCTCTAGCTTTACCAGCTGACTCTTTGAGACAGTGAGCAGTCCTAGTCCATAATCAATCACTGAGGGGATCAAGTGCTGATATAGTGTGAAAAGCATTCTCTGCTCTGTGTCTATTGCAGTCATAGTTTTACGTGCATTGAGTCCCTTTTGAGATATTGTCACAACCGTCTCCACATGGTCCTTGAAGGACAGGCTCCTGTCAAATGTGATTCCCAGATACTTCAGTTTGTTCTCTCTGCTGACGTTTCTACCATCTATCATGAGGCTCGGGACATCAGCTCTCACAATCCTATTGTCCAGAGAGCACCACAAACGGGTGGATGACAGCACACATTTCTGTGCATTAGTCAATCACTTTGTCTACTGTCGCCTGTAGCTCCTGAGCTGTTTGTTCCTTATCTCTCCCCTGCCTATATGCAATAATATCATCTGCAAATGTTAGTATCTTTCCGACCCTTGGTTCTTCTAGGTTTGCAATCTTGCTCGTATACACGTTAAAGAGCACAAGTGAGATTGCAGATCCCTGTGGCAGTTCCGGGGTTAAAATATGTGGCTCCGAGGTCCATGCACCCAGACGGAGAGCAACCCGAAGAGAATACAGGACAGCTGCTATCTATCTCACCAACCAGTGATTTACCCCCTTCTCCATCAGTGCGGTCATCAAAATATCATATCTGACTTTATTGTACGCATCCTCGAGATGAAGCGCTGCCGCCATCGTTTCCTGTCATTCTGGAACCCCTCATAAATGTTAAAGGCAAAAGTGGCTGCATTTGACTAGGTATCTGTTCCTCGCCTGTAGTTCCCCAGACCTGGGGAGCTGGTCGACCATCACTAACCCAGCACATCCACCGGTGGATGATCGTGGACCGGCCTCTAGATATGGAGGTTAGCTGCGAATTCCCAATAAGCAGTCGCGGACCAACTGGCGGTAGGCACAGAGGACGAAGCGGGATCGCAGGGTGGGATCTGATATCATTATAAAATACCTCATATGCTCGAAGACGTACCTGCCATGCGAGTTAGGGGCGCTTTAACTCCCCCCCCCCCCCCCGGGTAGGTGGAACCCGTTAGCTTTGAAGAGCAGCCCATCCAGGAGACAGAAAACTCTAAATATAAACTCCCCAAGTTCAAAGTGGATCAGCGTGCTGAGGAACTGTATGGCCACGGGTAAGCTGATCGTGAACGTTGGACGTCTGGCAGGCGTGCGGGCGGCATCAGGCGTATGGACTCCTGCGGGACATCACTTGCCTCTTCGCTAGTAAGCAGACAATACTAGGGTGACCGGTTATTTCCTGCAATATCCATCCCACTTCGGAATTCAGCTACCATCACACTCAGTCATTCAACTACCATCACACTCAGGAATTCAGCTACCATTACGCCCTGACGTTCAGCTACCATCACCCACATGAATTCAGCTACCATCACACTCAGTCGTTCAGCTACCATCACACTCAGGAATTCAGCTACCATCACACTCAGGAATTTAGCTACCATCACACTCAGGAATTCAGCTACTATCACACTCAGGAATTCAGCTACCATCACCCACATGAATTCAGCTACCATCACACTCAGTCGTTCAGCTACCATCACACTCAGGAATTCAGCTACCATCACACTCAGGAATTCAGCTACCATCACACTCAGGAATTCAGCTACCATCACACTCAGGGATTCAGCTACCATTACACTCAGACGCTCAGCTACCATCACATTCAGTCGTTCAGCTACCATCACATTCAGTCGTTCAGCTACCATCACACTCAGGAATTCAGCTACCATTACGCCCAGACGTTCAGCTACCATCACCCACATGAATTCAGCTACCATCACACTCAGTCGTTCAGCTACCATCACACTCAGGAATTCAGCTACCATCACACTCAGGAATTCAGCTACCATCACACTCAGGAATTCAGCTACTATCACACTCAGGAATTCAGCTACCATCACCCACATGAATTCAGCTACCATCACACTCAGTCGTTCAGCTACCATCACACTCAGGAATTCAGCTACCATCACACTCAGGAAATCAGCTACCATCACACTCAGGAATTCAGCTACCATCACACTCAGGGATTCAGCTACCATTACACTCAGACGCTCAGCTACCATCACCCTCATGAATTCAGCTACCATCATCCTCATGAATTCAGCTACCATCACACTCAGTCGTTCAGCTACCATCACACTCAGTTATTCAGCTACCATCACACTCAGATGTTCAGCTACCATCACACTCAGGAATTCAGCTATCATCACACTCAGGAATTCAGCTATCATCACACTCAGGAATTCAGCTACCATCACACTCAAATGTTCAGCTACCATCACACTCAGGAATTCAGCTATCATCACACTCAGGAATTCAGCTACCATTACACTCAGGAATTCAGCTACCATCACAATCAGACGTTCTGCTACCATCACACTCAGACATTTTGCTACCATCACACTCAGACGTTCAGCTACCATCACACTCAGACGTTCAACTACCATCACTCTCAGATGTTCAGCTACCATCACACTCAGTCGTTCAGCTACCATCACACTCAGACGTTCAGATACCATCACACTCAGTCGTTCAGCTACCATCACACACAGACGTTCAGATACCATCACACTCAGTCGTTCAGCTACCATCACACTCAGTCGTTCAGCTACCATCACACTCATGAATTCAGCTACCATCACACTCATGAATTCATTTACCATCACACTCAAGAATTCAGTTACCATCACACTCATGAATTCATTTACCATCACACTCAAGAATTCAGTTACCATCACACTCATGAATTCAGTTACCATCACACTCAAGAATTCAGTTACCATCACACTCAAGAATTCAGTTACCATCACACTCATGAATTCATTTACCATCACACTCAAGAATTCAGTTACCATCACACTCAGTCGGTCAGCTACCAACACACTCATGCATGATAAACTCGTAAATATTATTATAATGTCATACATAATAGGTGGTCATTAGGTTGAGATGATGACATGGGTATTTTACTGCGTGTTTTATGGCAAACATTAATAATTACTACGAATAATTCACAGTAGGTATGTATGTTTACCTTGACCTACCATTACACACACCTGGAACCCTCGACAAAAATGACGTTAAGGTTACTAAGCGTATCCTCATAAGTGAATAGTTTGTGTCCTAGATCGTAGTAGGAGATTGTCAACACAGTTCAGAATGCGGGTAATTTCAACGAAGTCTGAATATTAGGAGGCGATTTCAGATTGTTATTACATATTTTACAATGTACAAATGAAAGTACTGTAATAGAAAGCAAAGATACATTAGAAAACTGTGACGAGCACTCTGGAGAAGTATATTGAGATATGGCAAAAAGCCCATAAATTACACCCAGAGTCAAAGAAAACGAATCAGTAATGTTATGAGCGAATAATTATCTGCAGTACACAGTCTGAAGTAATATAAGCCACAAGCATGTGACGACACAACAACTGAACTAATCCAGCCAGGATGAAAATCCAGCGTTCGCATATGTCATCCATTATGTATTCGGATCTTGAACATCGCTGCGTGACCCAGCGCATAAGGATAACAATCGACACCCTTCTCCCAAAGAAAGGACCTTGAACATATTGCACCTGCTGTCGTGCTATCCCACTAAAATTCAAGCTAGCAAATTCCTCTTCCCGATCACCAATATGTGTGCACAGAGTTGATTGCAACAGCCCCATCCGGTCTGATATGCATGTGTAACGGCACAGCCCCATCCGGTCTGATATGCATGTGTAACGGCACATCTCTTATATGCAAAGTTGTATATAAGCTTTCGATAAATACGTTAGTAGAAGTCGGTTAAAAATATTTACCGTTAGAAGATTAATTACCGTTGGGAGATATGCAGTATCTACATTTTAGACGATTTTAAGGGGAGGGACCAGGAACTCCAAATGTCTTGATGTTGAATAACATATTCTTGAAATATTGAGAGCGGCGTATAACCAACACCGAAGAATCACTCCACACATTCGAGAGGAGGATGTGCAAGTGTTTCGATAGAATATTCGTGACATATGAACATTATGGCTGAAAGTTTAAGGTCAGTGTCAGTTTGTCAAACGAATCGCGAGTTATGGTTGTAATGATCGCATGTCTCGCCGTCTGTATGTCTTAAAGCTTCACCCATAATGTATACAGGAAATACACCATGTTGGCAGAAATCTAGCTTTATACCCCGGTGGTCGCGCTAGAGCACTGGCTAGACTGTCGGCTGTAATGGGTTCCATCCACATCGGTACAGACTGAATTAAAACAAAATGGACCTAGCTTCCAGGGCGACCCAGCCTAATACTGGAATTACACTTAGTCTGGGGACATCAAAGCGACCGGTGTGGAACAGACAAACCAGATCATCTACAGTCTATAAAATATGTGTCTATAACCATAAACCAAATGCGCCCTAACGGATTTGGATTTAAAAGAGTCCTTGAATTTAATTAGTTTACATAATACCACACAATCCGACTATTATGGGCCAGATCATGGCCCGACTCTGAAATGGCTGGACATTTATACTACGACATTTTCCCTGGATGTTAATAACTCCGTCCGTCGGTAAAATGTAAATCAAAGAAGTGTTACTTGTGAATACGTATAAAGATAAGTTAACATCAAGCATAACAGTCCATTCTTGTTAACTCGGTGCCGAGATTGGATCTTTGGATGTACAGGCACACATAAGCAGTTGATGAACATAGGCAGATATAAGCAGATGATCTACACAGGCTCGTAACGGTGAGTGGTGTACACAGGCACATAACAGCAGGTGATGTACACAGGCACATAACGGCAGATGATGTACACAGGCACATAACGGTAGGTGATATATACAGGCACATAACGGTAGGTGATATACACAGGCACATAACGGCAGGTGATGTACACAGGCACATAACGGTAGGTGATATATACAGGCACATAACGGTAGGTGATGTACACAGGCACATAACGGTAGGTGATATACACAGGCACATAACGGTAGGTGATGTATACAGGCACATAACGGTAGGTGATATATACAGGCACATAACGGTAGGTGATATATACAGGCACATAACGGTAGGTGATATATACAGGCACATAACGGTAGGTGATGTACACAGGCACATAACGGTAGGTGATATATACAGGCACATAACGGTAGGTGATATATACAGGCACATAACGGTAGGTGATATATACAGGCACATAACGGTAGGTGATATATACAGGCACATAACGGTAGGTGATATATACAGGCACATAACGGTAGGTGATATACACAGGCACATAACGGTAGGTAATGTATACAGGCACATAACGGTAGGTGATGTACACAGGCACATAACGGTAGGTGATATATACAGGCACATAACGGTAGGTGATATATACAGGCACATAACGGTAGGTGATATACACAGGCACATAACGGTAGGTGATATACACAGGCACATAACGGTAGGTGATGTATACAGGCACATAACGGTAGGTGATGTACACAGGCACATAACGGTAGGTGATATATACAGGCACATAACGGTAGGTGATATATACAGGCACATAACGGTAGGTGATATATACAGGCACATAACGGTAGGTGATGTATACAGGCACATAACGGCGGGTGATGTACACAGGCACATAACGGCGGGTGATGTACACAGGCACATAACGGCGGGTGATGTACACAGGCACATAACGGCGGGTGATGTACACAGGCACATAACGGCGGGTGATGTACACAGGCACATAACTGCGGGTGATGTACACTGGCACATAACTGCGGGTGATGTACACAGGCACATAACGGCGGGTGATGTACACAGGCACATAACTGCGGGTGATGTACACAGGCACATAACGGCGGGTGGTGTACACAGGCACATAACGGTAGGTGATGTACACAGGCACATAACGGTAGGTGATGTACACAGGCACATAACGGTTGGTGATGTACACAGGCACATAACGGCAGATGATGTACACAGGCACATAACGGCGGGTGATGTACACAGGCACATAACGGCGGGTGATGTACACAGGCACATAACGGCAGATGATGTACACAGGCACATAACGGCAGATGATGTACACAGGCACATAACGGTAGGTGATGTACACAGGCACATAACGGCGGGTGATGTACACAGGCACATAACGGCAGATGATGTACACAGGCACATAACGTCAGATGATGTACACAGGCACATAACGACAGATGATGTACACAGGCACATAACGGTAGGTGATGTACACAGGCACATAATGGCGGGTGGTGTACACAGGCACATAATGACGGGTGGTGTACACAGGCACATAATGGCGGGTGGTGTACACAGGCACGTAACTGCGGGTGATGTACACAGGCACATAATGGCGGGTGATGTACACAGGCACATAATGGCTGGTGGTGTACACAGGCACATAACTGCGGGTGATGTACACAGGCACATAACTGTAGGTGATGTACGCAGGCACATAACGGTAGGTGGTGTACACAGGCACATAATGGCGGGTGATGTACACAGGCACATAACGGTAGGTGATGTACACAGGCACATAATGGCGGGTGATATACATTTACCTCCGTACTACATATAAGAGAGTGGGAAATGTTATCTCTTTACCAACACTACATAACATTAAATATGTCCCGAAGGAGGAACGTGCTGTGGGAATGTGATGTGATAGAACCATCAAATTATGTATACTGAATACACCGAGGAACTGGTGGCCAGTCTCTCCTCCGTTAGCGGACGACGAACGTAAGCGTCCCACTCTCGCCCGACAGCGCTCTTGACATTATCAGCGCATCCCCCTTTCAACTGCACTAACTCGTCACTCTAGGTATCAATATTAAAACCTCCAGTTCTACGTCACGGAAAAATTGAGGTTGGGGGATGAACTCACTTGTGTGAGGCGTTAACTTCCAAGAAACATCAGTAGATTCAAGGGGGGCCCATTTAATGTCGATATCACAGCTGTACTGACTGAAACAGCGGTCACAGGTGTCGGTACTGACATTTGAACTTCCTGATTCATCGCAAGTCGTGATCAACACCGGTACTGTACTGATTGAAACAACAGACAGAGCTGACCCTATTGGCACTTGTATGAGCTGCATTGTGAGACCAGATCGATCCCAGAGCTGCACTGATTGAAATGACAGTCAGTGATGTCAGTACTGACACCTGAACTTCCCTGTTCACTGCTATAACATATCCGGTATTTAAGAAAACAAAATTCACCACGTTATACCTGCTACTGCAGCGTCGGTTATAATTGAGTAGACTATATCGATCCCAGATCTGTACTGATTGGAACAACAGCCAATGCTGTCAGTACTGACACTTAACCAGGCCTGTTCACTACAAGACTTGATCGACGCTGGAGTGGAACTGATTGAATCAGCGGTGCTGTCTTTACAGCCAGACTACTTCACCGTTTAGCAAAATACTACCAGAGCTTGAAGATTTGGATGTCCGTAATCAATGGATATGAACACTGTGGCATAACGCAGCCAACATTATTCATTCATCAACTCATGCCGCAAAAAGAGGAAACAACATTAAAAGAAATTGACTTCACAAACGCAATTGGAGATTGGGACTTAAAACTTAACATCAAAACTGGAACTGAACAAGTGACAAATGACGTGGATTCTTGGAAAGATTTCATCAGACCAAGCTCAGAAAACCATTGGATAGGAAAACCACATGACCGCCTTCGCGCCAGTGCATAATTAACATATATTACTATTTCAACAGAAATGTTAATAAGCCCGCACTTTTGTCTGAACTCGCTCCATGGACGGATGTGAGAAGAATGTGTGACCAAAAATTCAATGGGCAAGGCAAAAGTCTGGATCCGAGGTACGTTTGTTGGCCCTTGATTAGACTAAGAACCCGATGTATCAAGTAATGTAAACCCATGTTTGTGATGTCAATTGAAATATATGATTATTAATTAAAACCTCTGAAATGTAAAAATGCTCGACTGTAGATTCTAACGACGCAAAGCCATTCCCGGGCAGAATATTCTCTTCGATGAAACTACAATCTCTGATATTCTTAGAGATAATTATTAACTTTAAGAAGTGCATTCCACTACTATATTCTATTCTAAACAACTGTGAGAAGTGATGATTTGAAAGCAATCTTGTGCATTTCACCAGAAACATTGTTAAAGATGCACCACTATTTACAGCTGAAAAGACAGTTCGTGTACTAGAATAAGTGCCTTGTTCTAAAACAGACTTATCTATGCCTATTTACAATCTAGAAAGCTGAAAGTGAAATCAATCTTTCCTTTCTCCTTTATCTATAGAATTAATAGGGTTTGGCGAAATAAATATTTATATTTATGTCAAATTTAATTAGATAAGGGCACACATGAACTGCAACACATGAGAAAGTTGTGCTTCGCGGAACACCATCACGCGAAGTGAACTTAACTCATTACTCAACATAACTTAAAACACAACACCACTCCACACCACTCATCACCACACAACCCAACACTCAACATCACAACAACAACAGGTAATGGAAGAGAGTTATTAGACACAAGAAGAAGAAGTAGTTAATTGGGAAAACACAGAGAATTATTTATACACATTGTAAACACCATTTAGTGGAAGAAATGTTCTAAATGTATGTCATTTATTTACATGCATCTTGACATATTCTCACTCTTGTCAATGTCTTACTGTACACGTTCACTGACCCCGGTCAAATGAGAATTTACATACAGCAGGAACAAGTTGATACAAGGCGTACACCGTGTGATAATCTCTGACCACCCCAACTTAACCCAACACTAGCTCAGAGAGAAAAGGAGGGGAGGGGAACTAGTTCCTACTTCAGGAATTTAGATTTCTTCCGACCTACTTCTTATTTATTGTATTGGTAGGAATGTATATATTTATGCGAATATTCATCAGTGATCTTGGTGGCTACATACCAACAACCACCCAACACATCAGCAAATTAACCACCTAAATCAGACCTGAGGGAGGGAAGCCGAGAGAAAGAGATAAACCACAAGTGAGAGGGAGGATGACTTCGCTATGAGCAGAGCATGGGGAGGCCTTCAGAGGAGCTATACGGGCAGACCTGAAGTGGATCCATCAGTCAATGGACCCTGGCTTACCTAATCCTCCAGTCACCAGGTTACTTTTCTCATAGGTAGAACCCACACCCAATTTCAGGAAAACTACTGACATTTTATGGTTGAGACACCACTATCATACTTAATATGTACAACATCAAAATGTTTACTATGTTTTCACACTTGTTGACATCTCATATATTGATGCTTATTATTGATTGTCTGGGACAATGGTCCAATGTGCAACTGTTCTATTACTTTGTGTAAATCACAACAGAGATGTATGTACTGACCAGAAGGCTCAGGCCAGTCAATAAATGATTAACATGAATTGACCTTCTGTTAATTTGTCAAGTTCAAACCTATCTGTGTAAACAACTTCTTTGTACATCATGGTGTCAAAATCTGATGTGATTGTTTATGTGTTTGATTGTTTAAAGATAAATTAACTCATAATGACTTACTGAATGGGGAAATAAAAAGACTCTAAATCTATCAACTGCTCAACATCCATGTTTTCTTCATCTAAATCAGGCTGAGAAAATTCTCCAGACTTTCCTCAGATTTGATAAACAATAAGGGGGCTCCAGAGCTATCAGAATCATTGGAGAAGGGGCAGATTCCCAGTTAGTAAATTACCATTCTTACCAGGGCCATAATCTATATCTCCTAGACAATACTTAATAGAACGAGGCCTGCAGATAACTCAAGGTTCATATTCTGGGGTTATTGAAGATAGAAGAGGATGGGGCTCTACATCTTTTGTTAGAGATGGGGCATGCACTACAGTGATCTCCCACTCCCTTCAAAAATATATGACATATTGTGGGCTAAGTCCTGGATGGTTCCCATATATTAACCTTTAAACAATCACCTAAAAATACATGAACACAATTATCTTAGATTTTGAACATTGTCATTTTCTAGAATGTTTAACAGATACCATGTGGGGTATTGATTGACAGCCACATGATATGAATGACATTTATAGATAAATAAGAGTGGGTGACTGATTTTACTCCTGGAGAAGGGGGCCATGTTCAAATAGGCTTATACTTCAGAGAGAGTTGCTCCAGGTGAAATATATAGTGTGTATCTACTCTAACAACACTACTTCTCTTTCAGAGAAGGTGTTCCTTTACTGTGGAGTCTGAACTTAACAGCATTTCATCAACCACCGGAAAACCTTATCCGTTGGGAAAACTCTGTCTAATTTCAGATTCTTTTCTTTACTAGGAATTAATTGTGGTTACTTCAGTGCCTGCTGCCTTTGGCTTTTCCAGCATTGACAGACAGACATAACATAGGGTGTTTTTAATATTGCACATGCTCTGTTGTATCTTTGCAGATCAGGGACTGACAAACTTACGCGGATCAGACTAACTGCAATTATATTGATAGGCAGAGCAAAGCAATAAATTATAGACATGGCGGAAACTGCAAAGTTTAGAGCCCAAATAACAGAAACAGGTAGAGAATGCGGGTTAGATGGCCTTGAGCTAGCTAACCATGTTTCAGATGCATTCGACAAAAGGGAAAGACTGCAGGCTGAATTGACTCTCAAAGAAAAACAGCTTCAAGCAGAATTGGAGGAGAAAGAGAAACGACTACAGGCTGAAATGGAAGATAAGGAGAGAGAGCGTCAACACCAACTGGAGTTGAGGAGAATGGAGATTGAAGTGGAGATCCGGAGGATAGAGAAAGGGAGTGGTCCTACACCCTCAACCTCATCAGGATCGCCAGTGACAGATCCACCTCACGTCTCTCAACTTAATTCAGGAGCTATGTCATTTCCTCTGGAACCCTTTAATGAACAGACTGACCACATCGAAGGATTTTTATCACGCTTCGAGGCAATGGCTGTCAGCTGTGGGCTTGAAGAAAGTAGATGGGCGACGAAGTTGGCGCAGGCCTTAAGATCCACGGCGTATGAAGTGTTCTCAAGACTCACTAGAGAGGAACAACAGAACTACACAACACTCAAGACGGCACTCTTGAGCCGATTCGAAGTGGACGCCGAATCTTATAAACTCAGGTTCAAAGCCGCAAGGAAGGAACCGGGTGAGAGCTACGCACAACTAGTGGAAAGACTGAAGTCATACATACAAAGATGGACTTGCTTGGGAGGATTTGAGGAAAATTATGAAGGACTCCGTGAAATGATTATCATTGATCAGATCAAGGGGAAAATGCAGAACGAAATGAAGGCATTCCTAACCCAAAACGGGGCTGACCGCCTGGAAACTATAATCATTCTGGCAGAGAGATTTGAGAAATCTCAAAAGGAGATGGGAGGAAAGGGACGTTCGAACAACACCCCCTCTCAAAACAAAACTCCACAGCCAAAAGAGGGTGAAAACACTGTAGCCACCGGGAAAAAGGGGAAATCCCCGAAAAACACTCAACACTCAGTCCAAACAGCGCCGAGGGAGGACAAACCATTCTGTACCCATTGCAAAATTAGGGGTCACACATTTCAGAGTTGCAGAAAGAAGCCACCTCCACACACAGCGGCATGTTTGGCCAACCGAAAAGAGAGAAAAGTGAGCACTGGTGAAACGTCCAAACAGACACCTCATCAAGACACATCATCTCGTATTCCGGTTGTTGAATCCATCTTGCTAAATGGATTCCAAACGACCTGTTTATATGATACTGGATTATAATATGACTGTGTTGTCTCATCATCCTTAGTTCACCCCGAACAGGTGACAGAGGAAATAGTGGAATTACAGGGACCACTGAAGAGTTCAACAAATATGTCTCTTCCAGTGGCAAAAGTGAACATAGCCTCGCGGTATGTCACTGGGACGATCAAGGCAGCAATCTTGGACGATCCGATATATCCTGTAATCCTCGGGTGTAGATTTATCGTTCTAGGAGAACCTGTTCAACCTGTGGCGATGGCGACCATGACCACTCGATCACAGGCAACAAAAACTCCAGAATCAACTACGCCAATCCCTCGAACGGAGGAACTGAAGAGGGCACAAGCAGCCGACAGCACCTTGGAACCCTGCTTCAGAAAACTGCCAAAATCACATTTACCTCTACGTAAAGGTGATCTGTTCATGAAGTCAGCACTTCTTTACAGAAAAGCAGGACGAGCTGGACAAGAGTTTAATCAACTTGTTGTACCAACTCAATACAGGACTCAGATCTTAGAGATGGGTCACAGTCTACCATTCAGTGGGCACATGGGTATCAACGCTACTACACAGCGGATTACCACTCACTACTTTTGGCCAGGGATGAATTCAGACATACAACGGTTTGTAAAATCATGCCCACAGTGTCAGAAAGTATCACCAAAACACCGGACACCACCGGCAATGTTGGGTGAATCGCCAATCACTGGAATTCCATTTGAGAAAGTGGCAGTAGACATAATCGGACCTCTCTCAGCAACGAAGAGGCGAAACCGATTCATATTAACGCTTGTGGACACAACAACCATGTGGGCCGAAGCAGTTCCTATGCCCAGCTGTGACTCCAAACACGTCGCTGATGCATTATTAGGAATATTCACACGTCTAGGATTCCCACAAAGGATCTTGACGGACAACGGTTCACAGTTTCGTGGTAAGCTCATGGAAGAGACCTTCAGACTTTTTCATGTACGCCATATCTTCAGTTCACCATATCACCCTCAGTCAAATGGACTTGTGGAAAGGTGGAACGGGACATTGATTAGTATCCTGCGCAAAATTGCCCAGGAGAAGACAGAGGATTGGGACTTGTATTTACCCGCAGCTTTATTCGCTTACAGGGAAGTACCCCATCACTCAACAGGTTTTGCTCCAGCCACACTGTTGTTTGGACGACCAATCAAAGGACCCCTTGAGGCGTTACTGCGAACATGGACTGATAATACTACAGATGATACAGTCGTGACTGCATCTACATATGTTGCCGAGTTGAAAAATCGTTTACAACACAGTTGGAAACAAGCGAATGTCAATCTACGTCAAGCCAGACGAAGAATTGCTCGTAACTTCAACCGCAAGGCAAAGGATAGAGAGTTAGAGGTAGGAGAGAAGGTGATGTTGCTGCTTCCAACCAGTCAGAATAAGCTGCAAATAGGATGGAGAGGACCTTATGTAGTGACGGAGAAGATCTCACGTACCAACTACAGAATTTCAGTCAAAGGCAAGATGAAAGTATTTCACATAAACCTCTTGAAGAAATATCATGAAAGACCCTCAACCACCGAACCTGCACATCTGATGGCCATGAGTGTGGCTACTGAAGTCGAAGAAGGATCAACAATGGGAGTCGAGTGCCAACTGCAAGCCAAAGAGACCTTTAAGGATGTGGAAATCAATCCCAACTTAACAAAGGATCAGCAAAAGCAGATTAGGGAACTTATGGCAAAATATGCAGAAGTACTTACTGATAAGCCAGGAAGAACTGATTTGAAGGAATTTGACGTGAAGTTGAATGACACAGTGCCTGTGCGAGTCAAGACTTACCCAGTTCCTTATGCAAAGCAAAAGACTTTAGAGGAAGAAATACAACAGCTGCTCACCGCAGGAATAATCTCACCATCTGAATCACCTTACAGTGCTAGCGTCGTATTATTGAGAAAGCCAAGTGGAGAACATAGATTGTGCATCGATTATCGACAGCTCAATGCTATAACTGAATTCCAAGCAGAACCTCTGCCTGATCAGAATAAACTCTTCACAGCACTCAACCGAGCTAAGTACTTTACTAGGATTGATCTCAGTAAGGGATATTACCAGATTCCTGTAAAACCGGAAGTTAGACCATGGTTAGCTTTCAGCACGCCTGGGGGACACTATGAGTTCAACGTTCTTCCATTCGGATTAAGTAATGCTCCCAGCGTCTTTACACGTATGATGAGAAAATTACTTGACCCACTACAGCATCCAGACATCAGTCACTTCATGGATGACATCCTGATCGCAACTGAAACATTTGAAGAGCATGTAGAAACCCTGCATCTTTTGTTCAGGCGCCTCAGACAAACTGGATTGACGGCTAGACCAAAGAAGTGTCAGATAGGATTCCAAGAATTGGACTTTCTAGGTCATAAGATATCTCATGGACTGATAACTCCACAAGAGGGAAATGTGGACAAACTCCAGAGAGCACCTCGTCCAAAAACAAAGAAGGATGTAAGATCATTTGTATCCTTATGTGGATTCTATCAAAAATACATCAAGGACTTCAATACTCTGTCAGCACCTTTAACGGATCTTACCAAAAAGGGGAAACCAGAGAAAGTCACTTGGTCAGCTGACTGTGAGAGAGCTTTCACAGCATTAAAGCAGGCATTAACTGCTCATCCAGTCTTACATCTACCAGACCTCGACCAACCATTCGTGCTGCGCACCGATGCCAGTAACATAGGAATTGGGGCAACGCTGTTGCAGAGAAAGGGAGATGTACCATCAGAGCTATTCCCTGTAGCCTATGCTAGCAGGAAATTGAATGCAGCAGAGAGAAATTACAGTACTATCGAGAGAGAATGTCTTGCGCTCGTATGGAGTGTACAGAAATTTCAAGCATACCTATATTGCAGACACTTCACAGTGCAATGTGACCATCAACCACTCATGTTTCTCGCAGCATCTAAGACTCTGAATGCCCGACTTATGAGGTGGTCGCTGCTTCTTCAACCTTACTCGTTCCAGGTTGAGTATGTTCCTGGGAAAATGAATGTGGGAGCGGACTTCCTGAGTCGACACCCAGTGCCTGATGAACCAGGTCAATCAGATGCAGAAGAGAATACAAGGGAGGAAAAATGGGAACAACTTGATAACTGAAAATGTTGGAAACATAGTTCCATACCATAGAACAATCTGGAGTGGGGCCATGTGGCATAACGCAGCCAACGTTATTCATTCATCAACTCATGCCGCAAAAAGAGGAAACAACATTAAAAGAAATTGACTTCACAAACGCAATTGGAGATTGGGACTTAAAACTTAACATCAAAACTGGAACTGAACAAGTGACAAATGACGTGGATTCTTGGAAAGATTTCATCAGACCAAGCTCAGAAAACCATTGGATAGGAAAACCACATGACCGCCTTCGCGCCAGTGCATAATTAACATATATTACTATTTCATCAGAAATGTTAATAAGCCCGCACTTTTGTCTGAACTCGCTCCATGGACGGATGTGAGAAGAATGTGTGACCAAAAATTCAATGGGCAAGGCAAAAGTCTGGATCCGAGGTACGTTTGTTGGCCCTTGATTAGACTAAGAACCCGATGTATCAAGTAATGTAAACCCATGTTTGTGATGTCAATTGAAATGTATGATTATTAATTAAAACCTCTGAAATGTAAAAATGCTCGACTGTAGATTCTAACGAAGCAAAGCCATTCCCGGGCAGAATATTCTCTTCGATGAAACTACAATCTCTGATATTCTTAGAGATAATTATTAACTTTAAGAAGTGCATTCCACTACTATATTCTATTCTAAACAACTGTGAGAAGTGATGATTTGAAAGCAATCTTGTGCATTTCACCAGAAACATTGTTAAAGATGCACCACTATTTACAGCTGAAAAGACAGTTCGTGTACTAGAATAAGTGCCTTGTTCTAAAACAGACTTATCTATGCCTATTTACAATCTAGAAAGCTGAAAGTGAAATCAATCTTTCCTTTCTCCTTTATCTATAGAATTAATAGGGTTTGGCGAAATAAATATTTATATTTATGTCAAATTTAATTAGATAAGGGCACACATGAACTGCAACACATGAGAAAGTTGTGCTTCGCGGAACACCATCACGCGAAGTGAACTTAACTCATTACTCAACATAACTTAAAACACAACACCACTCCACACCACTCATCACCACACAACCCAACACTCAACATCACAACAACAACAGGTAATGGAAGAGAGTTATTAGACACAAGAAGAAGAAGTAGTTAATTGGGAAAACACAGAGAATTATTTATACACATTGTAAACACCATTTAGTGGAAGAAATGTTCTAAATGTATGTCATTTATTTACATGCATCTTGACATATTCTCACTCTTGTCAATGTCTTACTGTACACGTTCACTGACCCCGGTCAAAGGAGAATTTACATACAGCAGGAACAAGTTGATACAAGGCGTACACCGTGTGATAATCTCTGACCACCCCAACTTAACCCAACACTAGCTCAGAGAGAAAAGGAGGGGAGGGGAACTAGTTCCTACTTCAGGAATTTAGATTTCTTCCGACCTACTTCTTATTTATTGTATTGGTAATGTATATATTTATGCGAATATTCATCAGTGATCTTGGTGGCTACATACCAACAACCACCCAACACATCAGCAAATTAACCACCTAAATCAGACCTGAGGGAGGGAAGCCGAGAGAAAGAGATGAACCACAAGTGAGAGGGAGGATGACTTCGCTATGAGCAGAGCATGGGGAGGCCTTCAGAGGAGCTATACGGGCAGACCTGAAGTGGATCCATCAGTCAATGGACCCTGGCTTACCTAAACCTCCAGTCACCAGGTTACTTTTCTCATAGGTAGAACCCACACCCAATTTCAGGAAAACTACTGACATTTTATGGTTGAGACACCACTATCATACTTAATATGTACAACATCAAAATGTTTACTATGTTTTCACACTTGTTGACATCTCATATATTGATGCTTATTATTGATTGTCTGGGACAATGGTCCAATGTGCAACTGTTCTATTACTTTGTGTAAATCACAACAGAGATGTATGTACTGACCAGAAGGCTCAGGCCAGTCAATAAATGATTAACATGAATTGACCTTCTGTTAATTTGTCAAGTTCAAACCTATCTGTGTAAACAACTTCTTTGTACATCATGGTGTCAAAATCTGATGTGATTGTTTATGTGTTTGATTGTTTAAAGATAAATTAACTCATAATGACTTACTGAATGGGGAAATAAAAAGACTCTAAATCTATCAACTGCTCAACATCCATGTTTTCTTCATCTAAATCAGGCTGAGAAAATTCTCCAGACTTTCCTCAGATTTGATAAACAATAAGGGGGCTCCAGAGCTATCAGAATCATTGGAGAAGGGGCAGATTCCCAGTTAGTAAATTACCATTCTTACCAGGGCCATAATCTATATCTCCTAGACAATACTTAATAGAACGAGGCCTGCAGATAACTCAAGGTTCATATTCTGGGGTTATTGAAGATAGAAGAGGATGGGGCTCTACATCTTTTGTTAGAGATGGGGCATGCACTACAGTGATCTCCCACTCCCTTCAAAAATATATGACAAACACATATGACTGGTTTTGACATAATTCATGTATCAGTTTGTTGTTTCCCGTCATGTTGGATGTAGCAGCGCAGAATGATTTTGTAAATTCAGTAATACGACATTATTGCATCAAATCAGTCTACAAACAAGCTACAATTTTCCTCCTGTCATGCCTTCAAGTAATCGGAATGGGGGTGGATGGTGGTTGAAGATGGGGGAGTGGCTTTGATTCCCTGATCAGGAACTAACTCCAGAATTAAAACCAAAAGAGTAAAGGAACCTTTCTCATGCCTGAATGCAAATTAAGCTTTTGAATTTAGACCTTAAAAATTGTATAGGCCAATCGGCTCTCGAATGGTCATGTGGTCAGTATTACGCTGGTCGCCTTCACTGTTTAGGCTACGAGGAACCTGGGAACACAGATCAATGTAAAATATCCGCCCCGATGTAGATTCGAACCACAGACCATCGTGCCGGCAAGCCAGCGTCTAGCGACTAGGCCCCAGCTGCTCTCCGGCTCTACAAGACCGGTTACGAATCAAGCTCTAGGTTCCGCACACTATAATGGAGTTTACGGTGGTGTAACACCACCTCCCTTCCATTGGTTCTAGCGTAGTGCATCCGTCATCCAAAATTCTAGCAAGAAGACGTAAAAAAAAAAATATGATTTTAGGCAAGTTCAAAGTGCCTTGGGAATCGGAACCGGTATGTTCCTGGTCTTGGAGGTCATTGTTCGTATTTGGTGTCCGTTCATCGTCATCAAATGTCTTGACGATTGGCATGGGCGACCATGCTTCTCCATACACTGCGATCTCCAGCAGCATGTATCACCCTCTGGTACCATGGCACAAGAATGTCCAGAATCTTCCATCACTGCCTTCCTGAATTTACCTTTCCTGAATTGTGTCCAGTTGTCAAAATATTTTTATCTTTTCTTTCTTTCTTTTTTTCTCATAATGTCGCCATAATAATTACTGCCTTTTACTTATGTTTGCGATCAGTTGTCTTCTTTCTCTTAGCTTCTTTCGAAACATTTAGATGATTCATTTTTGCTGTCCAAGGACGCCTCAGCATTCTTCTGCAACATCTCGTCTCTGAAGCTTCTTTGGGCATTTTGCTTGTTGACTAATTGTACAGGATTTAAAACAATATATTGAAAATGCTTCTATGCAACGTGCAAGAATCCTTTCTCTATCTTCCAAATGAAATGATTTATTGTGTACATATTAATTATATATTAATTATATATATTGTTAATTATATATATATATATATATATATATATATATATATATATATATATATATATATATATATATATATATATATATATATATATCATGCAGTTTTATCTTGTCATATTCTGTATATTATGTTCTTTATTTCTGTGATTCATGTTCCATTCGATGTTATTCATGTACCTTAATTGTACGCTACTTAACCGTACACCATCTACCTTAATTGTACACTATGGTACGATCTTCTTTTTTTTTTTAAAGATTTTGCTGTTACTTCAGTCTTCCTATTATTTAAGCTGAGGTCTATTTTCCCACATTAAACGAGCACTGTATCTGTCAGTTCTGGTAGGTCTTTGGTCTCCGTTACGAACCTCTTTTCTTGCACACAGATATCTAAAACAGTGCAGCAGTCTCCTCTAATAGATCACGCAAGAAGCATCTCAGCGAACTGCTCAAACTCGGTTGCCGCTGTTCAGATTATATTTACAAACAAGAATAATCAACCCAAAATAATTGTTACAGCATGTATAATACGTATACACACATTAGGAACCTTGCTGTTAACAATGTGTTCACTATACTGTGATTCTTCAACTGGTGACTGCAACACTTACATGATGCATATATGTGTAATACCGGTAATCTTTTTACAAATGAATTGATTTAATAATTATCAAATGTCCTGTCCAGTTGTGTAGACGATTATATATCTCCACGGCTATCAGTATCTAGTGTTCTGGGTCAATTATCTTGATGTTATTCCTCGAGGTCACAGTCTTGGACAGATCACCCAGCATCGTTGTTGTCGTGCTGTCTGTCTCTTGTGCCACTGATCTTTCCATGACTCACGATATGTTCTCGCGTTCACTTCTGCTCACATGACAAAAGAGACTCGTTTGTCTATGTATTTTAGTTGTACATATTGTTCTATTCGCCCTGACAATGCAAGCTATTGGCAAATGTAGTCTCCGAAACCAAAGAACCTGTCTAGTTTTAGGTATAATGTATACAGTCGTTGTTATTGACAATATACACCATCCTTGTCTACCTCGCAGTTTTGTTGTAATTTTACTTTCCCCTATGTAGTAACGCCATTGATTTGAAATATTCTTCTTGCATGAGTATATCGTTTATTCTCGCCATCCAATTTCCTTATCCTATGTCTATCATCTTAGACTGTGAGCTGTGGCGAGGAATAACTCCATCCCTGGTCCCATGCCATGGGTTGTAGTTATTATGCCTTTTTATGTGGAAGCAAAGTGTAACAAACTATCGTCTGTGAAGACGGCAAGGTGCCAGTAATGTCTATTATCTGCTATGATTTTTCCATTTTATTGTATTAACATCGTATACGTATTTTTTAAAAGTTTTATTTCTACATGTCTGTCGCTTTTTTTTATTTACGTAGTTCCTCTTCAGCCTTTCCCCCCCCCCCCCCGCTATTTTGATTAGGCAGCCGTGTCTGTGAACAATTTCCGGTTGTGTCTGGCTGTAACCTGTGACAAGAGCTCACTAAACTGGACAGACCAATTCTGTAAGAAAATCGCAGAAAGATCGCAACGTCTGACCTATGTGTCCCTGCTAGCGGACTATATTTCTGGGCCGACTTGCTGAATTAATGGAAAGTATCATGGAAGATGGAGTTGTAATCAAACGCTTAATATATGGTGCACACCTGATAAGGCGAACTCATCTGGGACCAAAGAAATAGTTCTTTATATCAGAAATTCATTTTATAAGAATTCAAGCATATAGTAATGCATAGACAACGTACGATATCATATTATACTTCACAACATACATTTGCCAAAATCCAAGATCGTCTGAAACGGTTCGCACTATGCATATATATATACATATATTATATGAGCAATATGAGTTGCTTTTCGCGGATGATGCTGCGATTACGACCCACTCTGAGGAAGAATTGCAACATCTACTATCTGCATTCTCAAATGCTTGTTCTGAATTTGGTTTAACAATTAACAAAAAGATGACACAGATTATGTCACAAGGTGCACATGGTGTACCATCAATCTTTATTGACGACGCCGAACTAGAGATAGTAGACCATTTTACATATCTAGGATCAGAGGTAAATAGCAAACTATCCCTCGATCAGGAAATCAACATCAGGATTGGTGTAATATAATAAAAACGTCTCTACCCTTTCCTATTTATGGACTCCCTTAAAAATAAACAAACCCTTACAATTACTGATTAAGTAACTTACTTAATGTAGGAGAAAATAAAACAGCGATAGACTGACCGTGGCACAGCTAAATTTAGTTTGGCTTGTTTTCTCTCCCGTATCTGGCCAATCCTGGCGAGGGGGAAAACAAAGACTGAAGCGGCCATTTCTAGTCAAGAGAACAGACAAGAAAGTCGACCTTTCCCTTCGGGGAGAAGGTAGTTTGTTTTAAAACCATGATTCTCTTCAAGCTATTGGTATGTTATCTACATATATTAAGATATATTTATGTATTACCTAGACCAGTATGTTTAATTAAGAATTAGTTACAATTCTCTTAAACCAGGCTGGATGAGGTTTACTAAGGAAACACAGGTGGGCGCCACGCTGTAATTTTTCCTATGTCTTACAATTTCAAATCCATATGTTAATATCTTGTATAGGCATTATGAACTTATATCTCACTGGTAGTGCTATAATCTATGAATATTATGTGTACTGTAAAGTATCAACTCTCATGTCTGAAACACATTCTAGAGATTTTCTCAATGTAGGAGCAGACCCCTGATTCAGGCTTCATAGTAAAGAACTAGTGTCTGTCAATTTCATATTCCTATGGTAAAACTTCTAGGCACTGTGAACAATATCTCACTATTTATGCTTAGAAATCTGCAAATAATCTATGTACTATAGAAAGGTGTTTTATCCATGCGGGGACATACAAATGATTACGCATATTCCTGACTCGTACTTAGTCAGGGGATAAAATATTTTGCCACATTATAATCTGTAACTTGGAAATATAGTGCTAAATTTTAGTACCATTCTTTTGTTAACAGATTAGTAACCACTCCATATGAGGTTGAACATATAATCATTTCATAAAATAGTGTTAGGGACAGGCCATGTTTGAATATAAATTCATGAACAATTAAACGCGTGATGTAAATGTATGTTCGGATAGGATTCACTCCGCATCGCCTCACCGTAGTAGAAACAGAAGCGAAGATTGATGTGAATAAATTGCTTGCAATATTCAGAAGACTGGACCATGCGGCATAAGTTATTCTTATAAATACCCTCCGAATAATAGCAGTCATTGGCAAAACATATCACAGCGATTACTATCCTCATGTGCTGTACGCAGTGGGGGGAAAACAATGGATGTTTTAGTTCATGAAGATAATTCAAAAACCTAGGCTCCCTGCATCATCATTATGATTAATTATTATGTATGAGTATCATGTACTTAATATCAGAGAAATGTACATGTATGTCTTTTTCTGGTATGAGAATTTTCTTTGTTCTGATTGTTACTTTTTACTGTGGGAATATACATTTTAATGTTGCACCTTGGGATTAGAGGATGTTGATGTAAGAATACATATGTATGTCAGTACTTAAGAAGCCAATAGTGAATAGTCTTGACCTAGTGATGATTATAGTGCCGAAATGAAGACGCGGCATTAGAAACCACAGGGATTCTGTATAGGCTATTCTCTTCAAGTAATGAGAGAGACAATATCAACATGTTGGATGGACAGAATGACTTGACCCATCCAATAGTCCCAGTAACAACAGAACAAAATATAAGTGAGAAAATACCTTACTCACTATGAAGAGTCAGAATGGCTCTACTCAGCAATGAGGGACAGTGGAACATGGACACCCACTCCTTTCCCCTTCTCCCCTTGGTGTTTTGTATTTGTGTTTGTAATTGTGTTGTAAACCTTTTACCATAACACAGTAGGTTAATGCTAGTGTTGTATTCTTGTCATCCCTTTTCTATAGAAGAGAAGCAGGTGGTGGTTGAATTTGGTGGGACTATATCACTAACACTGGATCCTGGGTAAACAGCCATAAAGTGAATGTCCAAACCATAGTCTGGATCTAGCAATACCTCAATGTTTACTGCGGCACTCAATAGCTCCATAGCGAGCAACAGATAAATTAGAAGACAACTGACTGGGTGAGTGATTAAGTCCTATTTTAGTAGGAATATCCAGGATGGACTTCAAGATCTAATAATCTACAAAGATGAAGATCATCAGAGTACTGACAACAGTGTATCGTTTGCGTTACTTCTGAGAAGTATCACCAAAGGCCTCATCATTCAACCAAGTCAGTGAAACTGGGACAATCCTTCTTCAAGTTACTAAAACTAACAACAGTGAGTAACCTTCAACTGTTGGTTGGATTACCAAGTTAATATCCACAATGGATAAGTCTTCGAAAGAACATCTCACAGCTGCAAAAGTCAAAGATAAGGTTCCAGCCATGCAACACCAAGTTCTAGCTATGAACACCAACTCAAACAAATGGGAAGAGACACTGAAACAACATTATAGCCAATACAAACAAATGTACCAACTTCAGAACATCTGAACCATAACTACACCAGATTACCTCAAGGTCCCAAACCTGAACACCATCAAAAGAACCATATGAAAGCAGCTAGATGAGTAAATGCCTTTACGCCTGCAACCAAAGGAATCACCTGATGGCTTGCAAACCTGGATATGTGGTGGAGTAATATTCTTCAGTTACATGCCTGCAGCAGAATCTTCAGATGAAACCAAATGAATGATTCACCACTGTATGTTCTACACAGAAATGGAATGAATGAGAACTCTATGCTGGTCCCATGTCAGCCTAACTGCCCATCATCAAGTGTGGGATGGCCTATCAACATGAACCGGGTGTGTGACAAAGCCTTTTGAACTAAATTGGGAAACGGTTAACATAAACCGAGCTGTTGGACAGTCGTCATCTTTTCATCGATAAGATGATATAGGGAAGAACCTTCTGCAGAGCTTAAGTTGCATCTCCTGAAAGTATGACAGACCTAGGCATCAATTTCAATTGGAACACAACCCAAATGGCAACCGAGTATTCTTAAATTCAGTCTCATGGAGAGAATATGTGCTTATGTATAATTCTATTCTTGGATTATGGATTAGAAACATTCGCCAGCCAACTTCGGTGGACATACTGTGAGTAGAAAATGACTGTGAGTATAATTCTGCACGGATAATTATGGACATTAACTGCTATGCACTGGAGAAGAATGCCCATCCGCAACGCCTAAATGAACACTATAATTAATTAATTTAATTATTAGTATCAACTGTTTTCATGAGGGTGGTTTTCTTCAATGACAGGAAAAGGGTAAAGATTGTTTTACATGGTAATGGTGTACACCTAAAGGGTTATGTTATGACATATATGTATAATATTTTGACACCCACTCATTATTTTTAAATATGAGAATTGTACATGGTGTCAGAAATAAATGTATGTATGTTGGGTTTCTGCACCTAGACCAATGTGATTTTATCTAGGTACAATGAGTCAAGTTAGCAGAACCTATTTGTGGTTGTTGTGTTGTTTGTAATAACCTTGTTTTTTTCTGGGGTCACGGGGTACTATGTTGTAATACTGCATATCATTCCCATGCCTGTCTGAAAATGCATAGTGTTTATTACACCTATATATATATATGTAACTGCAGATCTTGAGTTAATACCTGAACTGTGTGTCCAAAAGTGTTGTGTACATCAAGTAAATGTGGTGTCCAACAAGTGGTTGTTTATATGTTGTGAGCAATCAATATCCTTCTAGCATCTATAGTTAATTTAAAGGGTGATGAAGTGGGAAGGGAAACCTACACACAGATGCCATTGTTTCAAGGATGGAACTCTTTCCTCCTGGGATTTGTGGTAAATATCCCTGATCACCCTGCATTCTTACCAGTGACAGAGAATCAATAATACCCCCTAGACATTTTAACGAATTATTCTCAGGAATTAAAATCCACATCCCAGATGTGTGGTCCCGCCCGGTACGGACTTCACCTAGTAGTGGAGTAGTCCGTGAATTTAAAACTCATGGTAAACATCACAATTGGTGTATTATTGCGAGTATATGAATTCAGGGAAAACCTCTCGCAGGTAAACCAAGTCACTTCAGAATGTTATAGTGTTAGTAACAGACCTAATCACTCATTAGTATGAGCTGAGTCAAGTTTTATGTGAACCCATAATGGCTCAGATAAATATAAGGTTTTTTTGGTACAAAACTGTTCACAGGTAATATCTTGATTCTGGCAGATGCATCAGGTAGTTGGTTGTTGGATATGAGATTTTTTTTTAAAACTCATATTTTATATCTTATTGATGGTAAACTCACATAAGATAGGTAATTCAGTGAATGTTTAGAATTCATAGTCATTCCCGTTTGAGGTATGGTTCTGCTACTCTGATATTCTCTTTAAATGGTTTAATAGTGGTGTACTCATGAACACACTACTATATTATGTATCCATAAGGTTTATGTTCCTACATATGAATCATGTGTTAATTAATTATTTTGTCATTGATTATCATTGTATTTTCATGCTTGATCTGCTTGTATAATTCATGTAATATTGAAAAGTTACCAAGGCAGCAGAGAGTGATAGACAATTGTATAGATAATTAGGACAGATAAGTTAAAAATCCAATAAATTTTTTTTAAGGGAAAAATTTAATCAACAAATGATTCAGTAGTACACTAAATAATACCTGAGAGATGAATTAAACCAGGGGAAAATAGCAGTAACTAAAGTAAATGAACTAATGGTAAGGCCAAAACCACCACTTGCAAAAATGTAGACATAGTTAATGGAAGGGAAGGAATATTGTAAGAATTTGCAGTATTTAGGGGCACCCTAATTTAATCCTTTTTTTTTCATATGACATAACATGTTCTACAACACCGGTAGTAAAGTAAAGTGAATAAATGATGGATACTTAGGAAGAAAAGCCATACTGACACTTATTCTACTCCACCGGTGATATGAGTAGTTATTAATAACAAACTCAGATGGCCCATATGTTAATAAATAGGGTCAACCAAAATATTCACCTGGTGATGTAAGTGAAACTGATCAACTCACTTACTGACCCAACAGAATATAAGGTATTTCTTTAAATTATCCACCCCGATTCCATTATTAATGGTAGCGGAAACAGACCGTATAGGTATGTAAAAGGTATAATTAAAGAATTAACTATATAAATTGGAATTTCAAATGAACTTCAGGAGATACCGAAAAAAATCTGTGCTAGTCTCTAGTAAGAGATTAAACATTTCAGAAAATTGGCTCCTTAGCTTTGAAATTTACAGTTTAATCTCATTAAGTGAAATGTTCACTATGAGTAGTCCTCATCAAAAAGAGGAGTGAAACAGCTTTTAGTTAGCGATTAGCTTACGTAAAGTTATTTCAATAATTGCCTAACTAACATTAATATTCTCATAAGGGAAGAATTAAGAAGGGCAAAAATAAGGGGTACAATAGAGGCGCGACTCAATTGTATTTTCTTTAAAACTAACCGAGTAACTAAATTCTAGATAATGCTCGAAGCCTACTAAAAGGTAGATTAATCAGAAATCAGTCGCAAGACGAAACAGATTTCTACATCTCAGTTCTGACTAGGATTATATGCCAGCATTAAATATGTGAAAGCAGATCCAGACTAACAGAGATTAGCTTAAATAACTGATACGAATCAGTAAAAGCAACAATTAAATAAACAACTCTTGGAATAGATGCTGTTTATAAATAGGACGAACTCCTTGACGTGAAGACAGGGGAAACGCCTAAAACTTATACAGTGAACCCATGATAGAAAATTGGAATATAGCTGTGTAAAAACCAAGCAAATTGGAGCAGATAGCTGAAGAATTGCTTGATATTTACTAGAGTAGGAATTTCAATCAGGAATCCAGCTAGTAAATTATATAACAGTTCAAAGATAGACCTTAGTCAATCTAAATAAATCCAGAGTTTCCACGTATTAAACGGATGAAAACAAAACTGGAGAGAAACATTAAGAGTACCTTACCTGTTATCTTGAGGACACAACTCAGGAGACGCCAGTATTAGAGGGATATACAGATGTAATAGTAATTTTACAAAAACTAGTAATCCACATCCATAACTGGAAAGTGAACCAGCAACTTGATTGTCTGGAAGACTATCAAAGGAATCACAAAAAGTGGCTTTTAACTTCTCACTGAACTGATTATATATGGTAGGAGACAATACGTCTGAACCTACATAACAATGTATGTTGCTAAGTTGAAAATAGTCTAAAAACCTGGAGGGAGGCAGACGACGATCAATGTACGCCAAGCGACGCAAAATTGCTCGTAATTCAACACCAAAGCAACAAATACAGAGTGAAACTCAAACACATCAGTTAGAATTACTAATAAGGATTCTAGAGTAAAATAGATCTCGATTAGAAGGAATAGCAGAGAAAGTAAGCTAAGAATTACTTCATTTCTGATAGATTCATGTTCCCCGGAAAATTCGGTTCAGAGCGGAAATCTAGAAAAGTTGGACCTTGTTTACATGTTAGGCGAGATTCTCCGGGTAAACCCGCAAGAGAAAGGGACACCACTCTAATCAGTAGTTATCAAAACTGATCGGAAAATCCCATAACTCGACTTATAACCCAAACACATGATGTGTTGGATGAAAATGTATTTCAACAGGAACCATCTTTAGCTTCCTTTAAATATCAGATCTATAGTAAAAACAAACGTCTAACTTACAGGGAGACGGGCGAGTTTAATAGGCTATCAGTAGACGCAGAATTAACCGTCGGTTTTAACATAATCTCAAGATTGATAATCTAATGAGAGAGAAATCAAGCTTAATGATATCTCAATTGCTTCAAAAAGTCGGTTTGATGCAGACAAACCAGTACTGGAAAGTAACAAATTATCAGATAACCACTCATATTTCAAACAATAGCTGACAACAGTGGAGAGGGTGCTACACTCTTTCACTAAAAGAGAAATAATCCTTTAAGGTTATGCCAGTTGTCGTGACTAAAAGAAAATGGACGTGGCTCTGATTATATAACATAAGGCAGTAGTAAAGTAATAAGGGATGGATACTAGGTGAGTCAATGTAAAGACGGAAATTGTAGAGTACTTCTTGACCATTTAATTTCTGAAAAAAATAAATGTCTTAAATGGGGGAGGCGTGTAATATAATAAAAACGTCTCTACCCTTTCCTATTTATGGACTCCCTTAAAAATAAACAAACCCTTACAATTACTGATTAAGTAACTTACTTAATGTAGGAGAAAATAAAACAGCGATAGACTGACCGTGGCACAGCTAAATTTAGTTTGGCTTGTTTTCTCTCCCGTATCTGGCCAATCCTGGCGAGGGGGAAAACAAAGACTGAAGCGGCCATTTCTAGTCAAGAGAACAGACAAGAAAGTCGACCTTTCCCTTCGGGGAGAAGGTAGTTTGTTTTAAAACCATGATTCTCTTCAAGCTATTGGTATGTTATCTACATATATTAAGATATATTTATGTATTACCTAGACCAGTATGTTTAATTAAGAATTAGTTACAATTCTCTTAAACCAGGCTGGATGAGGTTTACTAAGGAAACACAGGTGGGCGCCACGCTGTAATTTTTCCTATGTCTTACAATTTCAAATCCATATGTTAATATCTTGTATAGGCATTATGAACTTATATCTCACTGGTAGTGCTATAATCTATGAATATTATGTGTACTGTAAAGTATCAACTCTCATGTCTGAAACACATTCTAGAGATTTTCTCAATGTAGGAGCAGACCCCTGATTCAGGCTTCATAGTAAAGAACTAGTGTCTGTCAATTTCATATTCCTATGGTAAAACTTCTAGGCACTGTGAACAATATCTCACTATTTATGCTTAGAAATCTGCAAATAATCTATGTACTATAGAAAGGTGTTTTATCCATGCGGGGACATACAAATGATTACGCATATTCCTGACTCGTACTTAGTCAGGGGATAAAATATTTTGCCACATTATAATCTGTAACTTGGAAATATAGTGCTAAATTTTAGTACCATTCTTTTGTTAACAGATTAGTAACCACTCCATATGAGGTTGAACATATAATCATTTCATAAAATAGTGTTAGGGACAGGCCATGTTTGAATATAAATTCATGAACAATTAAACGCGTGATGTAAATGTATGTTCGGATAGGATTCACTCCGCATCGCCTCACCGTAGTAGAAACAGAAGCGAAGATTGATGTGAATAAATTGCTTGCAATATTCAGAAGACTGGACCATGCGGCATAAGTTATTCTTATAAATACCCTCCGAATAATAGCAGTCATTGGCAAAACATATCACAGCGATTACTATCCTCATGTGCTGTACGCAGTGGGGGGAAAACAATGGATGTTTTAGTTCATGAAGATAATTCAAAAACCTAGGCTCCCTGCATCATCATTATGATTAATTATTATGTATGAGTATCATGTACTTAATATCAGAGAAATGTACATGTATGTCTTTTTCTGGTATGAGAATTTTCTTTGTTCTGATTGTTACTTTTTACTGTGGGAATATACATTTTAATGTTGCACCTTGGGATTAGAGGATGTTGATGTAAGAATACATATGTATGTCAGTACTTAAGAAGCCAATAGTGAATAGTCTTGACCTAGTGATGATTATAGTGCCGAAATGAAGACGCGGCATTAGAAACCACAGGGATTCTGTATAGGCTATTCTCTTCAAGTAATGAGAGAGACAATATCAACATGTTGGATGGACAGAATGACTTCACCCATCCAATAGTCCCAGTAACAACAGAACAAAATATAAGTGAGAAAATACCTTACTCACTATGAAGAGTCAGAATGGCTCTACTCAGCAATGAGGGACAGTGGAACATGGACACCCACTCCTTTCCCCTTCTCCCCTTGGTGTTTTGTATTTGTGTTTGTAATTGTGTTGTAAACCTTTTACCATAACACAGTAGGTTAATGCTAGTGTTGTATTCTTGTCATCCCTTTTCTATAGAAGAGAAGCAGGTGGTGGTTGAATTTGGTGGGACTATATCACTAACACTGGATCCTGGGTAAACAGCCATAAAGTGAATGTCCAAACCATAGTCTGGATCTAGCAATACCTCAATGTTTACTGCGGCACTCAATAGCTCCATAGCGAGCAACAGATAAATTAGAAGACAACTGACTGGGTGAGTGATTAAGTCCTATTTTAGTAGGAATATCCAGGATGGACTTCAAGATCTAATAATCTACAAAGATGAAGATCATCAGAGTACTGACAACAGTGTATCGTTTGCGTTACTTCTGAGAAGTATCACCAAGGGCCTCATCATTCAACCAAGTCAGTGAAACTGGGACAATCCTTCTTCAAGTTACTAAAACTAACAACAGTGAGTAACCTTCAACTGTTGGTTGGATTACCAAGTTAATATCCACAATGGATAAGTCTTCGAAAGAACATCTCACAGCTGCAAAAGTCAAACATAAGGTTCCAGCCATGCAACACCAAGTTCTAGCTATGAACACCAACTCAAACAAATGGGAAGAGACACTGAAACAACATTATAGCCAATACAAACAAATGTACCAACTTCAGAACATCTGAACCATAACTACACCAGATTACCTCAAGGTCCCAAACCTGAACACCATCAAAAGAACCATATGAAAGCAGCTAGATGAGTAAATGCCTTTACGCCTGCAACCAAAGGAATCACCTGATGGCTTGCAAACCTGGATATGTGGTGGAGTAATATTCTTCAGTTACATGCCTGCAGCAGAATCTTCAGATGAAACCAAATGAATGATTCACCACTGTATGTTCTACACAGAAATGGAATGAATGAGAACTCTATGCTGGTCCCATGTCAGCCTAACTGCCCATCATCAAGTGTGGGATGGCCTATCAACATGAACCGGGTGTGTGACAAAGCCTTTTGAACTAAATTGGGAAACGGTTAACATAAACCGAGCTGTTGGACAGTCGTCATCTTTTCATCGATAAGATGATATAGGGAAGAACCTTCTGCAGAGCTTAAGTTGCATCTCCTGAAAGTATGACAGACCTAGGCATCAATTTCAATTGGAACACAACCCAAATGGCAACCGAGTATTCTTAAATTCAGTCTCATGGAGAGAATATGTGCTTATGTATAATTCTATTCTTGGATTATGGATTAGAAACATTCGCCAGCCAACTTCGGTGGACATACTGTGAGTAGAAAATGACTGTGAGTATAATTCTGCACGGATAATTATGGACATTAACTGCTATGCACTGGAGAAGAATGCCCATCCGCAACGCCTAAATGAACACTATAATTAATTAATTTAATTATTAGTATCAACTGTTTTCATGAGGGTGGTTTTCTTCAATGACAGGAAAAGGGTAAAGATTGTTTTACATGGTAATGGTGTACACCTAAAGGGTTATGTTATGACATATATGTATAATATTTTGACACCCACTCATTATTTTTAAATATGAGAATTGTACATGGTGTCAGAAATAAATGTATGTATGTTGGGTTTCTGCACCTAGACCAATGTGATTTTATCTAGGTACAATGAGTCAAGTTAGCAGAACCTATTTGTGGTTGTTGTGTTGTTTGTAATAACCTTGTTTTTTTTCTGGGGTCACGGGGTACTATGTTGTAATACTGCATATCATTCCCATGCCTGTCTGAAAATGCATAGTGTTTATTACACCTATATATATATATGTAACTGCAGATCTTGAGTTAATACCTGAACTGTGTGTCCAAAAGTGTTGTGTACATCAAGTAAATGTGGTGTCCAACAAGTGGTTGTTTATATGTTGTGAGCAATCAATATCCTTCTAGCATCTATAGTTAATTTAAAGGGTGATGAAGTGGGAAGGGAAACCTACACACAGATGCCATTGTTTCAAGGATGGAACTCTTTCCTCCTGGGATTTGTGGTAAATATCCCTGATCACCCTGCATTCTTACCAGTGACAGAGAATCAATAATACCCCATAGACATTTTAACGAATTATTCTCAGGAATTAAAATCCACATCCCACAATTGGCAAGGCAGCAACAACAATGAACATGTTAGCACAAAGAGTCTGGGAGAACAGGAAGCTTACTGCCAAAACAAAAGTCCTCGTATTCCAAGCCTGTGTCCTTAGTACTCTTCTTTATGGCAGTGAAACCTGGACAACTTACTCACGCCAAGAGAAACGTTTAAACAGCTTTCATATGCGGTGTCTGCGAAGAATACTTGGTATTAAGTGGCAAGACAAAATCACAAATACTGAAGTATTGGAAAGATCAGGTTGTGTGACGGTGTATTCCATGCTCAGTCTTCGTAGACTTAGATGGATAGGACACGTTAGGAGGATGGATGATGGTAGAATACTAAAGTACATCTTTTTTGGTGAATTACAGACGGGTAGGAGATCTCAGGGTCGGCCTCTACTACGATACAAAGATGTGTGTAAGCGGGACATGATTGATACAGGCATTGATAATGCACATTGGGAACACGTCGCCTCTGAACGTGTTGCTTGGAGGGCAACTATCAGAAATGGAATAAAGACAAAGGAGAAAATGATTGCAGATAAAGCACACACAGAGCGTGAGTGACGTAAGATGGTGCAAAATGGTGGAAATGACCATGTTTTCACATGCACCTACTGTGGGCAAACATTTGCAGCAAGAATTGGCCTTACCAGCCACACTCGCCACCGCCATGGATCGTAGTTATTAAGCCTTTTTGAAGCACAATGTACCAAACTATCGTCTGTCAAGACGGAAAGGTGCCAATGAATGAATGAATATATATATATATATATATATATATATATATATATATATATATATATATATATATATATATATATATATATATATATATATATATATATAGTAGGCCTCTTTCGGTCCTGAAGGACTATAGAGTTGTGCCGCTTGGGAGGTGCCTGGCAGCACCGCTGGTGACTGTATAGTCCAATGCGAGAGTGACAATCCCTGTCACAGTTTCCGCATCTGTAAGACGAGGCAAGTCCCGCAGTAAGTGACTGCGCTTTGAGCCTGTGCCGCCTATCCTTAGTTTGTTGGATCAGATTGTGCTCAAAGAGCACCAGTCAGTTTCGTACATCTCTTCTCCAGGAGCATCTGTCTGTTGCAACTCTCTCCCACGTGTCTGGATCTATTCCAATGGTTTTTATATCTTGTTTACACACATCCCTATATCGCATTTGGGGTCTTCCGGTTGGCCTCTTTCCTGTGGTTAGTTCTCCGTAAAGGAGATCTTTGGGAATACGTTCATCTTCCATTCGAGATACGTGACCCAACCACCGGAGGCGTCTCTGCTTGAGGAGGGTGTGCACTGTGGTAATATCTGCTCGTTCAAGCACCTGTTTGTTTGTTATGTGGTCTTTCCATGTTATGACCAGGATACGTCTCAGACATCTCATGTGGAAGGAATTCAACTTCCTTTCCTGTCTTGAGTACAAGGTCCAAGATTCAGACCCATAGAGTAGTGTGCTAACAACACAAGCTTTATATACTTGAGCTTTTGTACGCTCTGTTAGTGTATTATTCTCCCAAACTCTTTTAGCTAGCCTGGAAAATGTTTTGGCTGCCTTTCCAATGCGTCTGTCGATTTCTGTCTCTAATGAAAGATTATCTGATATTGTCGACCCCAAGTACACAAAATCGTAGACGACCTTCAATTCGTATTTAGCAATTTTGATTGACATGGGCGCACCAGCGTCTTGTTCCATCACCTGTGTTTTATTTAGGCTAATGGTGAGCCCAAAGTCTTTGCAGGCGGCTGCAAAACGATCTATTAGCCTTTGGAGATCTTCTGCTCTATGAGTAGTCAGTGCTGCATCATCTGCAAAAAGTAGTTCTCTTACACATCTTGATCTTATTTTGGTCTTTGCCTTGAGTCTTGATGGGTTAAAAAGTTTGCCATCAGATCTTGTGTGGAGGTATATGCCTTCAGTGGCAGTCCCAAATGCCTGCCTTAAGAGAACAGCGAAGAAGATACCAAAGAGTGTAGGAGCAAGCACGCAGCCCTGCTTTACTCTGCTGCTGATGCTGAATGACTGGGATGTTGAGCCGTCAAATAAAATGGTCCCCTGCATGTTTTCGTGGAATGATTTCACGAGACTAAGAAGGATGGGTGGACATCCAACCTTTTCAAGGACCTTAAAAAGGCCGCTTCTGCTCACGAGGTCAAATGCCTTTGTGAGGTCGATGAAGGCAATATATAATGGCTTCCTCTGTTCTCTGCACTTCTCTTGGAGCTGCCGGAGTAAGAAAATCATATCGATGGTGGACCTGTTGGGTCTAAATCCGCACTGCGATTCGGGGTAGATTCTTTCAGCAAGAATGTGTAATCTTTTAAGGATTACTCTGGCAAAAATCTTGCCTGAAATGCTGAGTAGGGAAATGCCGCGATAGATGTTGCAGTCGCTTCTGTCGCCTTTCTTTTTATAAAGGGTAACGATGTTTGCGTCTTTCATATCTTGTGGTATTGATTTTTCTCTCCAGCAGAGCTGAAATATTGCATACAGTTCTGGGATGATTGTTTCTTTGCTACATTTTAAGATTTCAGGTGGAATACTATCTTTTCCAGGTGCCTTGCCGGATTTGAGAGAGTCTAGTGCTTCGCTGATTTCTGTGAGGCAAGGTTCGTTATCCAGGGCATGCATGGCAGACTGTTGATCGATGGCTTCCAGAGCTTCTTCGCTGACAGTGTTATCCACTGAGTATAGCTCTGAGTAGTGTTCTACCCAGCGATCCATTTGTTTCGCTCGATCTTTTATGATTACCCCCTCAGTTGATCGTAAAGGGGCCATCTTATTTTTTGATGGACCGACAGCTTGCTTGATGCCCTCGTACATTCCTTTTCTATTTCCAGTGTCTGCACAAGTTTGAATTTGAGCAGAGAGCTGTAGCCAGTACCTGTTCGCACATCTTCTTGCCATCTGTTGTACTCTATTTCTGGCCGTTCGCAATGCCTGCAGTGTTTTCTCTGAAGGTGATGTTTTATACATTGAGAATGCATGTCTCTTTATCTCCAGGACTGGGAGCATCTCTTCAGAGTGTGCTTCAAACCAGTCGGTTGACTTAGTTTGCTTCTTGCCAAATGTTGATAGTGCTGTATTGTAGATGGTGTCGCGAAAATGACTCCATCTCTCGGTGGAATTTCCGTTTGTGGGGCCAGGCAGAGAATCCGCTAGAGCCTGCATGAATTTGTTGACCTTCTCTTTATTTTGGGTGCCTCTGGTGTCAATGCGTGGTCTTCCTTCTGTTCGGCTTCTGTAGATTCTCTTGGGCTTTATCTTCACTTTGCTGGAGACGAGTGAATGGTCGGTGTCGCAGTCAGCACTATGATAGCTGCGAGTCAGCCGTACATTGCGGAGGTTGCTGCGTTTAGTGAGCACCAGGTCGAGTTGGTGCCAGTTCTTTGACCTGGGGTGCCTCCATGACACCTTGTGTTGAGGTTTCGTGTCAAAGAAGGTGTTGGTTACGCATAGATTATATAGATCTATATATATATAATTCTTTTGCCAGTACTGTCATTATTGCTATCATCAACGTTTTGAGATAATCATTTTTTTTTCATCACCAAGAAAGTCGCCATAATTATCATCATTTTAATCATTGTATCCAAAACATATAAAATCATTATCAAGTACCATGCCGACTGGCGTAGGCGTTCATGACTCTCCACAGATCTCAGTCTTTGGTGTTCTGGATCAACTCTGCCGTTGATATTCCTCCATGCCACCGTCACAATCCATCCAGCATCATTTCTCGTGGTCTGCCTCGGCCTCTCGTTCCCTGGATCTTTTAAGTTGTCACGATGTTCTCAAATGCCTTTCTTCTCATCACATGACCAAAAAATGTTGTTTGCCTCTTTCTTATTGTTGTATGTAATGTTTTAGTTTCATTAGCCTCTTTGAGGCAATTGTTGTTAGTTACTTTGGCAGTTCAAGGAATTCGCAACATTCGTCTCAGGAACCCCATCTCTGTTGCTTCCAACCTCTTCCTAATTTGTTCATTTACTTTCCAAGATTCACAGCCATACAGCAAAACAGGTTCTATATAGCACCTTAGCACTCTGTTTCTTACATTCAATGATAGTGACTTATTGCATAAGATATTCCTCATTTTCTGAAATGCGGCCTTTGCTTGCCCTATTCTGCTCTTAATCTCCGTTGTGCATCTTCCATCTGATGTTATAAATGTTCCTAGATATTTAAAACTATCCACTTGGTGAAGAATTTTCCCTTCCATCTCTATTTCACATTTGGGTGTTACCTGTTTCTTTGATATCACCATTGATACTGCTTTCTTGATATTCAAGGAGAGTCATTTCTTTGCACTTTCTTTTTCTACAATGTCCAACAGTTGTTGTAGATCTTTTGAATTATCCGCCATCAATACTGTGTCATCTGCATAGCGTATATTTTATTTAAATATTATAACCTCTGAATATTATTCCTGGCTTTTCTTAGATCTCTCTCATTATTACTTCGCTATAGAGGGAGAAGAGATCCTGTGACAAAAAACATCCCTCGACGTAAGCATCTTTCCATAAACATAACTTGCCATTACACAAGATATAACACTACTTTCCATTACACAATATATAACAACTTTAAAGCAAGCATCTAACAACCCAGTTTTCAATTAATGATAATACCCAGTCTCCTGATGCCATATCTGACAAGTGGTATGCGTGCTGTATGGATAAGAACCATCCATAGGTTCTCTTCTCCTCTCCTTCTTGGATTAGTCTTCTTTCACCGAGCTATAGATGATTCCTCTAGTGCAACTCCAGGTATTAGGTTGTTTTTTTCTTGTTTGCGTTTACTCGCTTTGAACTCAAGCGTACTCCATACAATACCTTTAGTGCACTGGATTGATTATTGTGTGTAGATTAACTCTCTTTATTACCAGTTTTCCTCGCCATCAGGCGACCACTGTAGTCTGTGAGGGACTTGTAAACTACGTACCCAAGTCAAGGACATGAAGTCAACATTTTAGTCCAAATGAAACGGTGAAGGGGTTGAACCCGCCACATCGGCATCAGTGTACCGGAAGTTTAAGAGCTAGCGCACTTAACCATTCTGCCACGCTGACCTCAAGGCATTAAGGTGATAATGCCTTTCCTCACACGTTGTCCTGTCTATGACCAGCATGTTCATCTCTAGCTTGCACCCATCTCTCAATTACATCTCTAGCTTGCACCCATCTCTCAATTACATCTTTAGCTTGCACCCATCTCTCAATTACATCTCTGGCTTGCACCCATCTCTCAATTACATCGCTAGCTTGCACCCATCTCTCAATTACATCTCTAGCTTGCACCCATCTCTCAATTACATCTCTAGCTTGCACCCATCTCTCAATTACATCTCTAGCTTGCACCCATCTCTCAATTACATCTCTAACTTGCACTCATCTCTCAGATACATCTTTAGCTTGCACCCATCTCTCAATTACATCTCTAGCTTGCACCCATCTCTCAATTACATCTCTAGCTTGCACCCATCCCTCAATTACATCTCTAGCTTGCACCCATCTCTCAATTACATCTCTAGCTTGCACCCATCTCTCAATTACACCTCTAGCTTGCACCCATCTCTCAATTACATCTCTAGCTTGCACCCATCTCTCAATTACATCTCTAGCTTGCACCCATCTCCCAATTACATCTGTTGACATCCGTATTACCTATTTACTGTTTACCACCTATTTACAATGGTATTAGAAATGGACCCATCAGTCTAGCGGTAAATATTGTCAAGCCAGCGGATTGGACCCCAAGTACATAAGGTCCAGCACCCCTTCTTGTCGCAGGCTCGTATCCGCAAGGTGGTGAAAGTCTCACGGCTACACAAGAGGACTGACGACTCTCTCTCTCTCTCTCTCTCTCTCTCTCTCTCTCTCTCTCTATATATATATATATATATATATATATATATATATATATATATATATATATATATATATATATATATATCAAAGAACATTTCGAGCCAAAATAGGCCTCATCAGCCATCTTAGAACTCAAGGCTCCATACTTTCAACCCCACTGGATGAAATGAATGGTCATCATCATTCTTGATGAACAAACAATACACACACACATACACACACACACACACACACACACACACACACACACACACATATATATATATATATATATATATATATATATATATATATATATATATATATATATATATACACTTAAATGGCAAACTTAAATCTAAGTTTGCCATTTCTACATACACGTATTGATGGGACGCGCGGAAATGGCTGCAGTTTTGTCGATGCGGTTATGGATGTTTGCATTCAAGATAAATTCACAGCAGAACCCAGGTGTTTGCAGTACATCACCCTTTCCTGTTCGGAATTATCAGTGTTAATAGCTAGTAGACTCCTTGTACCCGAGTTCATCGCCATCGATTTCTTCAGAGTTATTGTCCGAGCACAATCCTTACATGATCGGAACTTGTTCATTAAATTCTAGAGTTCTTGTTTCTAGATCTAAAGTATGCATATCCATTTTATTAGTCAGAGTACCACTTGCCATTACACAAGTCACAATACTCCTTTATTGTGCAGTCACATCCAGGATTTATGCCTTTGCTTTCTGTCTGGGAAGATTCCACTGTCGCTGTTTAAATGCATCCATCCGACAAGATCTGAATATTGAAGTAGGTTGGCTACTAAAGACAAAGAAAATGGAGATATTTTGGTCACTTGAAACGTCATAAAAGTTTGGAGAGAAAAATAATGGAGGGGGTATATGCCAGGGAAGAGAAGACAAGGAAGACCAAAGAAAAGATGGGTGCAGGATGTGGCAGTTGATCTCCAGATGGGTGTATCGGAGGCAGGTCATCTTGCTTATGATCGAGGAGTTTTCCGGAAGGTTGTTATGGGAGCGTTGTTTTGCAAAGGACATGATACTAAATCAATGAATGCTGCACCATTTGACGAAAGGTAAAGAAGTGCTGCCAACAAATCTCCAAAAAGGTAAGGGCTAGCATATACCATTTTCACACGGCTGAGTTTTATAAACAGTTCTGTATATTAAAATGGTCCTGGTTTGTATGTTCTCTTGATATTACAAATAAGAATGTAATTCAGTTGCAACCATTTAGAGGGGCAGCCTCATTTTAAATTTTAAATGTCAACTCTGCAGACAATGTCAACTCTGCAGACAATGTCAACTGTTTTTGCGAGATTCGTGAAGATAATGTAAAGTAGATTATTGTCCACGAACAACAGAAGTGGAATTTGGAAGCTTTGCTAGAACAGAATCACAAGTGACACGGTAGACTTTGCGGCTGTCCAGACATGATAAACCTAACGAGAAAGAAATGAACACAATCAACCCATCAGAAGCCGGGAAGCTGACAACAAGCAGCCCAATGTACGAACGAACCAACGAACGAACAAACTTTATTTTTAAAGGGTTAAGAATTGGGCACGCAGGCCCGTCTAACATTCTGCCCTTCTACCACTCTCTTTCATACATTATTTCATTCCCACATCATTCAAGGCTATCAGAGAACAGCAACAATATAAAAGATATGCATTAAAAAGGCATGGGCAAAATGCGAACATCAATACTATACGACTTAGTAATATTAGCTAATGGCGTGACACTTGTTATTAGCCATGTGAAATATACTGGCCTACCAAAATGGGACTGACTGTTATACTAGGGTTTTGTTATTATTATTATTTGTGTTATTAAGGGGGAAGATAATCCGTATTGAGATAGTGTTTGAATAATTTGCAATTATATGTATAGGGATTGGTGATATCTTTGATTCCTTGTGGAAGATTGTTCCACAGCTGAGCTGCAGAGTACGTTAAGCTTGTTTTGTATAAGTCAGTCCTAGCCTTTGGAATGTGTAATATATTTAATCGTTTACTGTGTCTAGCATTATATTTAAACAATGGCCAAAGGTAATTTGGGGCATTCCGATACAGGATTTTGTGAATTAGTTTAGCCTTATTGAAAAGCAGGCGTTTGTGGAGTGGTAGTAACTGAAGGCGTTTATGCAGGCTAGGATTGTCAGATAAATGTTTGCTATAAATTAGACTCATGGGACGTTTCTGGAGTGAGTAAAGTCGCTTGGTGCTTGAATTAGAACAACCGTCCCAGATTGTAGAGCAGTAGTCAAAATGTGTCTGTAAATGAGAAGTATAGAAAATTTTCCTTGTGTCCTCATCAAGGAAATTTTTGATTTTGGCGAGTTGGTAGACTTTTTTAGCTGTTTGTTTAGTGAGCGCTTGTACGTAGGAATTAAAGGTTAGGTTTCTATCAATGATTAGATCTAATGTTTTGTGCTCAATTACACTTTCTACTGGCATGTTATCGATGTGAAGTTGAAGTGATGTGTGTGAGTTTACAGTTTGAAGTCGTTGTCTTGTTGTAAATAACATTGATTTTGTTTTAGTGATGTTAATTTGCATACGATTTGCATAGCTCCACCTAACTACATTATTTAATTCTTGTTGCAAAGACGATTCCAGCAAAATACAGTTTTCAGCGTTTGAATACACTGTACAGTCGTCTTCAAATAGATCGCAGGACGACGAAAGATGCAAACGTAGATCGTTAATATATATGGCAAATAATAGAGGGCCAAGAATAGAGCCTTGCTGTACTCCAATATTGAAGGTAGTGGTTTGAGACAGAGACTTATTATGTGATACTACTTGCTTTCTTTTTGATAGAAAAGATGTTATTAGAATGACTACATTAGGGCCAATTTTCATTGTCTCAAGTTTTTTAATTAAAATAACATGGTCTATCATATCAAATGCTTTCCTGAAATCAATAAACACAGTTCCACATAGACTGTTGTTATTTATATTCTGGTGCCAATTTTCTATCATGTTTGTTAGGGCCGTATGGCAAGAATATTTTGGTCGAAATCCTGATTGTCTGTCAACAATACGCTTGTTGCGAACTAAATACTGTAATGTTACTTTGTGGATGTGTTTTTCTAGTGGTTTAGATAGTGATGATAGTAAGGAAATAGGTCTGTAATTGTTCGGGAGACCATTGTCCAATGAACCAGATTTAAGAAGAGGGTACACTTTAGCGATTTTGAGAGCTGATGGAAAGTGGCCTTTGGTGAGACACTTATTGTATACATAGGTTAGTGATATACAGATGACTGGCGCAGCACAACCGAGAATCCGGTTGCTGATTCCATCTAACCCAGATGATGTTGTGTTTTTTAGGTTTATATCTCTGAGTAGTGTTCTACCCAGCGATCCATTTGTTTCGCTCGATCTTTTATGATTACCCCCTCAGTTGATCGTAAAGGGGCCATCTTATTTTTTGATGGACCGACAGCTTGCTTGATGCCCTCGTACATTCCTCTTATATTTCCAGTGTCTGCACAAGTTTGAATTTGAGCAGAGAGCTGTAGCCAGTACCTGTTCGCACATCTTCTTGCCATCTGTTGTACTCTATTTCTGGCCGTTCGCAATGCCTGCAGTGTTTTCTCTGAAGGTGATGTTTTATACATTGAGAATGCATGTCTCTTTATCTCCAGGACTGGGAGCATCTCTTCAGAGTGTGCTTCAAACCAGTCGGTTGACTTAGTTTGCTTCTTGCCAAATGTTGATAGTGCTGTATTGTAGATGGTGTCGCGAAAATGACTCCATCTCTCGGTGGAATTTCCGTTTGTGGGGCCAGGCAGAGAATCCGCTAGAGCCTGCATGAATTTGTTGACCTTCTCTTTATTTTGGGTGCCTCTGGTGTCAATGCGTGGTCTTCCTTCTGTTCGGCTTCTGTAGATTCTCTTCGGCTTTATCTTCACTTTGCTGGAGACAAGTGAATGGTCGGTGTCGCAGTCAGCACTATGATAGCTGCGAGTCAGCCGTACATTGCGGAGGTTGCTGCGTTTAGTGAGCACCAGGTCGAGTTGGTGCCAGTTCTTTGATCTGGGGTGCCTCCATGACACCTTGTGTTGAGGTTTCGTGTCAAATAAGGTGTTGGTTACGCACAGATTATATAGATCTATATATATATAATTCTTTTGCCAGTACTGTCATTATTGCTATCATCAACGTTTTGAGATAATCATTTTTTTTTTTCATCACCAAGAAAGTCGCCATAATTATCATCATTTTAATCATTGTATCCAAAACATATAAAATCATTATCAAGTACCATGCCGACTGGCGTAGGCGTTCATGACTCTCCACAGATCTCAGTCTTTGGTGTTCTGGATCAACTCTGCCGTTGATATTCCTCCATGCCACCGTCGCAATCCATCCAGCATCATTTCTCGTGGTCTGCCTCGGCCTCTCTTTCCCTGGATCTTTTAAGTTGTCACGATGTTCTCAAATGACTTTCTTCTCATCACATGACCAAAAAATGTTGTTTGCCTCTTTATTATTGTTGTATGTAATGTTCTAGTTTCATTAGCCTCTTTGAGGCATTCATTGTTAGTTACTTTGGCAGTCCAAGGAATTCGCAACATTCGTCTCAGGAACCCCATCTCTGTTGCTTCCAACCTCTTCCTAATTTGTTCATTTACTTTCCAAGATTCACAGCCATACAGCAAAACAGGTTCTATATAGCACCTTAGCACTCCGTTTCTTACATTCAATGATAGTGACTTATTGCATAAGAAATTCTTCATTTTCTGAAATGCGGCCTTTGCTTGCCCTATTCTGCTCTTAATCTCTGTTGTGCATCTTCCATCTGATGTTATAAATGTTCCTAGATATTTAAATCTATCCACTTGGTGAAGAATTTTTCCTTCCATCTCTATTTCACATTTGGGTGTTACCTGTTTCTTTGATATCACCATTGATACTGTTTTCTTGATATTCAAGGAGAGTCATTTCTTTGCACTTTCTTTTTCTACAATGTCCAACAGTTGTTGTAGATATTTTGAATTATCCGCCATCAATACTGTGTCATCTGCATAGCGTATATTTTTTTTTTTTTATATTATAACCTCTGAATATTATTCCTGGCTTTTCTTTGATTTCTCTCATTATTACTTCGCTATAGAGGGAGAAGAGATTCTGTGACAAAAACATCCCTCGAAGTAAGCATCTTTCCATAAACATACCTTGCCATTACACAAGATATAACACTACTTTCCATTACACAATATATAACAACTTTAAAGCAAGCATCTAACAACCCAGTTTTCAATTAATGATAATACCCAGTCTCCTGATGCCATATCTGACAAGTGGTATACGTGCTGTATGGATAAGAACCATCCATAGGTTCTCTTCTCCTCTCCTTCTTGGATTAGTCTTCTTTCAGCGAGTTTTAGATGATTCCTCTAGTGCAACTCCAGGTATTAGGTTGATTTTTTCTTGTTTGCGTTTACTCGCTTTGAACTCAAGCGTACTCCATACAATACCTTTAGTGCACTGGATTGATTATTGTGTGTAGATTAACTCTCTTTATTACCAATTTTCCTCGCCATCAGGCGACCACTGTAGTCTGTGAGGGACTTGTAAACTACGTACCCAAGTCAAGGACATGAAGTCAACATTTTAGTCCAAATGAAACGGTGAAGGGGATAAACCCGCCACATCGGCATAAGTGCACCGGAACTTTAAGAGCTAGCGCACTTAACCATTCTGCCACGCTGACGTCAAGGCATTAAGGTGATAATGCCTTTCCTCACACGTTGACCTGTCTATGACCAGCATGTTGATCTCTAGCTTGTACCCATCCCTCAATTAATCTCTAGCTTGCACCCATCCCTCAATTACATCTCTTGACTTCCGCATTTCCTATTACTGTTTACCACCTATTTATAAATAAATTATAAATGGACCCATCAGTCTAGCGGTAAATATTGTCAAGCCATCGGATTGGACCCCAAGTACAAAAGGTCCAGCACCCCTTCCTGTCGCAGACTCGTATCCGCAAGGTGGTGAAAGTCTCACGGCTACACAAGAGGACTGACGACACTCTCTCTCTCTCTCTCTCTCTCTCTCTCTCTCTCTCTCTCTCTCTCTCTCTCTCTCTCTCTCTCTCTCTATATATATATATATATATATATATATATATATATATATATATATATATATATATATAAAAGAACATTTCGAGCCAAAATAGGCCTCATCAGCCATCTTAGAACTCACGGCTCCATACTTTCAACCTCACTGGATGAAATGAATGGTCATCATCATTCTTGATGGACAAACAACACACACACATATACATACACACACACACACACACACACACACACACACACACACACACACATATATATATATATATATATATATATATATATATATATATATATATATATATATATACATAAATGGCAAACTTAAATCTAAGTTTGCCATTTCTACATACACGTATGATGGGACGCGCGGAAATGGCTGCAGTTTTGTCGATGCGGTTATGGATGTTTGCATTCAAGATAAATTCACATCAGAACCCAGGTGTATGCAGCACATCACCCTTTCCTGATCGGAATGATCAGTGTTAATAGCTAGTAGACTCCTTGTACCCGAGTTCATCACCATCGATTTCTTCAGAGTTATTGTCCGACCACAATCCTTACATGATCGGAACTTGTTCATTGAATTCTAGAGTTCTTGTTTCTGGATCTAAAGTACGTATATCCATTTTATTAGTCAGAGTACCACTTGCCATTATACAAGTCACAATACTCCTTTATTGGGCAGTCACATCCAGGATTTATGCCTTTGCTTTCTGTCTGGGAAGATTACACTGTCGCTGTTTAAATGCATCCATCCGACAAGATCTGAATATTGAAGTAGGTTGGCTACTAAAGACAAAGAAAATGGAGATATTTTGGTCTCTTGAAACGTCATAAAAGTTTGGACAGAAAAACAATGGAGGGGGTATATGCCGGAGAAGATAGGACAAGGAAGGCCAAAGAGAAGATGGGTGCAGGATGTGGCAGTTGATCTCCAGATGGGTGTATAGGAGGCGGGTCATCTTGCTTATGATCGAGAAGTTTTCCGGAAGGTTGTTATGGGAGCGATGTTCTGCAAAGGACATGATACTAAATCAATGAATGCTGCACCATTTGACGAAAGGTAAAGAAGTGCTGCCAACAAATCTCCAAAAAGGTAAGGGCTAGCATATACCATTTTCACACGGCTGAGTTTTATAAACAGTTCTGTATATTACAATGGTCCTGGTTTCTATGTTCTCTTAATGTTACAAATAAGAATGTAATTCAGATGCAGCCATTTAGAGGGGCAGCCTCATTTTTAAAAAGCTATTTAAATGTCAACTCTGCAGACAATGTCAACTGTTTTTGCGAGATTCGTGAAGATAATGTAAAGTAGATTATTGTCCACGAACAACAGAAGTGGAATTTGGAAGCTTTGCTAGAACAGAATCACAAGTGACACGGTAGACTTTGCGGCTGTCCAGACATGATAAACCTAACGAGAAAGAAATGAACACAATCAACCCATCAGAAGCCGGGAAGCTGACAACAAGCAGCCCAATGTACGAACGAGCCAACGAACGAACAAACTTTATTTTTAAAGGGTTAAGAATTGGGCACGCAGGCCCGTCTAACATTCTGCCCTTCTACCACTCTCTTTCATACATTATTTCATTCCCACATCATTCAAGGCTATCAGAGAACAGCAACAATATAAAAGATATGCATTAAAAAGGCATGGGCAAAATGCGAACATCAATACTATACGACTTAGTAATATTAGCTAATGGCGTGACACTTGTTATTAGCCATGTGAAATATACTGGCCTACCAAAATGGGACTGACTGTTATACTAGGGTTTTGTTATTATTATTATTTGTGTTATTAAGGGGGAAGATAATCCGTATTGAGATAGTGTTTGAATAATTTGCAATTATATGTATAGGGATTGGTGATATCTTTGATTCCTTGTGGAAGATTGTTCCACAGCTGAGCTGCAGAGTACGTTAAGCTTGTTTTGTATAATTCAGTCCTAGGCTTTGGAATGTGTAATATATTTAATCGTTTACTGTGTCTAGCATTATATTTAAACAATGGCCAAAGGTAATTTGGGGCATTCCGATACAGGATTTTGTGAATTAGTTTAGCCTTATTGAAAAGCAGGCGTTTGTGGAGTGGTAGTAACTGAAGGCGTTTATGCAGGCTAGGATTGTCAGATAAATGTTTGCTATAAATTAGACTCATGGGACGTTTCTGGAGTGAGTAAAGTCGCTTGGTGCTTGAATTAGAACAACCGTCCCAGATTGTAGAGCAGTAGTCAAAATGTGTCTGTATATGAGAAGTATAGAAAATTTTCCTTGTGTCCTCATCAAGGAAATTTTTGATTTTGGCGAGTTGGTAGACTTTTTTAGCTGTTTGTTTAGTGAGCGCTTGTACGTAGGAATTAAAGGTTAGGTTTCTATCAATGATTAGATCTAATGTTTTGTGCTCAATTACACTTTCTACTGGCATGTTATCGATGTGAAGTTGAAGTGATGTGTGTGAGTTTACAGTTTGAAGTCGTTGTCTTGTTGTAAATAACATTGATTTTGTTTTAGTGATGTTAATTTGCATACGATTTGCATAGCTCCACCTAACTACATTATTTAATTCTTGTTGCAAAGACGATTCCAGCAAAATACAGTTTTCAGCGTTTGAATACACTGTACAGTCGTCTGCAATTAGATCGCAGGACGACGAAAGATGCAAACGTAGATCGTTAATATATATGGCAAATAATAGAGGGCCAAGAATAGAGCCTTGCTGTACTCCAATATTGAAGGTAGTGGTTTGAGACAGAGACTTATTATGTGATACTACTTGCTTTCTTTTTGATAGAAAAGATGTTATTAGAATGACTACATTAGGGCCAATTTTCATTGTCTCAAGTTTTTTAATTAAAATAACATGGTCTATCATATCAAATGCTTTCCTGAAATCAATAAACACAGTTC
>OY992896.1:35411201-35441154 GCA_963921405.1 Cepaea hortensis
CCCTATGTACGAAAGACAAATTACAAGCTACATCATAAACACCCCAATTATAGCCAAGTAGAAAATTCGAAGGCTGAAAGGAGGTATTCGTACAAACAATTGGATTGGACTGGATTGAAATACATAATGACGTTAAAAACACATATATAAGTCATGCATTAAATGAAATACATGAGGACGGTAAAAACACGTGTATAAGTGCATTCACTAATTGAAATACATAATGAAGTTAAAAAACACTTATATAAGTACATGCATTGAATAAATTAGATAATGAAATTTAAAAAAAAAAAAAACTCCCAAAAAACACGTATATAAGTACATGCATTGAATGAAATACATATTGATGTTTAAAAAAAAACACATATATATGTACGCACATTGAATGAAATACATAATGGCGTTAAAAACACATATATAAATACATGCATTGAATGAAATGCATAAAGAAATTTAAAAAACGCATATATAAGTACATGCAATGAATGAAATACACAATGACGTTAAAACACACATATAAATACATGTATTAATGAAATACATAATGAAGTTAAAAAACACATATATAAGTACATGTATTGAATAAAATAGATACAATTTCAAAAAACAAAAAAACACAAAAAACACGTACATAAGTTAATGAAATACATACTGAAATTGATAAAACACATATATAAGTACATGCATTGAATGAAATACATCAGGAATTAAAAACACGTATATAAGTACATGCATTGAATAAAATACATAATGCAATTTAAAAAAACAAAACATATGTAAGTACATGCATTGAATGAAATACATAATGATGTTACAAAAATGTTACATATGCGTTGAAAGAGATCGTGTTCAATCCCAGATTGATTTGCTTGGTAATCTTAAGTTCAGTAGTTTTCTATTTGCTAAGCGATCACAACAGAACAAGTGCCGGTGTTGATTGCAACGTCCTATAAAGGATTTGCAAGTAGATTTTAAATTTAGTTTGCTATTGCTTTCTAAACGAAAAACCAACGTGTAAGTTAACTTAACGCAGGTGTAGTCATCAGCGCACAGGAAGTTTAAGAGCGACCGCTCATATTTCTTCAACAGCGTCGTCGTCTACATAATCATGTGTATGAATTTAATTAAATGCCGAGGTAAGTAGGTTATTGGACAAAGAACCTAGCCATGTTCATGCATTCGTGTGGAATGACAATCTATACAAGTTTATATATGACACAAGTAGCGTGTGGGCAGACAGTCTATGCAAGTCTATATATGACACAAGTAGCATGTGGACAGACAGTCTATGCAAGTCTATATATGACACAAGTAGCGTGTGGACAGACAGTCTATACAAGTCTATATATGACACAAGTAGCATGTGGACAGACAGTCTATGCAAGTCTATATATGACACAAGTAGCGTGTGGACAGACAGTCTATACAAGTCTATATAAGACACAAGTAGCGTGTGGACAGACAGTCTATACAAGTCTATATATGACACAAGTAGCGTGTAGACAGACAGTCTATACAAGTCTATATATTGCACAAGTAGCATGTGGACAGAAAGTCTATGCAAGTCTATATATGACACAAGTAGCGTGTGGACAGGCAGTCTATGCAAGTCTATATATGACACAAGTAGCGTGTGGACAGGCAGTCGATGCAAGCCTATATATGACACAAGTAGCGTGTGGACAGACAGTCTATACATGTCTATATAAGACACAAGTAGCGTGTGGACAGACAGTCTATACAAGTCTATATATGACACAAGTAGCGTGTGGACAGACAGTCTATACAAGTCTATATATGACACAAGTAGCGTGTGGACAGACAGTCTATACAAGTATATATATGACACAAGTAGCGTGTGGACAGACAGTCTATACAAGTCTATATATGACACAAGTATCGTGTGGACAGACAGTCTATACAAGTCTATATATGACACAAGTAGCGTGTGGACAGACAGTCTATACAAGTCTATATATGACACAAGTAGCGTGTGGACAGACAGTCTATACAAGTCTATATATGACACAAGTAGCGTGTGGACAGGCAGTCTATGCAAGTCTATATATGACACAAGTAGCGTGTGGACAGACAGTCTATACAAGTCTATATATGACACAAGTATCGTGTGGACAGAGAGTCTATACAAGTCTATATATGACACAAGTAGCGTGTCGACAGACAGTCTATACATGTCTATATAAGACACAAGTAGCGTGTGGACAGACAGTCTATACAAGTCTATATATGACACAAGTAGCGTGTGGACAGACAGTCTATACAAGTCTATATATGACACAAGTAGCGTGTGGACAGACAGTCTATACAAGTCTATATATGACACAAGTAGCGTGTGGACAGACAGTCTATACAAGTCTATATATGACACAAGTATCGTGTGGACAGACAGTCTATACAAGTCTATATATGACACAAGTAGCGTGTGGACAGACAGTCTATACAAGTCTATATATGACACAAGTAGCGTGTGGACAGACAGTCTATACAAGTCTATATATGACACAAGTAGCGTGTGGACAGATAGTCTATGCAAGTCTATATATGACACAAGTAGCGTGTGGACAGACAGTCTATACAAGTCTATATATGACGCAAGTAGCGTGTGGACAGACAGTCTATACAAGTCTATATATGACACAAGTAGTGTGTGGACAGACAGTCTATACAAGTCTATATATGACACAAGAAGCGAGAACATATCCCAGTGCGCGGGGAACATATTAGTTTTCAGTACACACAAAACCCGAGGTCTTTCTCTGTCAAACCCATACATTTTCATCAAGTTGGAAGTGAAATAGTTGGCATTAAATAATTCAACAAATTCACATTACACAATAAACCGGTTACCACACCATTAAACGACACAAAACATATTTCCAATAGAAGGAACCGGCGAACCAGTACAGCTGCCTAGGAGCATTGGCATCTGATGGAAGATGCCTGGTAGACATTAGAAAATGTTTTTCTATGGTAAATAAAAACATCTTTTTGGACACATGAAAAATACAGTCATCAATAAAACGCTGTCAAGTGCAATTATAAAACAGTGTTAAATTTCTATATAGTACTTATACTTCTGTACATAGGTGAAATATTAACAAAAAGCAAACAAGCTGAGAAACATATAATGGCAGTAAGAATGCCGTTTCTGATGAAAATCCAAAGCATGCCACACATGGACAGAAACACAAAACGAGACAGCCCTTCAAAGTTCAGATGAAGACCTAACTTGAATATGTATTATTTAAATAGACACTGACGATTCATTGGCCATGTTGACATGAGAAAAAAAAAACGTGTGCATTGGTGACATATGCCAAGCTTGATAGGGACCGGGGGAGGGGTGCAACAGCGATATGAACACCTGGAAAGCTTGTCTACAATTTCCATCGTCGGAACAAGAAGACAGACCTGATCTGAGAATCTGTTGATCTGCGAATCTGTGGATCTGAGAATCTGTTGATCTAAGAATCTGTTGATCTTGTCAGATGGCCAGCCATGACAGCCCACGCTTTCCGGCAAGGTACATGGTAATGATTCTGATGCACTTCCTGATAAATAACATCATCATCAAGTGCCCTGCCGACAGAAGTAGGCGTTCATGACTCTCAACAGATCTCGGTCTTTGGTTTTCTGGATCAACTCTGCCGTTGATATTCTTCCATGCCACCTTCGCAATCCATCCGGCATCATTTCTCGTTGTCTGCCTCTGCCTCCCTTCCCCTCGATCTTTCCAGTTGTCGCGATGTTCTCCAGCGCCTCTCTCCTCATCACATGACCAAAAAAGCTGTTTGCCTCTTTCTTATTGTTGTATATAATGTTCTAGTTTTGTTAGCCTCTTTGTGGCATTCGTTGTTAGTTACTTTTGCAGTCCAAGGAATTCGCAACATTCGTCTTAGGAACCACAGCTTCATTGCTTCCAATCTCTTCCTAGTATGTTCATTTATATTCCAAGATTCACAGCCATACAGCAAAACACGTTCTATATAGCTCTTCGGCATTCTCTTTCTTACATTCAATGATAGTGACTTATTGCAAAAAACATTCTTCATTTTCTGAAATGCAGCCTGTGCTTGTCATATTCTGCTCTTAATCTCTGTTGTGCATCTTCCATCTGATGTTATAAATGTCCCTACATATTCAAAACTATCCACTTGGTGAATAATTTTCCTTCTATCTCTATTTCACATTTGGGTGTCACCTGTTTCTTTGATATCACCATTGTTACTGTTTTCTTGATATTTAAGGAGAGTCCTTTCTGTATATTCTCCGTTACTACAATGTCCAACAATTGCTGTAGATCTGTTACATTATCCACTATCAATACAGTGTCATCTGCATAGCGCATATTATTTATATTATAACCTCCAAATATTATTCCTGGCTTTTCTTTGATCTCGCTCATTATTACTTCCTTATAGAGGGAGAAGAGATCCGGTGACAAAACACATCCCTGTCTTACTCCCAACTTTATGTGTTCATAATTTCCTTCTTTGTTTCCCATTTTAATTGCTGCTGTTTGGTTCCAGTATACATGTTTTATTATTCTGAGATCTTTCCCATAAATGTTAATATCTTCCAACATTCTAACAGTTCATCATGTTTTACTTTATCAAATGCCTTAATCTAATCTATGAAGCACAAATATATGTCTTTCTTTGTCTCTGCTGATCTTTCTAATAGTGTTCTTAATGTATATATTGCATTGTTTGTACCTTTTCCTTGGGGGGTAAGGGGTGTCAGGCATTGGTAGCACCTTTGATAAGGATGACTCTCATGTCCTTTTCAGGACCCATCCCCCACTGGTCCAAGGCTGACACCCAGCTCGTGCCTGTGGCTCCTAGTAGCTGTCAGCATGCGACAGCGGCCACCCCCCGGGCAACAGCTGTGAGAGGCTGGCTAAACCAGGCATGGGTATCCGATTTGGTGTCAAACCAAGCGGTAAACTAGGGTATGCCTACCCAGCATGTGAAGACAGGATTCGGCAGACTGCGCGGAAGAAATCATTCCTGATTCAACGGGCAAGACGGCGTTTACCGTCAAAGCGTTGTGGAACGTAATGAGCACGGCAAGGCACGTAGAGCGCCCTGGTCATTCACTGCACCTGTATTCGTCTCCAGTCGTCTCGCTTTGTCTTGCCACTGGACTCAGATGGACTCGGGCGAGAGAGTGAGGTCGACGAATTGCGCAACTCTTCCTCACTTTAATCCAAGTCATCGCGCAAGTCATTCTTCATCCAACGTCATATATCAAAGTGAATGATCATAGACTAAGTGTTGTGGACAAATTCACCTATCTTGGCAGCACTGTGTCACAGGCTGCCACAATTGATGACGAAGTGAATGCAAGAATCTCCAAGGCCAGTGCGGCCTTTGGCAGGCTGTACAAGAATGTATGGGACAGAACTGGAATAAGCCTGCAAAGAAAGCTAAAAGTCGACAAAGCAGTTGTATTATCCACACTGCTATATGCTTGTGACACCTGGACTGTTTATCAGCGACACGCTAGGAAATTAAACCACTTCCAAACGGTCTGCCTACGGAAGCTACTGAAGACTAAATGGCAAGACAAGATTCCAGACACTGAAGTCCTAGAAAGAGCGTCCATGCCCAGTATCCACACTCTACTGATGAAGAATCAGATTCGCTGGGCTGGTCACTTGACTCGCATGCCAGATCACAGGCTCCCTAAACGAATTTTTCACAGTGAACTGCGTTGTGGTAAACGCTCCCAAGGTGGCCAGAGGAGACGCTTTAAAGACACTCTGAAAATATCACTGAATGCTTTTGGGATTCATCATGACACCTGGGAGGCTGTCAAAGACTCAGGGAAGACCACCCTGAATGAGTGGTCTACCTCAAGTAGATCAGAGGTAACCCAGTGCCCCTACATGAGGGCAGGGTAGGTGTAGGTGGTAAATAGGAAGGGGAACTATGAAACAGTTCTCTCATGTGACACGGAGGTGTCAACCAGAGAGTAAGCACTCTGGTCACGGCGTAATCACGCCAGCGTGACAGAGAACTAGACTCAAGAGAGACCACGGCTCCAAGCGTGCTGACTGAGGCAGCACGCAAAAGCTGAAGTACGCACAAGGTCACTCCGCGCACCGTGTAATCAGCACGCGGAGAATTCCTCAGACAGGGGACAGACTTCGTAGTGAACGCATCGTCTAGCGTCGATGCGTATTCTTTAGCCTAGTAGATAGAATTAGCAATAGGGTTAGGAACGACTAGTGATAGGCAATTCTGTGGTGTATTCATGTGTGATTTGTTAGCGACCGTTTTGTGCATTGATGTAATGTAAAGAGCCTGTGGCAATAAAATGTATAATCAATACCTCTCGTACGACTGACAAATCTTTTTGTGTGGTGCGAGAGAAGTTATCCCGTAATGCCCGAAGCATCGCTTGTTGACAGGCTAGGATAAAGTGGTGTCAGAAGTGTAGCTTGGACAATTGTTCAAGCTAAAACACTCACCCACGGCTCTAAAATAGTATTACTGTCAGTTAATCACAGGGTTTAATTTGTGTTGGTGAACAATGGCGTGTGCAGACTACAACAAGATGCAAGCTGTGCCCATCGTGACCAATTAATGTTTATTTATGCTTATTAGAATATTTTGTGCTTATGAACATGTTTTCTTCTGATTTGTAAGTATTATTATTGTTGTTTTGTATCATTTATTTCTATAATTACGTATTTATCTATGAATATTTGTCAAAAATGATTTACGGCGGAGCAATACACAAGAATGAGCCGGCGACAGTATTGATTTTTCAAATCTAAAAATAGCGCTGCGCCTATGACGTATCGCGACTGACAAACAGCTGCCCTACGCCATTTGCATTCAGCGAAGGATTGTTTACAAATCGCCAAGCGGCTGCTCGCCTAAATCTGTGGCTTATATTACATATTATTTGTTTATACGAGTTATTTATTAAATATATTTATTTATTTAAACATTATTATTACTTTTATATTTATTTCAAAGCATTTATTTATTTATTTGAAGATTGTTTCTATTTGTTACCGTCACGATGGCACTACTTTTGCTATGCAAATAAGACTCGGTCTGCACATCACTCCCATAGATTAAACGACATAGTTAGGGAAGGCAGAAGACGTTAGAACGAAGACAGGACATTGACATTTAATATTAATTAAACTACATTGTTTTGTCCGGGGGCATGTGATTGTACCAAATTGTCTAAAGTCATATGTCGTTTACAAATTGTTAATTGTTGATGCTCTTGTAAACCAGATCTAACAAGAGCTGGGTATGAGTATAACTCAAGCTGTTTGTCGAAGTACCGAACGATTGGACCTGAGTTACCGAACGATTGTACCTGATTCTCTGGAATGTTAAGATGAGTATACACAAACTATTTTGAATGCAATATGATTAATAATGCATCTCTTTTTCAGGTTGTGATCTATTAGTACATTTTCTGTGATCTATTTTTCAAGGCCAAGCTAAGGGTGTATTGTCATACACAGAGATTTAAAAACTTAACATATCTAATAAACCAAAGTAAATATTTAAGTGCCTGTCAATACTAGCTAAGTACCCAACAACATGGCAACTTTAGCTGATTTCATAAAAGCAGGCAAAGAATTAGAATACACAGGAAAGGAATTAGAGCAATATGCTGAGCAAAAATTTAGGGAAGCAAAAGATGCGGAGAGAGATGAACGTGCACGAGAAAGACAACATCAGAAGGATATTGGAGAACAAGAAAGACAACACCAAAAGGAGATTGTAGAATTAGCTGAAATAACTAAACAGAAACAGTTAGATCAAGACAAAGAAATTAAACAAAAGGAATTAGAAATAAAACACAAAGAGGCACAATTAGCTGAAGAAACTAAGCAAAAGCAATTAGAACAAGATAAGGAGATTAAGCAAAAGCAATTAGAACAAGATAAGGAGATTAAGCAAAAACAATTAGAACAAGATAAGGAAATTAAGCAAAAGCAATTAGAACAAGATAAGGAGATTAAGCAAAAACAATTAGATCAGGAGAGAGAGTTAAAGCAAAGAGAGATAGATGGAATAACAAGAGTGAAAGAAAAACAAATACAGACTGAATCAGAGACACAGTTAAAGATGAAAGGTATGGAAGTAGACTCACACTTAGATATCTCCACTACAAAACTAAAGAGTCAGCAAGAAAAGAATAAATTTAATAAATACAAAAATATTATTAAGCCATTCTGTAAAGAAGATTCCATATCAGCTTGGACAGAAAATGTAGAATATCAGCTGAAATACCACCAAGTACCAATTGATATGTGGGCCATGATTTACATGAAGAACCTCAGTGGTGAGCCCCTTAAAGTTATAGAATCAATTCCAACTGATCTTAGATCTAACTATCAGTACATCCACGATAGGATAATGCATGACTCGTGCAGTGAGTTACGCACAGTCATTGAGCTCAACTCTTTTCAAACTGAGCCAAATTTGTACAGTGTCACTTCAAGGTTTTTAAAATATTAGAATGAAAGATGTGTGACAAAAATGTGAAAGTGAGAGAATAGGAGAATGAGAGATGTGTGACAGAAGTGTGAAAGTGAGAGAAAAAGGGAAAATATACAAGGGAGAGTGAGGACGACTAGCGGATTTTTTCTGCCGCTCAGCGCGACTTTTTATTATTTGTCTGCGTCAAGCGTTTGCTTTCAATGTTGAAATGTGCTGTCTCGAATGTGTTGTGTGTAGTTTAGTGTAGACCTTAGAAAAGTATTTTAAGTCTCATAAGACGGGAACGTAGTCACGAATTAGTGGTATACACTTGTTTGTGGCCACATTTAACCGAATTATGGCACTTGAAAACTAACTTACATACATAATATAGACAGGCACACATGTTAGAAGGTAAAGTATATTATTAGGTAGATCCTAACACGCAAACAACCAGGAAAACAAACATATAAATAACATACAATTTTTAGAACAAAGGGAGATAACTCCGGGTCAGGGGACACAATAGACAACGAAACACTAACTTAACAGTGGAAGATAACTTTACACGCGGAAGCGAGATAGGTAAAGCCTGTCGCACACAACCCCGTGCAAGGGTTGTTTGATATTATATGGGGGACATGAAGCAATTCATGTGTTGACCCTAAGAAAGTCAACTTTGTATGGGTAGTGAGTTAATTTGCTATTTGAGGGCAGGTCTTATAAGACAATGGTCCGGTTCAGACATACCTCTAATTAATATAATATTGCCAGTGAGAGAGGGCTCACGCCAACCAGACAAGTTTGTGGCGATCACCAGTAGCCAAGTAAAGTGAGACTACATTGTGGCAATAGTCAGTAGAAGTCTATTGAGTTACCCAGAACCAAGTTAGTCTTTGACAAAAATTAGATACACTAATTTTTTAGAAACCTCTTGCGTCACAACCATGAGTCAAAGTTTGTAACGCAACACAGGAGGGGAGGGTGTGTGTCAAAGACTCAGGGAAGACCACCCTGAATGAGTGGTCTACCTCAAGTAGATCAGAGGTAACCCAGTGCCCCTACATGAGGGCAGGGTAGGTGTAGGTGGTAAATAGGAAGGGGAACTATGAAACAGTTCTCTAATGTGACACGGAGGTGTCAACCAGAGAGTAAGCACTCTGGTCACGGCGTAATCACGCCAGCGTGACAGAGACAGAGAACTAGACTCAAGAGAGACCACGGCTCCAAGCGTGCTGACTGAGGCAGCACGCAAAAGCCGAAGTACGCACAAGGTCACTCCGCGCACCGTGCAATCAGCACGCGGAGAATTCCTCAGACAGGGGACAGACTTCGTAGTGAACGCATCGTCTAGCGTCGATGCGTATTCTTTAGCCTAGTAGATAGAATTAGCAATAGGGTTAGGAACGACTAGTGATAGGCAATTATGTGGTGTATTCATGTGTGATTTGTTAGCGACCGTTTTGTGCATTGATGTAATGTAAAGAGCCTGTGGCAATAAAATGTATAATCAATACCTCTCGTACGACTGACAAATCTTTTTGTGTGGTGCGAGAGAAGTTATCCCGTAATGCCTGAAGCATCGCTTGTTGACAGAGGCTGCAGCTAGAGACCGAAATTCGTGGCGTGCATCATTACGCAAGGGTGCAGTCGTGTGTGAGGCAACCAGCACTGCAAGAGCTGTGAAGAAAAGGCAGGACAGAAAAACCACTGCAGGAAATCCTCCTCCAGAAACGTCAAGCATTCTTTGCCCACATTGTCAAAGAACATTTCGAGCCAAAATAGGCCTTATCAGCCATCTTAGAACCCACGACTCCATACCTTCAACCCCACAGGATGAAATGAATGGTCATCATCATTCTTGATGGACAAACAACATTAACATTAACAACACCTTTTCCTTCCATAAATCCATGCTGTTCTTCACTAACTTCCATTTTATTTTCTTCCTTGTTCTTCTCATTATAATTCTGAGTAGTAGCTTAGTGACATGATTTATGAGGTTAATCGTACGAAAATCTTCACATTCAATTGCTCCTGGTCTTTTTGGTATAGCTATTTCAACATATCGATTGGTATATATCCACTGCTATAAATATCGTTTATCATGTTGATTAATAGATCTACACCAAATTCTCCCATTGCGTCCAATTCTTCTATTGTGATTCCATGTGGCCCAGCTGATGTTCCTTTCTTCATAGCTTGAAAGCGTCAACTTCTTCTTTTAGAATAAGTGGACCTTCTAAGTTACTTTCTTCTGTTAATTCCGCCCTTTCTCCGTCATACAAGTCTCTTATATACTCATTCCACCTCTTCATTATAGCATGTTCCCTCAATAATATATTTCCGTGCCAGCCGGTGTGCAACCACGTTCCATGAGTACGTGTATATACCCCACATTAAAAGCATTACTTTAATAGTACACTTAGACACAATCGGTTTCTTTTATATTACCATTACTTCTGTCTTCATATTATCCATACCAAGGACCATTATTCACCCTCCGCATCAACTGTATCTATCAGTTTCTGTGGTTTCTCCTAAACATAGTGCTCTCAAGACATACAGATCTGGTCCACAGGAGCGACCTTCCGATTTGAGCTCTGGCGGACCGATGAGGATCTCTAGCGAACTTTCCTGTTCTTGAAAGAAGCAGGATAGACACGTTGATCATGGGAGAAGAAGAGGAAGAAGATAAAAGAAGTATAAAGTCGTTTATATCAGTATAACGTAAGTTAGTTACATTATGATCACCAACCACGATCATTAACACTTGTTCTGTACACCAAGTTATATACTTTCTGTATATTTAAGTACACATCTGAAGGATTTTCACATTGCTGACACCATTTGTTACAAACTGGAATGTTTCTAAAGGGTTGCTGATTCTTATAGCTGCTGTTTGATGCCGATACACTGTCTTTGTTATTCGCAGATTGTTGCAACTGCTGTGTAATTAGTTAAATAGTTTGATTATTTTATTGTGTCACACTGACAAAAGTTGTCGTGAAATTTATGAAGCATAACTAAAGATACGTTGCTGCTTCTATAGCTCGTTCTAATAATGTCCTACAATATAAAGTACCACAAAGTAATGCAGCTTTACAGAACAGCATTACGAAACAAAGCAATAAAGGACGTTAGGCGACTGGCCTTCATCAGCAAACACATACATACACAAAACACAACATATAATTACGGAGATGAAACTCCAGTGACTACATTAAGGCATAAGAACGGATGAGAAGAATGAAACGTCATGTATTTTCTCGTAATTCTGTTCTGTAAAGCTTATTTTTTATTTACATGTATTGTTTACATTTCACAGCTTTACCGCAGTTCCACTAAGTTTAATAATGTCTTAGAATGTCTGCATCTACATGTGTTCTGACGTTACATAAAATGTCCACGACAGCGACGGGTATACACCAGAGACACATCAGAATATCACTATAACACTACCTATTATCATTGAGACAATCACATTATTGGTTTGGCTAAAACAGCGAGCGGCCAAGTGCCACGGAGCGCTGACTGGCACTTGTTTACGGCGTTTGCCAAAGAGTGTCTGATGAATATGTATACTTACCCCGGGACAACTCTGCATTAACATTTGCAAGTGTTATATCGTCCACCAGAGAGACGAATGGAGACGGATTGTATTTGCAGCAAAGAACCTCAATGGCTCGGAACGCTGAAGAAGAAGAAGAAGATATCAGTTTGTACCATAGAACGAACGAACGAACGAACGACGTTTATTTTCAAGGGGTCACAGATTGGGCACACAGGCCCTTCTTACATTCAGCCCTTTCAGTCACTCATCTTTCGTACATCAATTATCTATTGTGTATTTTACATTCACATAAGAAACCAACAACAACAACAACAAACAAACACAAACAATCAAACAAACAAACCAACACTGTCAAATGAATGTTGTGAACATAAACAATGCATATTACCACGTTATGAGACAGACAGGCATGCAGACAGACAGACATAGACACGCTCATGCATAAACACATACATAATACCTGCATACATACTTACATTATTTACACAAACTCTCACAGATATGCACCCACTCACTAACACACAAATAAACACTCCCTCGCAAACAAATACACTCACTCACATTCACAAGCTCACTAACAAAAGTGTACCCAGAAAGCTCACGAGCACTTTATACGACATCAAATAAAGTGTCCCTCAACAGTTACCTGCCTTGGGTCTATGGTGTGAGAGCACCATCTCGTTGTGTAGGCCGAGAGCAAGGGTTAGTAGGTGGACAGCCGCTTTTCCCTAGCACTGACCGCTCTCTGTTGGGAATAGACAAACCATTCACATTGACTTGAAACTGTCAGCGAGGCTTTCGTTCATGGAAGTCCCTTTCATATGCTTTACCAATGGACACATTAAGGCCGATACTTACCTGTCTAGCTCATGGTCCCATACTTTACTGTTGATTGCATGTCTTTGCAGGACGTCTCAATCAACTTCAGCATATTTTGCTGTCTAGCTCATGGTCGCATACTTTGCCGTTGATTGCATGTCTTTGCAGGACGTCTCAATCAACTTCAGCATATTTTGCTGTCTAGCTCATGGTCGCATACTTTGCCGTTGATTGCATGTCTTTGCAGGACGTCTCAATCAACTTCAGCATATTTTGCTGCCTAGCTCATGGTTCCATACTTTGCCGTTGAGTGCATGTCTTTGCAAAACGTCTCAATCAAGTCCAGCATACTGTGCTGTTTGTTATATAATAGGAAGTTGTTTTACGTTCACTGTTTTATTATTGCTTTCTGAAGGAGCGACGTTCAAACCATGGACATCAGCGCAAGGTGGCACGAATTCTAATGGTCTGCGCAGATCTCGAACCCTTGTCTCGGAATGTCACGTAACTTTATTAATTCTATACATCATCATTTAATAGACGACTATCATCATCATTATCATCAACTGTGTCACTGTATTGAACATCTGTTTCTCCGGAAATTACCATCACGTCGCCACTAAATACCAACTCTATTGATGTTCTTAATTTCTGCATGATCATCTCTTCAACCATTATCATCTTTCTCCCACTACCATCTTTATCTACTATAATTCTTTTGCCAATAATATCGTTATTTTATATCATCAACGTTTTGAGGCCGTTCTCCCTGGCTGAGGTGTTAGCAGCTTTCTCCGTAACCCCGAATACTCTCGTGGTTGAGAGCACGAGAATTTGAAGGGGTTCGGTCTCGCCAGTGACTTACGAGAGTATGGAGCCGGTCGCTCAGAAAGTCGTGGCATGCTGGTGAGCGTAATCTAGTCTAGGAATCAACATACAGCTGAAAGATGCTGGTGTTGACCGCAATATCCTGAAACAGGATGGAAACGCGAACCAAAAAAACGTTTTGAGATAACAATTATTTCAACACCAAGAAAGTCGCCATAATTATCCTCATTTTTATTGTCGTCATGATTAACATCACTCGGTTAATAACTTCCAAGGTCACGTAGTAAAGCATCCTTGTTATCGTCAGCTCAGTTACCACTATCATCATAATCACGGCGGTCACCATGGCTGGATGGACACAGAGAGCTCCTTCTTAAACATCCGGTGTGCGGATGTCGAGGTAGGATGATGCCCTGCACCGGTCAGTTGGACTAAATGTTGACTCCACGTTTTAGACTTTGGGACGTAAATAACAAGTACATCAGAAGTCGGAGTGGGTTCACCTGATGGAGAGGGACACTGGTGATAGGAAAAGATAATTCACACTCAAAGAATCTGTCCAGTGCATTAGAAGCAACACTTCTGAAGTGAACTACCCTTGAGTTCAAAGCCAGAGGAAAAGAGTATCATCCCCATTATAATTGTCTAATTGCAAACGTTATCTTGTTGCCGCACATATTCCTCTTATTTCCCTACTATCATCGACCACTCGTTGTCTTTACTTGCTTTATGATTAGCCTTTTGTCACGTTTATAATCGTGTTGCCATCATCTTCTCTTTCTGTCATCGCCGGCTTCTTCATAATAACGTTGATGAACAGACATGTCGTGGGGTCAGCTCTCGTATTTACTCTAATGTTACCTGTCTTAATGACACATGCATTATTCGGTGTTTTCCTTAAGTTGGCTGCGCATCTTTTATACTTTATAGGAAGTCACAATCAACCTTAATATTTATTTGCTGTTTGCTATTTTCTGGAAAATCTAAGATTCAGTAGTTTGCCATTGCTTTCTGTACGGCAGACGCTCATACAAAGCGATCTGCTCCATAATCACTGACTGCTGACCTCAAACCCGATGTGTCGGGATTGAATCTACACTACACCCACAGCACACACACCGACATGCTGACCGTAGTTATATAGAAACATCATGTCCTCATAGGACTTCCGGTCCCTGTCGTGTCCTCCTTTAAAGTGTCGTCCCTGGAGTGAAGAGAGTCAACACCCACATTATAATATTTTTCTTCCTTTTTTCAATATCTTGGAGAATCCACCAGCTTCCGTCCAACACACTCCAGCAGCCCGTGGACACCTTCCTATCACTCTCTCACTGTCGTACTATGCCCCCTCTCATACTTCCCCAACGCAACATACTCCACAACTCTTGCTTCTAAAAATTAATAAAGATTAATTTAATAAAAGAAAAGTGTAACGTATATGAGAAGTGTATGCGAAGACAATGTGTGTCGTGTATTATAACATAAATGTATGTGTCAGCCTTCAAAGATCAGGATCATAGTGTACACATCAGGGCAAGGATCACACGACATCATTCGAGTCAGTACGATAAACCTCACCGAAGTCGTATCCTTCTCTCCAGACATGTCCTCCTCCAGGAAATCTGATGACCATGAGATCTGAATCCCATGTAAATATATAATCCGTGGAAAAAACTGTTATTGTTCCTAACACAACTGTTCCTAACAGTTTATAGAAACTCCGGCTTCATAATTCCGGCGCGGTGAAACAAACATGGAACACTGTCCTATGAACAAGACTTTTTGTCTCTTGATAAATGTTCACTAGTTCTCACTATTAAACAGTTATTGTCTATACTCCAATAGAGTCCTTTATTGTTGTTCTAGTCATAAGTGAACTGAATATCCATCACTACTGGTGTGTTAAAACTGGTATGACCTAAACTCATTCGGTATTTATCCTGTAGGATACATATACCATTTAGCTCCACTGAGCAATGTTGATCATCTTCCTCTAGCATAATCTCTGTTGTACAATTGCTGGCCAATCTTCCTGCGCCAAACTTTATCCAGGATCGGATTTTTCCTTGTTCCGTGTTCTTCATTCCAACCAGAGGAAACCTGTAACATAAATCATATAACCGGTGATAGCCTCCCCGTCACTGATCTCTATTAGATGATCGTGGCCATCGGCCTCGCTCAGAAAATACAATGAACCTACTCTGTCATGGACAGATGATTGAACACATAGGTTATCATCAGGCCAAGACAAGAAAAAAAAAATCAACAAACAGAATGCGGACCCCCGCCCACCAGGGACCCCTACTGGAATCTCCCAATTATCCCTCATTACTCAATTCTCAACTAGTAAAGCTTATCGACACTTCACTAATCTATTAACAACTAATAGAGCCAAGTATCACTTCCCTACTCTAGCTAGTTTTCCACTAACAGTGCTAATCATCACACTTTAGTTTTAACAAGGCTACAGCCTATATTAATTAGAACGAATATTATAATAGGTTATACATTACGGCACTGCAGTTTACACTAAATTACATCTAATGGTAGCCATACAGGCTCGTGTAAACTAAATCAAATATCTCCTTCACACGTTAGATGTTCTAACTGCTGCAGTGACAAGCATGTCTGCCTAGATCCACATTTTCAAGTTCCCCTAGTTGGTCCCAACTCGGGTTTTTATGGCAACTCCTAAAGTTGATCACGTGACATTTTCCTTTATGCCCACACAGGTGGCATATTGGGCAGTCCCTCCCTTGTCAGGGATCCATCCTCCCTGGCTCCATTAATGTTAGATTGTCATCACTGGTTTTGACATCCAAAACATTCTAGAGAGTTACTGTACAGTTCCAACAAAGGGTTTCGATACCAAGCTGCCAATCATGGTTTTCCAATCAACCTTACATTGTGCACGTGACGTTGTTGATGTCCTACAGGTGTTCCACTGTTTCCAATAACAAGCCCTCAACTTTCTGTCATGTGGTGACAGTCAAATCCGCCATTCCGTTTGATGTCGGGAAATACCCAATGACAGTCTGACCGTTTTCTCCCTAGTGGGGCACTTCCGACCTGTTGATAAACTGTCAATCTTCTGTTCAGTGGTGACAATCCCAGCCGCCATTTCGCCTGATGTCCGGAACTATAAATGACAGACAGTGCTGTTCCATGTACTGAGATGGGCAATTCTATGTGATTCTATCTGTTATTGAATTGTCAACGCGGTGTCTGATTCAGCGCACTCACTTCCCAATGATTACTATGTGCTGACCCGATGTAACTCGTGCAGCTGTATTTATTTACCGTCATGGGGATTAGGACATCCAATTTGTTTTTACTGTTATAAAAATAGTTGTCGCTGGCAGATAGTCCGTTTTATCAGAAAGCCTCTATAATAATCAACTGGGTAAACGCAAGGTTTTATTTTGTGACATAGGCCCCCTCTTAAGAGAGTAGTCCATCTCACTCTTCTATACCGTGAGTTTAATCCAGATGATTCATTCCTCTTCTTCAGGAGCTGGGTGTCTTGACAAGAAATCCGCTCCAACATTCTCCTTCCCAGGAATGTACTCCACTGTGAAATTATAAGGTTGAAGTAACAACGACCACCGCATCAAACGGGCGTTGAGCTTCTGAGAAGTAGCCAGGAACATCAGGGGCTGATGATCCGACTGGACTCGAAACTTAACTCCATACAAATATGGCTGGAATTTTTGCACTGCCCATACGAGGGACAAGCACTCTCTCTCGACGGTTGAATAATTCCTCTCCGCCTGTAGAAGTTTCTTGCTTGCGTATGCCACAGGTTTCAAAACCGAAGCATCGTCTTTTCCTTCCTGTAACAGAGCTGCCCCAATCCCAATCCCACTCGCATCTGTTCTCAACACAAATGGTTTGGAAAGGTCAGGGAGCTGTAATACAGGTTTGCTGACCAAGGCCTCCTTTAACTGACTATAGGCATTCTCACATTCTGGTGTCCAAATGATTTGGTCCGGGAATCCCTTTTTCAAGGTTTCCGTCAACGGAGCTCCCAGTTCAGTGAAATGGCGGATAAATTTGTGATAGAACCCACACAACGAGAGAAAATATCGCACATCCTTCTTCGTTTTTGGCCTTGGTGCATTTCTGATTTTCTCCAGGTTCTTCTCTTCTGGGACATTGTGTCCTGGAGTGATGGTGTGTCCTAGAAATTCCAGAGTCTGGTAACCAATCATGCACTTTGTTGGACGAGCAGTAAGCACTGCTTCCTTGAGTCTATTAAACACTCTCTCCAAGGATTGTAAGTGGTTATCCAAGCTGTCACTGGAAATCAGAATATCATCCATGAAAGAGATGATGGACGGATCCTGTAAAGGATCAAGTAAAGTCCTCATCATGCGTGTAAACACACTAGGTGCATTGCTGAGTCCAAAGGGCATGACCTTGAATTCGTAGTGTCCACTGGATGTACTGAAAGCCAACAGTGGTCGAATCTCCGGTTTGACTGGTATCTGATAGTACCCCCGACTCAAATCCACCTTTGAAAAGTACCGAGCCTTATGGAGCCTAGCGAATAACTGAGTTGGATTCGGCAAAGGTTCCACATGAAATTGTGTGTGACTGTTCAGAAGTCGGTAGTCTATACACAACCGGTGTTCTCCACTTGGTTTCCGTAACAAAACTACCCCTGCATTGTATGGGGATGTGGATGGTGCAATCACGTCATCCTCCAGCAGTTTCTGTATTTCCTCCTCCAGGGCGTTTTCTTTAGAGAATGGCACTGGGTAAACCTTTTGACGAACAGGCTCCTGTGTGGTCAACGTCATCTCGAACTCAACCAACCTCGTTCGTCCTGGTTTATCAGTCAGTATCTCCTTATGAGACTTCAGAACCTGGGTTATCCTTTCCCTCTCCTGGGAGGTCAGATCAGGGTTCACTTGCACATCCCTATAGGTTTCCTGGTGTACCAAGGGATATTCCCTGCCCTCGCTGGTTCCCACTTCTGTCTCCACTGCAACTGCCATTGCCATGAGGTGAGCTGCCTTGTCTCCGGGTCTCTCTTCGTATTTCCGCAAGAGATTGATATGGAAAATCTTCGACTTTCCCCGGATCCGGATTTGATAGTTGGTTCTGGATATCACCCTTTCCACGGGAAATGGTCCTTGCCAACCTATCTCCAGTTTGTTGTTTCCCGTTGGGAGTAGCAACAAGACTGTCTCCCACCTCTAGAGATCTTTCTTTAGACCTACGGTTGTAATAAGCCGCATGTCTTTTCCTGGCCTTTTTCAAGTTTTGATTTGCCAGAGTCCATCCCTTGTGGAGTTTTTCTTTCAGTTCCTCCACGTATTTATAGGATGAGATCACTTCTTCTGACGTCCCCTCTTCAGTCTAACTCCTCAACATGGCTTCCAACGGTCCTTTGAGTGGACGACCAAACAGCAACGTAGCGGGTGGTAGTCCTGTTGAGCCATGAGGAACTTCCCGATAGGCAAAGAGTGCTGCTGGGATATATTCATCCCACCTATCAGGTTTTTCCTGCGCTAGTTTCCTGAGCATTGTCATCAACGTGCCGTTGAAACGCTCTACTTGTCCATTGGCTTGAGGGTGGTAAGGGCTGGTATGTATGTGGTTAGAGTGAAACACCCCAAATACCTCCTCCATGAGTTTTCCACAAAACTGAGATCCATTGTCCGTCAGAATTTGATCCGGAAAGCCTAATCTGGTAAAGGCCTCCATCAGTGCGTCCGCCACTCGTTTCGAGTCAATCGTGGTCAACGGTATAGCCTCACCCCACATTGTACAGCAATCAACCATTGTGAGTATATACATGTTCTCATTCCTAGTCCTGGGAAGTGGACCCACGATATCGATGGCTACCCTCTCGAAAGGAGAGTTCATGATGGGCATCTCACTTAACACCACCGGTGCTGTCCAGTGTTTCGGTGCCACCCTCTGGCACTCAGGGCATGACTTCACATACCGACGCACATCATCTGTCATTCCCGGCCAATAGTAATGGCAGGAAATCCGCTGCATGGTGGCGGCAATACCCATGTGCCCACTAAAGGAGATGGTATGCCCCATATGAATAATCTGGGACCGGTGAGCTTTCCGGACGACCAACTGACCGTATTGGTTGTCTCCCCTTCCTGCTCTCCTGTAGAGTATCCTATTCTTCATGTAGTACTGCCCCCGTCCTGGTGGATCAGCACTTTTATGCAGCTTTTTGTAGCAAGGACGTAAAGTATCATCCTCACTCTGGGCAGTTCGTAGCTCCCCCGGCATTGGATTAGTCACAATTGCGTCTGCCTCTTCCGTTTTCGTCTGAGAGCGAGTCTGCATTGCTCCCATATGGATTGGCTCCCTGGGCATTCCCAGAAAGACATACCGGCAACCTAGGATGACTGGAAAAATGGGATCGGTCAATACAGCGGCCTTGATGGTGCCGGTGACGTACCTTGACCGAATCTCCACATTAGCAATGGGCAACTTCATGACTACAGCACTATTCTGTGGAGGCTGTATCTCCATGGTTTCACCTGTGAATTGTTCTGGATGTACCAGATCCGCAGAAATCACGGCCTCCCCGTCCAGTCCTGTGTCGTATAAACACTCTACTTGACGACCGTTAACCTCTACCAATTCCACTACAGGTGGTTTTTCCTGGTCTGGAGTCTCTTCCTCGGCCTCGACCTGTTCGGTGGGCTCCACCTTAGGTTTCCCGGGGCACACGACGAAATGAGTGTCTCCTGACTCTCCTCTGCAGTCAATAGCATTGTGCGTATTCGACTGGCATTGGTTGCACCATTTCCCTGTCCTAGATTTTCTATTGCCAGACTTGAGTGAGCTCTCCTGGTGGCGAGCTTCCTTGTTGACCTTGGCATTTTCCGTGACAACCTCCTTGGAAGTCACTTGACATGCGGCAAAGTGAGGGTTCTTAGCCTTCGATTTGCAGTCCCTCGTATTGTGAGAGGGTGACTTACAAATTGAACACCACTTCTCCGACCACGGTCGTTTAGGTGTAGAGCTTGAAGTGCTCTTGCTTCCCTCCTTCTTCTTCTCTGAACTATCCTCTGATTTTTGCACATAAGGTTCCCACTTTTTGGTTCCTGAGTTTTTGGTTTTCTTCTTGTCATGTTTCTCTTGACTTTTGGTGTTGGTGGAAAGGTTTTCCCCTGCCTCCCCATGTACCTCGACGAACCGTTCTGCTAATTTAGTCACGAGGTCAATACGTTCTGCTCCTTGTTCTCCCAGGAACGTCCTGAGAGGTTTAGACATTTGCTTCTTCAGCTGGTCGACCACCATGAGCTCTTCCAGACTCTCATAGTCATGTGCGAACCCAGCAAAATCCATCCACTTATGGAGATAAGATTTTAGACGCAAACTGTAGGCGGCAAACAACTCCCCCGGTTCTCGTTTCGCTGCTCGAAATTTTTTCCGGTAGGTATGTGTCGTAACCTCGAATCGTTTCAGCAGAGCCGTCTTTAACTCGTCATAATTGGTCTCATGTCCCGGTGGCAGGCGAGAATAAACCTCGTAACCGGTTCCGCGTAAACCCTTGGATAGCTTGAGATTCCATTTGTTACGCTCCAGACCCATAGCAACTGACATAGCCTCGAAGCGTTGAAGGTACTGGTAAATCTTCTCTTTGTCCTCCTCGTAGACCGCTAAAGGAAACTTCATAGCATGGTACCCATGTCCACCTACTGGTGTTGATCCTGGGATGGAGGAACCTCCAACTGCTCCCTCAGTTTCTCCATTAGATTGACTCTTCAACTCGAGTTCCCTCACCCGGTACTCGTGCTCCCTTTTCTGAGCTTCCTGCTCAGCTTCCAGTTTCCTAGCTGCTTGCTCAGCTTCAAATTTCTTAGCTGCTTGCTCAGCTTCAAATTTCTTAGCTGCTTGCTCAGATTCCAATTTCTTAGCTGCTTGCTCAGCTTCCAATTCCATCCTTCTCAATTCCAACTCGGCCTTTCGATCTTCCCTTTCTGCTTGACGATACTCTCTCTCCACTTCCTGTATGTAATCCGTTAGAGCAGACCCCGACAATCCCATGTCTTCCCCCTTTGCCCTTAATTCTAACGTGCTTAGTTTAGGGGTGGCCATTTTACAGAGAGGTAAGCTAGCAGGTCGAGTACAATATAACTGCAAATTACTATACAGATATATGAACAAGTACTATAAATCTAGATATTACCACACACCGCACATTCACTCAGTGACAAGAGTAGAATCAGGACCACAGACCTATGCAGACGTGTGAAGTGTGAACAGGTAAGATATTAGTCCTAACCCCTATCCACATTCACTCTAGCTGGATTCTCCAATATGATATCACCGTTTTATAACTAAGGATCCTGTGTCAAAAGACCCCGTTGTCAGAGGATCCCACTGTCAAAGGTTCCTGCTTGCAGGAGATGTCGCTGTCCAAGGATTCCGTTATCGAGAGATCCCGCTGTCCAGGGATTCCGTTTACGAGAGATCCCGCTGTCCAAAGATCCCGTTTACGAGCCCCCAATAATGTCGTGTCCTTCTTTAAAGTGTCGTCCCTGGAGTGAAGAGAGTCAACACCCACATTATAATATTTTTCTTCCTTTTTTCAATATCTTGGAGAATCCACCAGCTTCCGTCCAACACACTCCATCAGCCCGTGGACACCTTCCTATCACTCTCTCACTGTCGTACTATGCCCCCTCTCATACTTCCCCAACGCAACATACTCCACAACTCTTGCTTCTAAAAATTAATAAAGATTAATTTATTAAAAGAAAAGTGTAACGTATATGAGAAGTGTATGCGAAGACAATGTGTGTCGTGTATTATAACATAAATGTATGTGTCAGCCTTCAAAGATCAGGATCATAGTGTACACATCAGGGCAAGGATCACACGACATCATTCGAGTCAGTACGATAAACCTCACCGAAGTCGTATCCTTCTCTCCAGACATGTCCTCCTCCAGGAACTCTGATGACCATGAGATCTGAATCCCATGTAAATATATAATCCGTGGAAAAAACTGTTATTGTTCCTAACACAACTGTTCCTAACAGTTTATAGAAACTCCGGCTTCATAATTCCGGCGCGGTGAAACAAACATGGAACACTGTCCTATGAACAAGACTTTTTGTCTCTTGATAAATGTTCACTAGTTCTCACTATTAAACAGTTATTGTCTATACTCCAATAGAGTCCTTTATTGTTGTTCTAGTCATAAGTGAACTGAATATCCATCACTACTGGTGTGTTAAAACTAGTATGACCTAAACTCATTCGGTATTTATCCTGTAGGATACATATACCATTTAGCTCCACTGAGCAATGTTGATCATCTTCCTCTAGCATAATCTCTGTTGTACAATTGCTGGCCAATCTTCCTGCGCCAAACTTTATCCAGGATCGGATTTTTCCTTGTTCCGTGTTCTTCATTCCAACCAGAGGAAACCTGTAACATAAATCATATAACCGGTGATAGCCTCCCCGTCACTGATCTCTATTAGATGATCGTGGCCATCGGCCTCGCTCAGGAAGTACAATGAACCTACTCTGTCATGGACAGATGATTGAACACATAGGTTATCATCAGGCCAAGACAAGAAAAAAAAAATCAACAAACCGAATGCGGACCCCCGCCCACCAGGGACCCCTACTGGAATCTCCCAATTATCCCTCATTACTCAATTCTCAACTAGTAAAGCTTATCGACACTTCACTAATCTATTAACAACTAACAGAGCCAAGTATCACTTCCCTACTCTAGCTAGTTTTCCACTAACAGTGCTAATCATCACACTTTAGTTTTAACAAGGCTACAGCCTATATTAATTAGAACGAATATTATAATAGGTTATACCTTACGGCACTGCAGTTTACACTAAATTACATCTAATGGTAGCCATACAGGCTCGTGTAAACGAAATCAAATATCTCCTTCACACGTTAGATGTTCTAACTGCTGCAGTGACAAGCATGTCTGCCTAGATCCACATTTTCAAGTTCTCCTAGTTGGTCCCAACTCGGGTTTTTATGGCAACTCCTAAAGTTGATCACGTGACATTTTCCTTTATGCCCACATAGGTGGCATATTGGGCAGACCCTCCCTTGTCAGGGATCCATCCTCCCTGGCTCCATTAATGTTAGATTTGTCATCACTGGTTTTGACATCCAAAACAATCTAGAGAGTTACTGTACAGTTCCAACAAAGGGTTTCGATACCAAGCTGCCAATCATGGTTTTCCAATCAACCTTACATTGTGCACGTGACGTTGTTGATGTCCTGCAGGTGTTCCACTGTTTCCAATAACAAGCCCCCAACTTTCTGTCATGTGGTGACAGTCAAATCCGCCATTCCGTTTGATGTCGGGAAATACCCAATGACAGTCTGACCGTTTTCTCCCTAGTCGGGCACTTCCGACCTGTTGATAAACTGTCAATCTTCTGTTCAGTGGTGACAATCCCAGCCGCCATTTCGCCTGATGTCCGGAACTATAAATGACAGACAGTGTTGTTCCATGTACTGAGATGGGCAATTCTATGTGATTCTATCTGTTATTGAACTGTCAACGCGGTGTCTGATTCAGCGCACTCACTTCCCAATGATTACTATTTGCTGACCCGATGTAACTCGTGCAGCTGTATTTATTTACCGTCGTGGGGATTAGGACATCCAATTTGTTTTTACTGTTATAAAAATAGTTGTCGCTGGCAGATAGTCCGTTTTATCAGAAAGCCTCTATAATAATCAACTGGGTAAACGCAAGGTTTTATTTTGTGACAGTCCCCAACATGGAGGTTAGGATTTGGAACGGTTAGGCCTCTAGAGTTTTTATGCTCGTAGCTACCGTTTTCATTCGCATTATCCTCATGTTGGACTGGAAGTGTATAGTTCCTTCACCCTGCTATTGAGTTGAGTGCCTGGCGGGACACTGTAAAACTGTGAATTTCATGTGAAATGCTTTTACATCTGAACGAGGTTGTTTGGAGCATGAACTGCATGTTCGGAGCAAGGGAGACTGGCTGTGTCGCAGAATTGACCGGTGTTTGCCTTATGAAGAAATATGTGGCTGCTGGTCTTCTACGGACTGCCGCTTCCATCGATGATGAACTGAATTTTCGCGGAGGACTTTTGTGTTGGCATTCTGACGACGGCTTTATGTGCAGTGAAACACTTTTACATCTGTCCGAGGTTGTTTATGGCTGAACTGCATGTTCGAAAAAAAACAAAACAAAAAAACAATGGCGCAGCTGGCTCAGGGTTCTATTTTTCTTTGACAGAAAACATCTAGAAACGGAACAAACAAAATCTATAAATATCTAGATCGTGTAGGTGAACATACAGAAAAACATCCGGATGGGAAAATGACTGCCGCTTCCATCAAAGATAAACTGTATGTTTCGTGGAGGACGTTTGTGTTGACGTTCTGGCATTTGCATTATTCACAGGAAAATGATTTTACTATCTGCCCGCGGTTGATTGTGGCGTGAACTACATGATCGGGAAACATGACATATCTGGCTTTGTCGCAAAAATGGACTGATTTTTGCCTTATGCAGTAATGTGTGGTTGCTGGTTTTCTAGGGACTGCCGCTTCCATCGAGGATGAACTGCATTTTTTCTGGAGGAATTTTGTGTTTACATTCTAGCCGCAGTATATGCATAGTGTACCTGTGCGGGCTGTTGGTTGTTGAGACTCCTGTCGTTTTGACTTTTCACATGGGGCGGTGAAGAGAGTTTTATGTTATATTCACTGGCACAGGAACGGAGCATAATGGGGACGAACCTTTATTGTTAAGTTGGAATCACTACTAACTAACTAACTAAGTAACCAACCAACCAACCAACCAACCAACCAATCAATCAACCAACCAACCAACCAACCAACCAATTAACTAACTAACTAACTAATTAGCTAACTAACTATGTCCTCATAATTCACATCCACACCACACACACCACACACGTTGACCTTAGTTACAGAGAAACATCAGGTTCTCATGATTCACAGCCAAGGGAATATTACTCCAGCTGTGAGAACATTTAACAGAGTGAAACATCAGGCCCTCATGATTCAAAGCCAAACCACGTCCAGGGAATATTACTCCAGCTGTGAGAACATGTAACAACACTATTTTGTAATTAGGAACAACCATATTGCATTATCTGTCCCTTTCAGCAAGGTTCCTGCAGCATGGTCGGCTTGTAGACAACCCTATCCCCACTAAGACTAGCCTTAGAGACTCCAGTAAGTGGGATTACATCCGACTATTAACTATCAGGTTTCATATTTTAAATTAAACATTTTGAAAATGGTATTACTTCTTTCTTTTATTTCTTATACTAGCTGACCCTGCCCGGCTTCGCCCAGACCCTGGTGGGGAGCATCTCATTTAATTCATATAAGTAGTCATATAATAAGTTCTCGTTCCGTTACCGACTGACTGACTGTCTGTCTGTCTGTCTGTCTGTCTGTCTGTCTGACCCGGCCCGGCATTGCCCAGCTCCTGGTGTGGAGCATCTCATTTAATTCATATAAGTAGTCATATAAGTTCCCGTTCCCGACTGTCTATCTGTCTGTCTATCTGTCTGCCTGACCCTGTCCGGCTTCATTAAATTCATACAACAAAAAAAGTAACTTAAAAGAACGTTCTTCTACACACCATCCCTTATTTTTAATGAAAACTCTTTCTAACCACCTGCATGACTACAGTAACTTCTTAAGCAAAAAAAGATGAGTTACAATGTTATGCATTGTGCATCATTTTTATGAAAACTTTGAAAATGCCTTACAGATTGTATCATTATTTATTATAACTCATATGCCGGTACATAACTATGGACAAAGAGTTTATAAATCTTTGAAAACGATGCCACAATATGACTATAAGTTATACAGAAAAGTTATGCCCCTTGAAATAACTTTTACAGAGTTAGGTCCCCTGAAATATATGAAATTATGATGAAAAATGAAAAATGAAATAATACTGAGTAAGCAGGCGATTTCACACTAACAAAATATCACAGTTGGCAGCGCTGGATTTAAAGGAAGGCGTGTAGAAAATTTCATCTCAATCGGATGGGCCGTTCGCGAACAAATAAAGGCCATACATACATACAGAGATACATAAATACGGACGCACATCTTAATTTATATATAAGACTAGCTGACCCGGCCCGGCTTCGCCCAGACTCTGGTGGGGAGCATCTCATTTAATTCATATAAGTAGTCATATAAGCTCCCGTTCCCGTTCCCGACTATCTATCTGTCTGTCTGTCTGTCTATTATTAGAAAGAGCACTTAAAAGATCTTTACATCTTCCCCAAACAATAAACTTGGGTAAATGGAGCGTCTTATTTAATACATATTTGGCCCCTGCTCCCGTTCCCATTCCCAAAAAATACGACCCGGCCCGGCTTCACCCAGTCCCTGGTGGGGAGCATATCATTTAATTCATATTCGACGGAGGGAGGAGGAGGAGGGAGCAGGAGGAAGGAGGAGGAGACAGGAGTAGGAGGGAGGGAGTAGGAGGGAGGAGGAGGGATTAGGAGGAAGAGGGAGGAATGAGGGGGGAGGGAGGAGGAGAGGAAGAGGGAGGAGGAAGGAGGAGGAGGGAGGGGAGGAGGAGGAGGAGGAGAAGGGAGAAAGGAGGAAGGGGAGGGAGAGGGAGGAGGAAGAGGAGGAGGAAGAGGAGAAGGAGGGAGAAGAGGAAGAGGGAGGAGGGAGGAGGGAGAGGATATTGGAGGAGGGAGAAGAGGAGGAGGAGGAGAAGGAGGAGATGAGAGGAGGAGGAGGAGGAGAGAGAGGGGAGTGGAGGAGGAGGAAGAGGATTGAGAGGAGAGGAGGAGTGAGGAGGAGGTGGACGGAGGAGGAGAGAGGAGGGAGGAGGTAGGAGGAGGGAGGAGGAAGGGAGAGGAGGAAGAGGGAGGAGGGAGAGGAGGGGGAGAAGGAGGGAGGAGGAGGGGAGGAGGAGGGAGGAGAAGGAAGGCGGAGGATGGAGGAGGAAGAGAGAGGAGGAGGTGGAGGGAGAAGGAGAAGGGAGGAGGAGGGAGGAAGATGGAGAGAGAGGGAAAGAAGAAAGAAAGAAAAGTAAGGAGGAGGAGAGGGAGGAGGGAGGAGGGAGAATGAGGAGGGGGAGGAGGGAAAGGGAGGAGGAGGAGGAGGGAGGAAGAGGGGAGGAGGAGGAAGAGGGAGAGGAGGAATGTGAAGGGAGGAGGAGGGAGGAGGTAGAGGGAGGTAGAGGGAGGAGGAGGTAGGAGGAGGAGGAAGAGGGAGGAGGGGGAGGGGGAGGAGGAGGGAGGAGGAGGAGGGAGGAGAAGGAGGGAGGATGAGGGAGGAGGAGGGAGCAGTAGGAGGAGAGGGAGGAGGAGAAGAGGGAGGAGGAGGAATGTGAAGGGAGGAGGAGGTAGAGGGAGGAGGAGGGAGGAGGAGAAGGGAGGAGGAGGAGGGAGGAGGAGGAGGAAGAGGAGGTAGAGGGAGGAGGAGGGAAGAGGGAGGAGGAGGAAGAGGGAGGAGGAGGAGGAGGTGGGTGAGGAGGTAGAGGGGGGAGGAGGAGGGAGGAAAAGGGAGGAGGAGGGAGGAGAAGGAAGAAGGAGGAGGAGGGAGGAGGCAGAGGGAGAAGGAGGAAGGAGGAGGAGGGAGGAAGAAGGGAGCAGGAAGAGGGAGGAGAGGGAGGAGGAAGAGGGAGGAGGAGGAGGAAGAGGGAGGAGGAAGAGGAGGAAGAGGAGGGAGAGGGAGGAGGGGAAGAGGAAGAGGGTAGCAGGAGGAGGGGAGAGGGAGGAGGAGGAGAAGGGAGGAGGAGGGAGGAGGTAGTAGGATGGAGAAGTAGAGGGAGGTGGTAGGAGGAGGTGGAGGGACGAGGTGGCAGGAGGAGGAAGTGGGTAGGAGGAGGAAGAGGGTGAGAGGAGGAGAAGAATGGAGGAGGAGGAGAAGGAGGAGTGAGGAGGAGAAGGAGGAGGCAGAGGGAGAAGAAGGAAGGAGGAGGAGGAAGGAGGGAGAGGAAGGAGGGAGAATGAGGACTGGAGGAAGGAAAGGGAGGTGGAGGAGGAAGAGGTAGAGGGAGGAGGAGGAGGAGGAGGGAGGAAAAGGGAGGAGGAGGGAGGAGAAGGAAGAAGGAGGAGGAAGAGGGAGGAGGAGGATGGAAGAAGGAGGAGTAAGAGGGAGGAGGAGGAGGTAGAGGGAGGAGGAGGGAAAGAGGGAGGAGGAGGAAGGAGGAGGAGAGGGAGGAGGAGGGAGGAGGAGGGTGAGAGGTAGAGAGGAGGAGGAGGAGGGAGGAAAAGGGAGGAGGAGGGAGGAGAAGAGAAGGAGGAGGAGGGAGGAGGTAGGGGAGGAGGAGGAGGAGGTTGGAGGAGGAGTGAGGAGGGTAGTAGGGAGGAGGAGGAGGGAGGAAAAGGGAGGAGGAGGGAGGAGAAGGAAGAAGGAGGAGGAAGAGGGAGGAGGAGGGATGGAGAAGGAGGAGGAAGAGGGAGGAGGGAGGAGGAGGAGGAGGGAGGAGGAGGATGAGGGAAGAGGAGGGATGTGGAGGACGGAGGAGGAGGGAGGAGGTAGAGGGAGGAGTAGGAGAAGGAAAGGGAGGAGGAGAGAGGAGGAGAAGTGAGGAGGTAGGAGGAGGAGGAAGAGGGAGGAAGAGGAAGAGGCAAGAGGGAGGTGGAGGAAAAGGGAGGAGGAGGATGGAAGAAGGTGGAGGTAGAGGGAGGAGGGGGAGGGGAAGAGGAAGAGGGTAGGAGGAGGAGGGGAGAGGAGGAGGAGGGATGTGGAGGAAGGAGGAGGTAGAGGGAGGATGAGGAGGGAGGAAAAGGGAGGGAGGAGGGAGGAGAAGGAAGAAGGAGGAGGAGGGAGGAGGTAGAGGGAGGAGGAAGAAGAGTGAGGAGGAGGAGTGAGGAGGAAGGGGAGGAGGAGGAGGAAGAGGAGGAGGAGGATCTAGGAGGAAGAGGAGGGAGAGGGAGGAGGGGAAGAGGAAGAGGATAGGAGGAGGAGGGGAGAGGAGGAAGAGGGAGAGGAGGAGGAGGGAGGAGGTAGTAGGATGATTGATTGCCATCCCAACAGGTTAATATGTTATCGCGGACCTCAGAGAGAAGTGTCTATGTAGAAGACCATTTCCTGGACGTACGTATTTTGGGAGGGGGAGGAGGGAGGAGGGAGGAGGAGGAAGAAGAAAAAAAAAACTACGACAGTTGGCATCTCTGGAATGAAAGGAAGCGTGTAGAAAATTTCATCTCAATCGGATGGGCCGTTCGCGAGCGTATAAAGGACATACATACATACAGACATACAGACAGACA
>OY992896.1:35441354-35488847 GCA_963921405.1 Cepaea hortensis
AGGAAGAGGGGAGGAGGAAGGAGGAGGAGGGAGGAGGAGGAGGGAGGAGGAGGAGGAGGGAGAAGGAGAAAGGAGGAGGGAAGAGGAGGAAGAGGCGAGGAGGAGGAGAGGAGGAGGAAGAGGGAGGAGGAGGAGGGAGAAGGAGGAGAGGGAGAAGGATGAGGAGGGAGAAGGAGGGACAGGGAGGGAGGAGGAGGAGAGGAGGAGGAGGGAGGAGGAGGAGGGAGGAGGATGAGAGAGGAGGAGAGAGAGGAGGAGGTGAGGAGGAGGAGCGAGGAGGAGGAGAGAGGAGGGAGGAGGTAGGAGGAGGGAGGAGGAAGGGAGAGGAGGAAGAGGGAGGAAGGGAGGAGGAGGGAGAAGGAGGGAGGAGGAGGGGAGGAGGAGGGAGGAGAAGGAAGGCGGAGGAGGAGGAGGAAGAGAGAGGAGGAGGTGGAGGGAGGAAGGAGAAGGGAGGAGGAGGGAGGAAGATGGAGGAGGAAGAGGGAGGAAGGGGAGGGAGAGGGAGGAGGGAGGAGGGAGAATGAGGAGGGGGAGGAGGGAAAGGGAGGGGGAGGAGGAGGGAGGAAGAGGGAGGAGGAGGAAGAGGGAGGAGGAGAATGTGAAGGGAGGAGGAGGGAGGAGGTAGAGGGAGGTAGGGGGAGGGAGGAGGTAGGAGGAGGAGGAAGAGGGAGGAGGGGGAGGGGGAGGAGGAGGGAGGAGGAGGGGAGGAGAAGGAGGGAGGATGAGGGAGGAGGAGGGAGCAGTAGGAGGAGAGGGAGGAGGAGAAAGAGGGAGGAGGAGGAATGTGAAGGGAGGAGGGAGGTAGAGGGAGGAGGAGGGAGGAGGAGAAGGGAGGAGGAGGAGGGAGGAGGAGGAGGGAGAGGAGGTAGAGGGAGGAGGGAGGGAAGAGGGAGGAGGAGGAAGAGGGAGGAGGAGGGAGGAGGAGGAGTGAGGAGGTAGAGGGGGAGAGGGGGAGAAAAGGGAGGAGGAGGGAGGAGAAGGAAGAAGGAGGAGGAGGGAGGAGGCAGAGGGAGAAGGAGGAAGGAGGAGGAGGGAGGAAGAGGGAGCAGGAAGAGGGAGGAGGAGAGGGAGGAGGAAGAGGGAGGAGGAGGAGGAAGAGGGAGGAGGAAGAGGGAGGGAAGAGGAGGGAGGGGGAGGAGGTGAAGAGGAAGAGGGTAGCAGGAGGAGGGGAGAGGAGGGGAGGAGAAGGGAGGAGGGAGGGAGGAGGTAGTAGGATGGAGAAGGTAAGAGGGAGGAGGTAGGAGGAGGAGGAGGGACGAGGAGGCAGGAGGAGGAAGAGGGTAGGAGGAGGAAGAGGGGGAGAGGAGGAGAAGAATGGAGGAGGAAGGAGAAGGAGGAGTGAGGAGGAGAAGGAGGAGGCAGAGGGAGAAGAAGGAAGGAGGAGGAGGAAGGAGGGAGAGGAAGGAGGGAGAATGAGGACTGGAGGAAGGAAAGGGAGGTGGAGGAGGAAGAGGTAGAGGGAGGAGGAGGAGGAGGGAGGGAGGAAAAGGGAGGAGGAGGGAGGAGAAGGAAGAAGGAGGAGGAAGAGGGAGGAGGAGGATGGAAGAAGGAGGGAGTAAGAGGGAGGAGGAGGAGGGTAGAGGGAGGAGGAGGGAAGAGGGAGGAGGAGGAAGGAGGAGGAAGAGGGAGGAGGAGGGAGGAGGAGGAGTGAGGAGGTAGAGAGAGGAGGAGGAGGGAGGAAAAGGGAGGAGGAGGGAGGAGAAGGAAGAAGGAGGAGGAGGGAGGAGGTAGAGGGGAGGAGGAGGAGGAGGTAGGAGGAGGAGTGAGGAGGTAGAGGGAGGAGGAGGAGGGAGGAGGAAAAGGGAGGAGGAGGGAGGAGAAGGAAGAAGGAGGAGGAAGAGGGAGGAGGAGGATGGAAGAAGGAGGAGGAAGAGGGAGGAGGAGGAGGGAGGAGGAGGAGGGAGGAGGAGGAAGAGGGAAGAGGAGGGATGTGGAGGACGGAGGAGGAGGGAGGAGGTAGAGGGAGGAGTAGGAGAAAGGAAAAGGGAGGAGGAGAGAGGAGGAGAAGTGAGGAGGTAGGAGGGAGGGGAAGAGGGAGGAAGAGGAAGAGGAAGAGGGAGGGGAGGAAAAGGGAGGAGGAGGATGGAAGAAGGAGGAGGTAGAGGGAGGAGGGGGAGGGGAAGAGGAAGAGGGTAGGAGGAGGAGGGGAGAGGAGGAGGAGGGATGTGGAGGAAGGAGGAGGTAGAGGGAGGATGAGGAGGGAGGAAAAGGGAGGGAGGAGGGAGGAGAAGGAAGAAGGAGGAGGAGGGAGGAGGTAGAGGGAGGAGGAAGAAGAGTGAGGAGGAGGAGTGAGGAGGAAGAGGGAGGAGGAGGAGGAAGAGGGAGGAGGGGTCTAGGAGGAAGAGGAGGGGAGGGAGGAGGGGAAGAGGAAGAGGATAGGAGGAGGAGGGGAGAGGAGGAAGAGGGAGAAGGGAGGAGGAGGGAGAGGTAGTAGGATGATTGATTGCCATCCCAACAGGTTAATTATGTTATCGCGGACCTCAGAGAGAAGTGTCTATGTAGAAGACCATTTCCTGGACGTACGTATTTTGGGAGGGGGAGGAGGGAGGAGGGAGGAGGAGGAAGAAGAAAAAAAAAACTACGACAGTTGGCATCTCTGGAATGAAAGGAAGGCGTGTAGAAAATTTCATCTCAATCGGATGGGCCGTTCGCGAGCGTAATAAAGGACATACATACATACAGACATACAGACAGACAGAGATACGCACATCCTAATTTATATATAAGATTATACTGCTTTTGCCGTGGATCCTCGCAGATATGACGTTTAGTTTAGTTTAGTTTAGTCTAGTCGACGGATCAACATAACGGAGCACGGGTGTAACTCATAAGTGCTCCGGTCTACTCCTAACTCAAGACTGAGTCCGGAGAATCCCAGCTCAGTGCACGAACTCCGTAGCACCGGCGAGGATCCCGAAATATTTTGGGTAGATTTGTTTTACTCGAAATCGCCAGAGATGCCGTTCTAGCCGCTAGTTGACCTTGTTCTATTCTAACTAAATGTCTGAACCATTAAAGTATTTGGTGTTCTATCAAGTCATTCCATGTGATTGTTCAATGTCTTTGACGTCGTAAGTCCATTTTCTTCTTGGGCATCCTCTTTGCTCTCGTATCATATCTTCTGTGATATAGCGTCAGTGCTGGTAGTTGATGGTGTTGCATTCTAACGAGATGACCGAATCATTTTACTTTCTGCCTGTCAGTATATGTGGCAGAATGTATTGGTCCAACTGTCTATCAGATAACATCATTTCTTACTCGGTCTCGTATAGTTAAGTGACATCTATTCCCAAGCATCTCATCTCACAGGTGTTGATTTTGCAAAAGTGTGCTTTAGGTAATGTCCAAGTTTGACATTGCTAGCATAGTATTGATGTAAAAATACAGTTTTTTATCCGTCGTGTTGCGGACATTTGTATATTCGAATGTGTCATTATGGGTGATAGTTGATATATAAGCGCACTTACTTATTGACATCTGGTTTCGATTTCTCTGTCAATTCTGTTATCTCCATCCATCCATCATGTGCCATGCCGGTAAGCGTGGGCGGTCATGTTCTGCCATCTCACCCGATCACCAGAGTCGTGGATCAGCTCCGTGTTTCTGTCTCGACTATGCCACAAGGCCAAGCCATCCAGGTACTTGCTTCTAGGTCTTCCCCTTGGTCTGTTCCCCTCGATCTTACCAGTTGTCACCAAATTCTCCAATCCATTTCTTCTCATAACATGTCCAAAAAATTTTGACTGTCTACGTCTAATTTCTCTAATCAATTTACGATCTTCATTTGTTTCTTGAAGGACTTGTTCATTGGTCTTTCTGGCTGTCCATGGTATTCTTTGCATTTTCCTCAGAAACCACATCTCTACACCATCAGATGTTTTTCAGCCTGACTGCTCATTGTCCACGCTTCACATCCATACAAAAGTACAGGCTCAATGTAGCATCTCAACACTCTCTTTCTCGTTTCAATTGACATCTTTTTATTGGTCAATATGTTTTTCATCTTGCTAAAGGCTACTTTTGCCATGGCGATTCTTGTTCTAATCTCTTCAAGGCATCTCCCATCAGATGTTATTACTGTTCCGAGATCTGTTCTGTCATCTACTGTGTTCATATTTTCTAGATATCTAAATTCTTTAACTTGTTTCAGATGTGCACTATTTATCAGCATATTTAGTGGACCCAGAGATCTGCTCACTTGCATTACTTCAATATGTGTTTCCATTTATGAGGACTACATGGTGTAAACAATCATTTTCCGTAACACCGGATGACAAGATGGTTAGCTGAAATGTTAAAGCCAGTATGACAGTCGTTTGATTCAAATATAATCAGAGATACATTCGAACTGGTGGAATTATGGATACTATGAACATAAATAATAAACACATAGCATCCATGGATATAGCCTCCCTATTGACCAACGTTCCATTAGATGAGACAGTGAAAATAATAAGTGAACGCATTAGAGACAGAGAACTAAAACTAGGTATACCAACATCTATTCTGGAGAGGCTATTATTACTATGTACTGTCAATATTAGAGGTTAGCGACTTCTCTCCGCAATCTCGTATACTCTCGTAGGTAACGTGATGATGGTGAGAATCAGTAGTGGTTAGAATCGAATCGGTAACTTACGGGGTATGTGAGCCGGCCGCTCAGAAAGCAATGGCAAACTACTGAGCGTAATCTTGCCAAGAAATCAACATACAGCTGAAAGATGCTGGTGTTGACAGCGATGGCCTGTAAAGGATATGCAAAACATTACTGCCAATACAAAATTCACTTTTCTGAATAAATCATACTGTCAAATTGACTGAGTGGTCATGGAGAGTCCTCTTGGACCTATTCTAGCGGACATCTTCATGGCACATTTAGAAGAAAAGAGAGCCTCAGACATTAAAAATTTGGTCTTCTACCGTCGTTATGTGGACGACATATTAATTATCACCACAGATGAGCTACAAGCAACATCGTTCCAGGCCATAATGAACATGGCGCATAAAAACATCTCTCTATCTACGGAACACGAATACAACGAAGTGTTGTAGTTCCTGGATATCCTAATTAGACGTAGAGCAGACGGCACAATTCAAAGATCGGTGTACCTCAAAGAAACATGGACTGGCCAATACTTAAATTTTCAAAGTTTCGCACCTGCCCAGTACAAATGGGGCTTAGTACGGACCCTGTTTGACCGTGCTAGGAAGATATGCACGCAGGACACACTGAAAGAGGAAATTGAAACTCTGAAGAATGTCCTACACCTGAATGGGTACTCCACAGGATTTATAAAGCGCCACTGCCAACAGCCCAAATCAAAACCACAAGTAACTACAGTCCCTAAGCTCAAGGTATTTTATCCAGCTAACCTTTCGAGGGGATGACGTAATGCAACGTCTACAGGACCGGCTCATTGAGCAGTCGGCAGAATATTCTGTGCTGCAACTCAACTCAGTTATTAGGTACAGAACCACACCTATTCCAACCCCAGCAGTAAAAGAATCTATCCCTCTGTACGCCACATCAAACTGCATTTATCAATTCCCCTGCAAGTGCGAGTCTACCTACATCGGAAGTACAGAGCGACAGTTACACGGCAGAGTTGTTGAACACATGCCAAGCTGGCTGGATAAGATACTACACACAGGAGATGGGATCATGGGAAGGCTAACACACCACAATTATAAACTTCTGGCGTCGTCCTTTGCATGTCATGTCTTGGAAACCGGTCATGTAATTAATAGATACAGCGCTTTTCGCGTGTTGTTTCATAAACAAATAGTCGTTTGTTAAAGTTTGCAGAGGCCATAATGATCAATCTACATAGGCCAATTTTGTGCAAACAGAAAGACACGATAGTCCATTTAAAATTCCCATGGTAAACAAATGATATTACTGTGCGAACATGTGCATGTTTCAGCTTAAAAGATGCATCTAGTTATTTTACTCTATGTTGTGTGATACAAACATGTATCAATAACTACTAAGAAAGCACTTTACAATATACAATCTAATCTTCCTACCAACTCTATGCTTCCAATGCCAAACCTGGACAATGGCAGAAAAAGAGAAAAGAAAAATCACAACAGAAATGAGATTCCTGAGAAGAATTCTCAACGTATCAAAAAGAGATAAGATCAGAAGTGAAAAAAATAAGGAATAAAATTGGTGTTATAGCAGCACTAGATTTTATTAGAAAGAAGCAAGTAAAATGGTTTGGCCATGCAAGTAGGTTACCAGTCAACAGCACACCACAACAAGCAATGATGTACAGACCAGATGGAAACAGAAGAAGAGGCCGACCACGTAAACGTTGGACGGAGGGAATAGCAGAGTCCATGGGAATATCGATACATGAAGCCCATAATCGGGCACTCTCACGATGTTTATACTTCACCTCGACACCGCAAGGTACAAGAAGGACATGATGAGAATGAGAGTGAGAATGTTGTGTGGCTTCTGCAGTATATACCTGACGAGTTGCAGCGAAATATGCCAGGCAATAAATGATACAATTTATGGTTTCTGTCTTCGTTATTCAAATTCACAACGGGAAAACATTGTTTTGATTTTTCTGTATTGTTTTCTATCACACATTAAGCATTCCGTACGGTTATGTACAGCTATGTGTAAGGTCATAGCCCCATATTGTTTGTCCATTCTACGTGTAACTGTCGTAAACCGGTGTAGCAAGGTCGGCTTTGTGAATATTGTAAATTGAATTTAATCTTAAGTGGAGAACCTTGTGATGTTATGTTTTATAATCAGACTTACTGTTTTTAAGGTTGAGCGGTTTCTAACAGATACAGACAGACAGACAGACAGACAGACAGACAGACAGACAGACAGACAGACAGACAGACAGACAGACAGACAGACAGACAGACAGACAGACAGACAGACAGACAGACAGACAGACAGACAGACAGACAGACAGACAGACAGACAGACAGACAGACAGACAGACAGACAGACAGACAGACAGACAGACAGACAGACAGACAGACAGACAGACAGACAGACAGACAGACAGACAGACAGACAGACAGACAGACAGACAGACAGACAGACAGACAGACAGACAGACAGACAGACAGACAGACAGACAGACAGACAGACAGACAGACAGACAGACAGACAGACAGACAGACAGACAGACAGACAGACAGACAGACAGACAGACAGACAGACAGACAGACAGACAGACAGACAGACAGACAGACAGACAGACAGACAGGCAGGCAGGCAGGCAGGCTGGCTGGCAGGCAGACAGACAGGTAGGCAGGCAGGCAGGCAGGCAGGCAGGCAGGCAGGCAGGCAGGCAGGCAGGCAGGCAGGCAGGCAGGCAGGCAGGCAGGCAGGCAGGCAGGCAGGCAGGCAGATGAGATTGAGAAGGAGGTTAAATAGTAGGATAAAAAAGGAGATATCAAAATTAGTCAATGATTAAAAACAGTATGAACCAAGTTTTAGCACACACACAAAATATTTGTTCTTAAGATTATGTGGCATGCTGGTTAGAAAATGAGACATACTGGAGCAATCTAACTCCAGAATGGCTAGAAACAATAGCATTATCTTCCTTACCTCTCACCCTCTTTGCTCTCCACCCAGAAAGACCGCAATGACCCAGCGCTCTATGTTTGCCGACAAATACTAAACATAATGGTTTCTCGTTTTGAGAATCTATCATTTGTCGTACACATACAACCTATAGATCTGTGGTTTATCTTTGTGAGAATCGTATCAGTTGCGGTACACATAACATCTGTAGATCAATAGTTCTCAACCTGTGGGGAATATCCCCCCCCCCCCCCCGGAGGGAATTGTGCATCAGGCACAATATTCTATTTAGTGACAATTCTTTGACGTTTTAATTGTTTGTTTATTAAATATTGAGCACAACCCACTACTGGCACGTTTGTTTGTTTATTGTAATATGTTTAATTTGGTGTGTTAATAAAATAGTGTGAATATAAAAAAAAATGCACCTTTTGAGGCTGACAATTTTGGAAAAAATAGGGTGGGGGGGGGGGGAATTCTTCTCCTTTCGTTCGCTTGAAAAGGTGGAATTACATTCTGACATATGGTGAAACGGTGCATGGGCCAAAAGAGGTTGAGAACCACTGCTATAGATTATCCCTTGTCTTTTCTCCGTAATCTCGTATACTCTCGTCAGGTAACGTGATGACGGTTCAAATCAGCAGTGGTTCGAATCGCATCGGTAACTTACGGGGTATGTGAGCCGGCCGCTCAGAAAGCAATGGCAAACTACTGAGCGTAATCTTGCCAAGAGATCAACATACAGCTGAAAGATGCTGGTGTTGACAGCTAAGTCCTGTAAAAGATATGCTAAAAAAAAAAAAAATATGGGCTGGACTGGTGTCCTCGTGTAGCCCCGGACGACAGGTTGAAACAGTTCTGTTTACGAAAGGCTGTGTTTGCTGATTGCATCAAAGTACAGTCCCAATAACACCGCCAGTGCTTCTGTACGACTCGAACGAAGTGGTCTCGTTGTTCTGACTGTCCGCGGTTAACGAAAGTAATCTTTCTCTAGTTTAACCCTTGCCTCCCTGTGGAGAATTGCAGCCGTTGTACCTGCTAGGCGTGCATTTATCATTTGGAACGATTGATTAAGTATGAATAGGAAGGGTGGCCACCCTGATTATTTTGAAGGCGAGTTCTTCTGTGATTCTTCCCTGGGTTGTTTAGCTGTAACAAATGTACGAATCTGCTTGTATGCTTTTTCTCATTACAGTTAAGTTGTATATTCGCGTTTACTGTGGAGTTTGTTTATATGCTATCCAATGGTTTCTACGTCCCAACTGTTTCCCTCCTCAAACATAGTAGACCATGTGTATTATATAGTCGTCGAGAGCATCTGCTGTTTTCTACAGTGCCAATGTAAACAATATATATTGTTCAGTGCTAAAGTAAACAATGTGTTATGTTCAGTGCTAGTATAAATAGTTTACATTGTTTAGTGCTAAAGTAAACAGTTTTATTGTTCAGTGCTAACATAAATAGTGTGTAGTAAGTATTCATAGCTGATATAAATAGTATGTACTGTTCAGTGCTAAATTAAACAGTTTGTATTGTTCAGTTCTAAAGTAAATAGTATATATTCTTCAGTGCTAAAGTAAACAGTATATGTTGTTCAGTGCTAAAGTAAACAGTAGATAGTGTTCAGTGCTAAAGTAAATAGTATATATAGTTCAGTGCTATATTAAACAATTTATATTGTTCAGTTCTAAAGTAAACAGTTTGTAATGTTCAGTGTTAAAGTAAACCTTCTGTATTGTTAAGTGCCGATGTCGAATGATTGTATTGTATAGAACGAATGCAAACCAATGGTATTTTAATGCGTTACTTGGTATTACGCCCGTCTCCATGGCCGAGGAGTTAAACGACTTTCTCCGTTATCCCGTTTCTCCACGTAGGGTCTCGCAGTGGGCTAGAATTAGTAGCGGTTCCCGCCGCGTTGTTAACTTACGAGATAAGTGAGCCGGCCGGTCAGAAAGCAATGGCAAACTACTGAGCGTAACCTAGCCAAGAAATCAACAACAGCGGTAAAATGCTGATGTTGACAGCGATGTTCTGTAAAGGATATGCGAAAAAAAAACACAATAAACAAACAATCTTGGTATTACAGAGAACAACTGGGTTGTACTGAACCTAATAGATAAAGTTGTCTTGGATAGTGTCAAGTAAATGTAAGTGTGTATTGCAGACATTATATGTACATGCATACTGTGTACTTCAGATTTTGTTAGCATTTTAATTCCGAGGAAGTCTTATATTGGTTGACCAGATGTGTTATAAAATGGAGCATATCCTGGCCAAGGAGATAGGACAGATACATGCATCATATACCAGTCGACACAGTTTCCAATCGTCACATAATTCAAGAGGTTATTAATCTGTCGCTGATACAATTTTTGTTGTAAACACTGCGTGGCCACTACTAGGTTAAGCGGCTTTTATTCCCCCATGCCTCGGGAAACTGTCGCCATCGGCTCGCAATAGTAGCGAGTGCTTCAACGAAAGGGTATTATGTAATACATGGGCAGCACATGTTTGGAAAACAACTCACTAATGTAATAGTAATGTGTTGTTTGTCCATCAAGAATGATGATGACCATTCATTTCATCCAGTGGGGTTGAAAGTATGGAGCCGTGAGTTCTAAGATGGTTGATAAGGCCTATTTTGGCTCGAAATGTTCTTTGACAATGTGGACAGAGAATGCTTGACGTTTCTGGAGGAGGATTTTCTGCAGTGGTTTTTCTGTTCTGTCATTTCTTCACAGCTCTTGCAGTCCTGGTTGCCTCACAAGTGACTGCACCCTTGCGTAACGATGTACGCCACGAATTTCGGTCTCCCAGGTGTCATGATTAATTCCAAAAGCATTCAGAGAGATTTTCAGAGTGTCTTTAAAGCGTTTCCTCTGGCCGCCTTTGGAGCGTTTACCACAACGCAACTCGCCGTAAAAAAATTCGTTTAGGGAGCCTGTGATCTGGCATGCGAGTCAAGTGACCAGCCCAGCGAATCTGATTCTTCATTAGTAGAGTGTGGATACTGGGCATGGACGCTCTTTCTAGGACTTCAGTGTCTGGGATCTTGTCTTGCCATTTAATCTTCAGTAATTTCCTAAGGCAGACTGTGTGGAAAATAGTAATGTAACCGGCCGAAGACTAACATACACGGCTGGACATACGAAAGCATCAACGATAGGTTATCTATGTGAAAGATGACCAGCATATTTGTACAGTACAACTCACTAATGTAATAGTAATGTAACCGGCCTAAGAGTACCATATTTGACTGAACATACACAGCCATACCCACAATATACTGAAGACTGAATCTTTCATTAACCATATGCGTGCGGCTCGTCACACACACTGTCTGGGGAGATTTATTATTCTAGTACATATTATCTTACCACGTGTACGCTTCTTCATTTCTTATACATGTACTGATTTCATATACTACTTGCTACATCTTATTTGATTTCCAGCTGTTTGGAAATGGATGATTTGATCAATTAGAGCAGAATACTGGTAATCATGCAGCTTTGTTTCGCTTATTAAACACAGGGCACGTCTCTTTCCACTTTTCATTACCCTTTCAGTGGGAGAGGCTGTGACGTAAGTAGGTCATGACATGGGTGTGCATGTCAGACGATGTATTGATGAAGTGCTGGTCAGTGTGGAGACATCACGTCAATTATTTCAAGAAATGTTATTTCAAAAAAGATTATTTATGGTATTTTCATGTGAGAATAAATAAAATACATGCTAACATTGGCGAAAAAATCATAATATGGCAGGTAAAAGTAAGAGATAGAGAGGGGGAAAAGAGAGACAGAGAAGGGAGAGAGAGAATCGTGAAAGAGGGCGGGTATGAATATTGTAGTGGTATTCACCAGGCGGTGTGGGGCTAGCCATACATAGAGAACTATAGTGTGTGTGCAGGAGACATCTCTCTCTCTCTCTCTCTCTCTCTCTCTCTCTTTCTCTCTCTCTTTCTCTCTCTCTCTCTTTCTCTCTCTCTCTCCTCTCTCTCTCTCTCTCTCTCTCTCTCGTGCGCTTTATAGTTATATTTTTGCACACACATCCACATTCACATACACACACACACACACATTCTCTTTATTTTTTTTCTCTCTCTCTCTCTCTCTCTCTCTCTCTCTCTCTCTCTCTCTCTCTCTGTCCCACTCTCGCATTCGTCTCCTTATAGTTCTGTTTTACACACATACACACACCAGCACACAAACACACACCCACACTCCAAAACACAGACTCTGTCTTACTCTGTCTGTGTTATTCGGTTTCTCTCTCAGCTAGACAAACTAGCTATGCAAAAGCGTGCATCACAAGCATTGTTCAGACACACACATATATCAATTGTTTGGCGAACGTTGATGTATCATGTTATGATAGATATGGGAGAAGAATCTACAAATCCTAATAGCCAACTATTATAAGAAACCAGAAATCGCTCGTAAAGGTAAAGTTTCCCCATAGAGGGCCAGGAGAGCACAGGGAAGTCACAGCATTCAACGGAGAAGAAATTTCAATCTGGATAACCTGACGCGTGTTGTCTCCCTGCCACACTCTTCTCTCCAAAGGTTTGTTAATTGTTGACTTATTACTAACTTTAACACAATAAAACCATACACAATTCACCAAGAAAATGAAACAACTCATTGCTATTAATTGTAATAAAATAATGGGAAGACAGGAGGAGGGTTATGTTAATATGACATCTCACATTTACAAAACTCAAACATCACTAAAAGGAAACATTATATATAGCTCTAATAGTCATCACAATTAAGTAATTAAAATGCCACTGTTTCCTTCTCAGGTGCTAAACTAAGATGTCTTTCATTTCACAAGAGGAACTAAGATAAAATGTCCATGAGTTCACCACAGGAGATAATATAAAGAGCCCTAGATTTCACTACAAACACTAAGATAAAATGTCCATGTAGCTAAGATAAAATTTCTTGGACTCATCACGGGAACTAATATAAAATGTCCTTTTTATTTCAGTCTATCAGGATCTATAACATTCATGTCACTACTGTTGTTGGCCATGATATCATAGAGGATTTTCATACAGCACTTAACTAACTTCCACAATGCTGGGGTTGCCCTTAATTCGGAGGGGTCAATGCTGTTTATTAGAGTTTCTCTCTTCCAGCAGTAGCAAGGCAAATCTCTTCATCCTTCATTGGGGAGTTTTACCCTCCTGATGAAAAATATTTAGCATTCCGGATTATACCCCAATGAAAGCCAAAAGACCACCATCCCCTGATGAAACATGTACCAAAACACATATGCATACTCAAATAAAAGAGGGGGAAGGGAAGAAGAGATAAAAATTGGAAGGTGAAGGGAGTATTACATAAGGGCAGGCTAGCAAAGCCTTGCTCTGTTGGGTACCACCACTCCACAATTGGATGTGAGTCATTCTCCCACACCAACATCTGATGTAGACCTTCACCTCTCATATCTGCAAGATATAACTCCTTCACTCCTGCGCTGTGCAGGTGAATCATCCTCGTGTTCTCAATGCCCAATCGCCGAAATTATCTTGGTGGCTATCAGCAAGAATGACACCATATTAAAATTACACAGTCCTAGCATTGCTTCTCTTCTCCAGGATAAATGGTTGTATAATATCACATCATATTCATGCCACATATGTACAGATACAACTAATTCTCAATTACTTTATACATCAATACATACATATAAAAAACATTCTCTTTTTAAAGAAATCATAAATGATAGTTATGAAAAGTATCATCCATAAAATAATATAAGTGATATTTCAGAATGGTAGTTCTTTTCATAATCATAATCTACACACGAAGACACTTAATGAATAGTAAATAATTTCATACTTCATAAAGTGCATGAACTGAACAAACAAGAGATTTATTCAATATTTTCTATGTCCAAGAAAAAATTACCTATATCTTCTGAGTATTTCTCCATAGCTACTCCTATTTCTATTATCACAAAGAAAAAGAGAGCTATAACTAAGGTTCAAACCTTTCTTATTATATCATCCACTTATATACGCAGATTATTTATAAATGTACACTAATTTCATTCATTAAACGACACTATTTCCTCCCAATATGAAATCACAACTGTCTCCTAGAGATTCATGTTGTCAACTGCCGCATAACATCAGCCATCCGGATGCAACGTGCATCAAGCCGTCCCAATTTGCCTACTTTAAATACACTTATGTTAATTTCTCTCTCTACACCAATCAAAATCATTCCTAGTTGTATGTTTTCCTGGCGCGAGATGTTGTCATCATCCTGCAGGGGGCTGCAGCTGTCGTGTTCCGGAAATTGCGGGGGTGTAAGTTTCTACCGCCAGAAATCACATCAGCTTTGAACAGGTGTTCGCAGCTGCCAATTTCTGACAGTGTAGGCGAGTTTTATTTTTAGCCGTGGTCCTGTCCCGAAAGCTGATGGGGGTATTTTTGTTACATTTAAGAATGTAGAAGTGGCTTGCCGTATTTTCCCCCCACAAGTTGAAGCGGTGCTCACTCTGTATTCCTAATCGTGTTGTGGCGTAAACAACATAAATGTCCCTATTGAGCTGACTGGAATGGTATACGAAAAACATATGCAGGCATTGATAGTTACTCACAGACGTAGAGGACATGAGTCAACAGTAGACAATATAAACACTGAAAGCTTAGTCACGACATCGAGATTCAAACCTACCTCCTTCAAATTATGCCGGCGCCTCGCTAGAGGAACAAGTGTACTTTGGCGTACGGGCAGCTATACACCACTAAACTGTTATCTTCAGTAGGCAGGTGTATCGTTGAACTGAACTCACAAATATAACATATGAACATGATTCTTATCCTGCCATGGAAATAGCACCATAGGTCTCAGAATGTTATGTTCACTAGCATTGGTCAAATAATAAAATCACAACTACCTCCGACCTTAATGTTGGATCTACTATATTCCGAACAATGAAAGATGAGATATGACATATCCGTTCCTTGCCCAATGTTTCCGTGCACTGTGCTAAACATTTTCACGAGTGATCTATGGGAGGAGACTGGATCACGTATTGAAATATCAATGTGAAATGAAGGTGATCCTTTAGAAACCAAACAAAAGCAAATACAACGAAACGATAATCAAAGTTCGCTCTTATCCAAGCGATATCACGCCATGTTTATTTCAGCTAGAACATTACCACTGAACTATAATCCTCTGTTCGGCGATTCTGTGCCGTATTTTATCAAGTAATCGTGTAGAGACAAACATGGCTTGATATTATTTAAACGCGCTCCAACAGCGATATATTGTTTATCGTTTATGTGTCCAAAGAGGCAGACAGGAGTTTCTTTTACAGAAGACACGTTCCGAACCAAGGTCCAGTATGGTGATGCTTGCCTGTCAGTCCAGCAAGTGTATGAGTGAAGGTCCAGTATGGTGATGCTTGCCTGTCAGTCCAGCAAGTGTATGGTGATGCATGCCTGTCAGTCCAGCAAGTGTATGAGTGGAGTAATAAGTTTCAAAACGGCGTGACTTCTCTGACATATACAGAAGGTGGTACATAAGTGGTAACACATGCCAGTAGAACCAAGAGAATTTGTTTCTGCAGGAATCCAAGCACTTTATTGGCGCTGGAGGACTTGCGTTGAACACAGGGGTGACTCCATAAAGAATTATACGTGTGTTCTTTACTTTTTTTCAGAATATATTAACAAACAAACAAACAAAAACATATTACAAAAGAAAACATTTCAGGTTTCCTTTTTACACCCCTTAGTATAATTAATATGTCAAAATTAGTACTTTTAATGAGTCATGTTTTGATGATTATTGCATATTTCTACAGTCTTGTAATGCATATATTGTTGTTATTGTTGTTTGTCTAAGATTAGCCTCATAAGTGATGTGTGAATGAAATAATGTATGACAGCAAAGTGATAAGAAAGGCAGAATGTTAGACGGGCCTGTGTATAAAATTCTTAAATTTTTGAAAATAAAGTTTGTTGTTTCATGCTCTCTCTCTCTCTCTCTCTCTCTCACACACACACACACACACACACACACACACGTAATCACACACCACCGTCCACTCAGTCACTTACTCACTTACTCATTCACTCACTCACTCACTCAATCTATGACACACATACCCTCTCACTCTCTCATTCACTATCTCTCTCTCTCTCTCTCTCTCTCTCTCTCTCTCTCTATCTATCTGTTTTCATCGTTGCAACATGCATTTACGTCCTGTGTCCCCTGACCCATCAAGACTGCAGTCATGTGTCAAGATCTGTATCGATCTCTGTCGTGGTCTATCGTCTTGACTTATTTGTATCCCTGTCATTGAGAATGTGTGTGCTTCCTGATCTATAATTCCCACCTGTCCCCATCAAACAATTTCTTGGTTCTTTATTTTTTTCCCCCACACACACACATCTCCCCACCCAAACACACATCCCCCACACACACACATCCCTACCCAACAACATATCCCCAATCCCCAAACACACACCTCCTACCCACACACACACACCACCACCACCTACAAATAACCCCCACACACATCTTCGCACCAACACACACACACCCCATCCATACATTCATTTCCCCACATACATCAATCCACTCATGTACTCATCCCTCAATCACTCACACCCACACATCCAACACCCATCCATCAACACATATATCTCCCATCTACCCACCCACATTCACACACCCAACCATCCAGCCAAACACACACATGTTAGCCAAGGTGTTACGTATTTTGTTTATTTGTTTGTGCGTGTTTGCTTTTGTTTCAAGTAGAAACTCGATGTGAACGTCAGTAGTGTTTAATATTTATTTTGAAGTATAAATAAAGCTGTGGACACGTAAATAATATAAAATAACACAAAGTAATACAGCTGTACAAAACACGACTACGGAAAACACAGGACGTTTTTGGAAGATATTAGTCAGTCAGTCAGTCAGTCAGTCAGTCAGTCAGTTAGTTAGCTAGCTAGTTAGTTGATTAGTTAGTCAGTCAGTCAGTCAGTCAGTCAATCAGTTAGTAGTTAGTTAATTAGTTAGTTAGTTAGTTAGTTGGTTGGTTGGTTGGTTAGTTAGTTAGTTATTTAGTTAGTTAGTTAGTTGACAGATCATCCCCATTGCATATCGAACCATTCAGTCCATAAGTGCTCGGATCCCCTCCTCAGCAAATCCCGCAGCGTGTAGCGGATAAAGACACCAGTTCTGTGTTGGTTTATCAATCTTCTTTGGCTTCCTGCGTAGTGTTCTTGTTTGGCGACACCTCTTTTAATTTGTTGTTCTCGCAGTCTGACTAGGTTGGAGATTCACATTCATCACTTGATTCTCGCAAAAGTCTTACTTCTCGTAGAGCATTCAGGATGTCAGCCTGGTCCATGTCGTGTCCTCCCTCCACAGAAGCCTTACCTGCGATCTTGTTATATTACAGTGACTACATTAAGTCATTAGAACGAGATAAGAAGAATGAAAACATAAGAGAATGAGAACTTATTTCAGAATTCAAGGCAAAGCTGCTATAAGAGTTGAAGCAACCGATGCGTATTTAGTTTTAAATGTTTTGTTGTACTTTGTTTAAACCCTTTACAGTGCTATAATGTTTCTCTCTTGTAACGTGCCTTATATAATTACGCACGCCGTTCAAACAAACAATGTAGCAGATCAACGGGAACCATATATTAATGTCAACGACAATAATTACAGCAAGAAGGGCATTCCACGTCAAATCAAAGTTTATTAATGGTAATCGGTCGGACAGGTTACTATATGACCGTTCCCAAGTTGCTGGGAAAGCCGGTCAAAATATAACAAATATTTATTGATAAATATACAATTTTAACTGCCGATTCCGATTCCATCATGTTTTCTAAATAAATGACAAGTAACTTGCCTGTGGTCCATCGCTCCGTACCTATATTACGTTTCTCATTATCCAAACTGACTTACACTGATCTATGTCTGTGCTGACGCTATGACCTCTAACTGTTGATCGATCGGCAAGGGGTGATACAATCCATTCTCTTCATTTCTTCTGCGCCATGCGTTCATCCCGATCGTTCCTCGCAATCCAGACTGTGCCCGTGTTTCCTGATTTTGTGGTAATATCATGTATCTAGTCCTTAACGTCTTTCAATTAGATCAAGCATATGCCCTTCTCCATGATGTTTTCAAACTTGACTGACTAAGGTAACATAGTCCGGTCGTGACGTCGTAAAGCAACCTGTGTATTCATACGCTTCTCAGTTAACTCTCTTTATTCCCTTTTCCACAATTTTTGTATCTACTTCTAATCATTGACTCTTGCCACCGACGCTACATGAAGGGTGTTATGCATTGTCCTTCAAAGTATGTTGTGATGTCGTGTGCCTATTTTCTTCTTCTTTTTGCTTTCGAACCTGGACTCTCGTGAGTGCATTAGTTGGTATGTATTTGATCCCCCAGTCGATTGCTTCTTCATGGGTACAATCTCTTACATTTGGAATGTTCCCAATCATTATACCAGCACACAGGTTAGGTAACACTGCTGCTCGCACTCTACCTTCAAAGTATGAAAATTGTATTGTGACCCAAGCAATCTTGTAACTCTCTAGAGTCCCGCCAAATGTTATACACGTAACACTCTTGCCTGTGCAGTCTTTTGTCTTTACCAGCTTTTGGTCTACCCCTATAATAGATGCCCCTGTGTCTCTGACACATGTTGTTGGCGATCCATTGACCCATGCTGCATGGACTTTCAGGGTACCATTCTGGATGTTACCTGCATTGGCCTCTTGTATTGGTACATTATGGCCACATGCCAGGTTACCGTCTTCTTAGAATTCTTTGCACACGTTACACGGTCTGTCTTTGGCGAATGTCTCTAACATGGCTGCATGAGTGTCTTCAAATTCATCTGTTTCACTGCTAGTGAATATGTATACTGCACTGGTCTCTTTCCATGTTTTTCTAATCATACAATCTTTTGAATTACAGACAAAACATTTAACACTATTTTTGTAAGAATCATACTTACTGGCCTTCTTAGATGTTAGGTTCTTGAGGTAATAGTCGTAACTGGGGTTCTTATCGCACATTTCAAGTGAACCATGTTGCAATCTACAATGTGGACAATGCATGAAGTAACCCTTTCTAGGTCTTTCAGGTTCTCTGTGGGTGTTGTCTCTCATGTGGTATGGTTCTTTACTTCAGTACTGCTGACCATATTGTGAGAATCTGTTCGGTCTATTGTGGTATCTTTGATTAGGTATTCTTGCACTTGCTCCTATAACTAACTCCGGTTGAGCTCCTTCAGCAAACACATCTCTATGGGCGTTATAATATGCCTCACCCTTAGATTCCATCTCTGGGACTGATGTAAACTTCTTCTCCACACGAAATGTAGACATATTTTCTGGCACTGAAGAAATCAACTTATCTCTCAGCATGAGATCATGGAGTTTCTCAAAATCTGAACCCACATCAGCTAATTTAAGCCACTTGTCAAAAAGTGACGTTGTTTCTGAGACGTAGTCTAGGAACGTTTGGTTTGCCTTTGGTGCCAAAGTTTTAAACTTCGTTCGTAATCCAGCTTGATCCAACGAAAAATGTGACAAGACTCTGTCTCTAATATATGTGTAGTTGGTACGTGGGATTTTAGGGATCACTTCTACGACCTTCAAAGGTTACAAAGCCAAATGACGGTGAAATAGTATGGGCCACTCTTCGGTTGGTACCTTGTAATATTTCATTAGTACCTCAAAATTAGTTATCCATGCTGAAATTGAATCACCTTGTGTAAAGTTCCTGCTCAGCCCCTGGTATCGTTTAATGGGGTCTACTGATTTTTCTTGTAATTTTGCTTGAGCTATTTCTGCTTCCTTGACTTTCTCAAGAGTCTTGACTTTCAAGTTCCATTCTATCTCTTTGTCCGTCATTACGAACTAGGCTGCTAGTCTCTCTTTCTCAAATGTAATCTCTCCCTTTCTGCTGTCAGTTTTTCCTTTATATTGCAAACTCTCTTTCTTTGATTTCTTTCTCTGCTGCTAATTTTTCTTTCTCTACAGCTGCTTGTAGTTCTCTAGCCTCTTTATCGCTAGCTCTTGTAGTTCTTTAGCTTCTTTTTCAAGCGTTGCTCGCAGTTCCTTAGCTTCTTTGGCCGCAGCTCTTTCTTCGCGTTGCTGTGCTGGAGGTCTTTGAATTCCTGTTTAGCCCATGCTCCAAGTTCATGACCGGACAATCCGGACTTCTAGCCCATCTCCATAAAATCTTGTAATGAAGACATGGTGTAATAAAATTCTGCCAATTTAACAGCTGAAACAAAGTATGTATGTGTGTGCTGCTAGATCGTGTGAAAGATTGAAAATAGACGCGTAAAAGAAGAATAATAGGCTGTATATAATGGCAATACGATTGCCAATGCTATAAAACAGAATTCGAGACCAACGATGTAGTAAGTTCGACGCGGAAATAAATAATGTCTTTCCACGTTGACGTAGTTATATCCCAGACAAAGCGCCGGTATTGAATATATATATATATATATATATATATATATATATATATATATATATATATATATATATATATATATATATATATATATATATATATATATATATATAGAAGATTACACTACGGGTCACACGAAAACTACAACCAGAGATAGAATCTAAATTTAACGCAGACGAACATATGTATTTCCATGAAAAAGAAACACTGACGACGTATAGTAAAAACATATAAAGACTATAACAACACGATACAGATCCGAAACAACGGTGAGGTCGCTACAAAAAAAAAATAACGAACGTAATTTTGTGCCGGAGAAATTTAATTATCTGACACAATCGTAGTCCTACCAACCGCCTGCACACTCACGACGTCGACAAACAGACCATGGAGAGCGATTCCAAACAATAATTTCTAAACACCTGGACAGAACGCAAACAAATAACAACAGACAATTTGACTGGTCTGTTCTTCCGATCCGGTGTTGACTGACGATCGGCGCTCTCACTTGGCTGCAGGAGATCTTGGTGTTGACGGTTTGATTTCGACGATAATTTGAAATTAAAGTCCTAGATAAGTTGGTATTCACAATACGTGAATGATACTTTCCGACATCCTACTGTCAAATTTTGAAAAGTATAACATGTAAATCCTCGTCGTAGACTTGTTGAAACTGTCCAAAAAGAGTTCGTACGTTCCAAATATATATGTATAATGTGACTAATACAAATCGCAGAAAATCCAAAATAACTGTCCAACGTAGTGACATGATAAATGTCTGTATCCAAGTAGTGTTGACACACAGATAAATGACGAATAAACGAAGAAACGTGGTCAATGTTTTAGTTAGAAGAAGTAGTAAAATATTGGAGATTGGGTGTTTCCATGCTGACAAAAAGGTGACATAGTTTTCTAAATGGTATCTGACACGTCCTTTAGTAATTATAATACATTGACAATTGGCATCTGGCACGTCCTTGAGGAATTGAATTACTATGATCAATGGCGTCTTCCTCTAGTAGATGTGGCTCCCGTACTTCGAGCTCCCATGTCTGCTATAGTGTTTCTCTCTTGTATTGTGTCTTATATAATCACACTCGCCGTCCAAACAATCAATGTAGCAGATCAACGGGAACCAAATATTAATGTCAACGACAATAATGGCAGCAACGATGGCATCCCACGTCAAATCAAAGTTTATTAATGGTAATCGGTCGGACAGGTTACTATATGACCGTTCCCAAGTTGCTGGGAAGGCAGGTCAAAATATAGCGAATAATTATTGATAAATATACAATTTTAACTGCCGATTCCGATTCCATCTTGTTTTCTAAATCAATGACAAGTAACTTGCCTGTGGTCCATCGCTCCGTACCTATATTACGTTTCTCATTATCCAGACTGACTTACACTGATCTATGTCTGTGCTGACGCTATGATCTCTAACTGTTGATCGATCGGCAAGTTGTGATACAATCCATTCTCTTCATTTCTTCTGCGCCATGCGTTCATCCCGATCGTTCCTCGCAATCCAGACTGTGCCCGTGTTTCCTGATGTTGTGGTAATATCATATATCATGTCCTTAACGTCTTTCAATTAGATATTGTTGTTGATACTTTGGTGTTATAATCAAGCCTGCCCTTCTCCATGATGTTTTTAAACTTGACTGACTATGGTAACGTAGTCCGGTCGTGACGTCATATGGCAACCTGTGTATTCATACACTTCTCAGGTAACTCTCTTTATTCCTTTTTCCACAATTTTCGTATCTACTTCTAATCATTGTCTCTTTCCTCCGACGCTACATGGCATACAGCTTTGTAGACTTGAGAGCCAGGAGGCATAGATGGCACATCTTATTGTTTTGTAGACCTGAGAACTAGGAAACATAGTTGGCAAATCTTGTGTTTTGTATACCTGAGAGCCAGGAGAAATAGATGGCAAATCTTGTGTTTTGTAGACCTGAGAGCCAGGAGACATAGATGGCAAATACTGTTGTATTTTGTAGACCTGAGAGCTAGGAAACATAGATGGCAAATCCTGTTTTTTGTAGACTGAGAGCCAGGAGACACAGATTTCAAATCTTGGTGTGTTTTGTATACCTGAGAGCCAGGAAGCATAGATGGCAAATCTTCTGTTTAGTAGACCTGAGAGCCAGGAAGCATAGATGGCAAATCATGTTGTGTTTTGTAGACATAAGAGCCAGGAAACATAGATGGCAATTCTTGTTATGTTTTGTAGACCTGAGAGCCAGGAGACACAGATTTCAAATCTTGTTGTGTTTTGTAGACCTGAGAGCCAAGAGACATAGATGACAATTCTTGTTGTGTTTTGTAGACGTGAGAGCCAGGAGACATAGATGGCAAACCATGTCGTGTTTTACTTTGGTATGCGACGAGCCCTGACTCTAATTCCGACCGTGCAATGAGGTAACCAGCGTAGTTCAGTGTCAGCTTCTCTAGCGGGGTTGTCTATGCTTAGATCATATTTAGGCAAATAAGTTGACGTGAGTGTTGGTGATCATATGTGCCATATGTCTACTTTAGATGCTGGATCATTTAGACATACACATGTCTAGTTTATAATTGGTAGATACTCAATTAGACACATAGATCTAGTTTGAGCGTGTATCCGTTTAATATTATTATTTTTAATGAATTCATTTTTAAACGTCTACACGGATATTTTTGTTTTTGTTTTATATTCACTCGCTTTGAACTCAAGGTTAGTCCATACACGTGCTACTAATTCTAGTGTAGTGGGATGACTTCTGCGCGTGGATTAACTGTCCGTATTTCCAGTGCCACTCGCCATCACGCGAATCCCCTCCGACTTCAGATGTATTTGTAATTTACGTCCCCAAGTCATGGACGAGAAATCATCATGTTAGTCCAACTGACCGATGTAGAGGTTGAACCCGCTACCTCGGCATCACCACACCGGATGTTTAAGAAGCAGCGCTCTGTTCCATTCGGCCACGCTGACCTCTACACAGATGTGTGATTACGTCTGGTTTCTATTAGATGTCCATACATTGCAGTTAACAACTGACATTTCTTCGTGACCGTTGTCACAACAAGAAACTTGCAAACATAAAACACTCACACACGCATGCAAACACACAAACATTAGAATTCTAGTTGTAATTGCAGAACAAACATGAAATGTCCGACCTGTAAACAACTCCCTTGACACCAGCCGGGACCAGATGCTATTGTTTGTCATGTCTCTCAACCACCGCTTGGCTGCCCCGGGAGCTAGATGACTGCTCGCGCTTGGGCCAGAGATTAGCAGCTCTGTATTCAATAATTTATTGGGCGAATCTAGAAATTATGTTTTATTAATCTATCGACAAATTAGATTCCGGGCAATGAGACGCAAAACTAATGACAAATGAAGGGAAATGTGCTTGTTTGTTAAGTTGTTTTCGAACGAGCACAAGGTATTTCTCTGTAATCATTTACATGTAAACATGATTGTGGTTTTCACGAATGCCTTTGTTGTGAGACTGAGGTGTGTTTTCGTCAGTGGTTCCTGCGGAATTCTGTCCATATACAGGTGTTGATCGGCAGCTGTCAGCTTCTGAATTGTGTAAATAACAAATGGACGCAATTAATTGTTAGTTTTTCTTGACTGTTTTTCTTGACTGTTAAAAACAATTGTTATTTCGAAACTACTAGCGAAAAGGTCAGTATTTAACCCTGAAAATAATCGTGTTGTTACTAGAACAATAGCGGGTGCTCGTTGCTGTGGCGGTTGATCCGTAAACCTGATAGTTAGTTTTAATTTAGCTTAGTCATTTATAGGGGGCTGAGTGGTCTCGAGGTATGGTGTCCGCCTCGAGTGCTGGAGGTCCCGGGTTCAGGCCTCGGTGAGGACCGGGATTTTATTTATTTAAAATCCACCTGGACTTCCAGTAATAAAATTTCCCCTGGTCTCTGGGTAGTGAGATCGGACGCCCGTGTGTATTGTTGCGCACGTAAAAAATCCCTTGGCAGTTGAAAATCGAAAAAGAGTAGCTTAATCGCGCTGCCCGGGCAAAAATTTAGAGTTAAAAATCTACCCAAAGTATTTCAGGATCCTCGCCGATGCACCGGAGTTCGTGCATTGAGCTGAGTTTCTCCAGACTCAGGTTTGAGTTAGGAGGAAAACGGAGCACTTATGGGTTAAACCGTGTGCCGTGATGTTGATCCAACGACTAAACTAAACTAAACTAGAACATGTATTCCCAAGAGATACGTATAGCATATCCTCACACAACAGGGTGAGATACTTATTCAACAACAGTCGTACGCACCCATGCATCTTTCAGTTGTGGCAGGACACTTGGCGGCTCTCAGTAACGTGCACAATGTGGTAAGCTTCTTCACACGACGCTCTCCCTCTGTATTTAATTGGTACAGCTCAGCAAGTTAATATGGAATCTCACGTAAAATGAACTATAACTCACTGTATACTCACCGATGCTCATGATCGATGATAGACACTGTCATAAATTACTGGAACTCTATACAGTTCATTCTGGTTCGCACTTACACACCCACGCCATCAACATGATAACTTACTGTCATTTGAGAATAATTTATGATGTGGGGGGTCGGCTGATTGTGTCCAGTTAAATAGTGTGTCCGCTGTCGAAGTATCGCTGGTCTAATGTTCATGTGCCGGTCTCCGTGGCTAAGGGCTTGCGGAGGCAATTCATGAGCCCGCTTACCTGCGTTCGAAACACCGCTGCGACCGATTTGGCAGCAGACCGCATTGCGCTGGTTCTTAACGTGTTGGTATGGGAGCCGGTCGTTCAGAAAGCAATGGTCAACTACAGAACGTAAACTTGCCAAGACATCAACAACAGCAGTAAAATGCTGGTGTTGACAGCGGTGTCCTGTAAATAGGATATGCACACACACACACAAATGTTCAAGTAATGTTCTTCATATGTGCGTTAAATGTGTGACCTGTCTCAAAGCTGCCTCGTGCCCAAATGAGAGGCTATATGTCCCCCGACTCACGGTGATATCATCGATGGTGAGTTTCACTCGTGGATAACCCGGCTGTATGTCTGTAGTTTTTACTGGCTAGCAACTTGTCCGGCTTGTTGGGGTTTGTCATGTATTTACAACTCATGATCATCTGTATCAGCTGAACTGTTGTGTAACTGTCTTAACTATATAGGTTTCGTCCTTCACTCCCAGTTAACCCTGTCTGGATCACTATCAAGCTGTTATCATTATAGAGAGACAGATGGGGGCAGCAAGAGTGATTTTATAAGTCATTGCACCATGACCCGTGTTTTATGTGTTTGCAAGAGTATGAATGTATACGTGCCTTTATATATTTGCGACAGTATATGTGTATGCGTGTGGTTATATGTTTGCGAGAGTATGTATGTATGCGTGGATTTATGTATTTGCCAGTGTACATGTGCATGTGTGTATATGTAGGCAACTAGGTATGCATGGAAGAGGGGGGGGGGGGGGTGTATGCGTAGGTATGTCTATATGTGTTGGTGTGTGTATGCATAGATAAGTGTGCATGCATAGGCATGTGTACATGTGCAGAGATGTGTATATCGTAGGTATTTGTGTAAATGAATATATGCATGATGGGAGACATCATGTCACAATATACTCGCATATATAAAATTGGCAGTCTGCCAGTATCTAGTAGATCACGTGCATGTAAGAAAACAATATTTCACGTCTTGAATCCACGACAATTCGCGACCAGGCGATGTAACCATATACACGGACGGCGTTGTACTAAGAAGTAAAAGAAGGGCCTTAGTGTTCGTGGCGAAAGTTGGTAGACTGTATTTGGTGCAGGAGAGCCTGGCATATGATACCCCAACATCTAAACTGAGAAGGAATATGGAGGAAGAAGCGTCCCACTGGTGGAAGACAAACAGAACACGCATGTCCTTACTGTAAAAGACTGACTGAGTATGATGAGAACACTAAAGACATGCATACTTCAGGCCGAGTGGCAGTCTTCCGTTCACAAACCAAAATAGATAGGATCTGTTGGATGTTCCCGCAGGACATCCTGATGTTACAGAAGACGAGGTGGCGGATAAATTGGCTCCCTATTGGTGGATAATTATGCAGGTATGGTCGAGGCCCCTTGAAATCGTGTGTATGATGCAGAGGAACAGGTAGATCAACTCGGCTTGGAGAGAGTGATCTTGATCTGGCCGACACTCAAAACTCAGAGGAAAGTCCAGGTGTTGACATCTTCAGACTGCTACTGGTACCATTAATAATTCTCTCTTCGTACGGGCATGTCCCAAGTTCTGTGATGTCGGTCCTTGACTCACCTCAACTCAATTCACGTCTTAGGGTGTATTCTGTATTGCTGATGTCCTTTTATCTAATAAACCACTCGAAATCCGACGGGTAATGTGGCCAGTACCACACAGGACACCCTTACATCCCATGACCTTTTCTGGCACCCATTTGTGAGGGTGGATTCACTTCTTAGGCCATTTGAAGTTTGAAAAGAAATCCGCCTTAGTAAGGATTCGAGCACACAACTATCGAGTCGGCAGGCCACCTGCTGCCTACAATCTGCGTGTACTTCTGTATAGTAAATGGCAAGCTTGGTAATTAGAATGTTAAAAGTGCAAGCCAGTGTAATTCCTACATCCTCTTGCAGGTGATCAACCTTAGAAGTCAACAACTAGAAGTGCTGAGCATTTTTGAGAAAATTAATCAAAGTACACATTTGTAAATAACAGATATTAGAAGTAAATATTCTTACTGGTATTTCTGTCGCGGATGGTAGCAATGTCAATGGGGATTACACCGGCAGACAGGAATAACACAGCAGAAGTCAGGTATGCCTTGAATAGCTTCATAAGTTTGTCTAATTTCACGGTAAGTTCACTTGTCAAATATTAATTTGATTCGATGTGTTAGTAAATAATTCTGAGGCAGGTGCGGCACCTTAAACCTGCCGCCTGCGAGTGATGCTCTCAAACATTAAATGCGAAACGTATACATTAGACGCAGTTTTTGCATTCGTCGCATATTTTATAGGTTAATCTTATATATAAAAAAGACTTGTGCGTCCGTATCTCTGTCCGTATGTCCTTTATTTGTTCGCGAACGGCCCATCCGATTGAGATGAAATTTTCTACACGCCTTCCTTTCATTCCAGAGCTGTCAACTGTGATATTTTGTTAGTATGAAATCGCCTGCTTACTCAGTATTATTTCATTTTTCATTTTTCCTCATAATTTCATATATCTCAGGGGACCTAACTCTGTAAAAGTTATTTCAAGGGGCATAACTTTTCTGTATAACTTATAGTCATATTGTGGCATCGTTTTCAAAGATTTATAAACTCTTTGTCCATAGTTATGTACCGGCATATGAGTTATAATAAATAATGATACAATCTGTAAGGCATTTTCAAAGTTTTCATAAAAATGATGCACAATGCATAACATTGTAACTCATCTTTTTTTGCTTAAGAAGTTACTGTAGTCATGCAGGTGATTAGAAAGAGTTTTCATTAAAAATAATGGATGGTGTGTGGAAGGGCATTTTTTTAAGTTACTTTTTTTGTTGTATGAATTTAATGAGACGCTACCCGCCAGGAGCTGGGCGAAGTCACGCCGGGTCAGATAGATAGACAGACCCACCTTTTCGCTGCAGTTGTCTACTCCTCCTTTTCCTTCTTCTGCTGATGCTGCTGCCGCCGCTCCATTTACCCAAGTTAATTGTTGGGGGAAGATGTAAAGATCTTTCAAGTGCTCTTTCTAATGCTTTTTGTAAGTTGGTCTTCGTTTATCTAAGGTTGTTCTAACTGCAACCAATAAATGATTAGACAGACAGACAGACAGAGAGGGAGGGACGGACAGACAGACAGACAGACAGACAGACAGACAGACAGACAGATAGTCGGTAACGGGAACGGGAACTTATATGACTACTTATATGAATTAAATGAGATGCTCCCCACCAAGGACTGGGCGATGCCGGGTCAGACAGACAGACAGACAGACAGACAGACAGACAGACAGTCGGTAACGGGAACGTGAGCTTATATGACTACTTATATGAATTAAATGAGATGCTCCCCACCAAGGACTGGGCGAAGCCGGGCCGGGTCAGCTAGTAGCTTATATTTTTTACGCAAAAGCGGCGCTGTGACGAAAATAATTTGCAATCTCGAATACCACGTTCGAAACACAGTTGCGGGCGATTTGGAAGCAGACCGGCTTGCGCTAGCTATCATACAATGGTATGAGTGCCGGTCATTCAGAATGCAATGGCAAACTACTGAACGTAAACTTGCCAAAAATAAAAACTATCCCCAAAATGCTGGGATTGACTGCATCATCCTGTCAATGATATACAGCAAACATTTTATGGCATACAAAAATAAAAAAATAAAAACACCTGGAGTCATTGTTTTCTTGTCAGTGGTATGGTAGTCACAATAGTCAAACGTTTTCGTATGGGTGTTTATGAAAGGGCATGTGTGACTGTATCTTATGTCAGGCATTCGTAGAGTTGGTTGCTTGTTTTCTGTGTGAATCCTCTGTATGAATTCTGTGCGTTAATACTCTGTGTGAATTATCAATGTGATTTCTCTGTGTGAATCCTCTGTGTGAATTATCAATGTAATTTCTCTGTGTGAATCCTCGATATGAATCCTTTGAGTAAAGTCTCTGTGTGATTCCTTTGTGTTAATTTGCTGTGCGAATCCTCGCTGTGAATCCTGACTGCGAATCCTCACTGATAATCATCGCTTTGAATCATTGTTGTGAATCCTCACTAGTAATCATCGCTGTAAATCATTGCGGCAAATCCTCCATATCAATCATCTATGTGAATTCTCTGTCTGAATCCTCTGTTTACATCCAGTGTGCGAATTATATGTGTGAATCCTTGTTGTGAATCCTCTAACTGAATTATCGCTGCGAATCCTCTGTGTGAATCCTCGGTGTGAATCCTCGGTGTGAATCATCGGTGTGAATCCTCGGTGTGAATCCTCGGTGTGAATCCTCGCTTTGAATCTTCTGTGTGAATTCTCTCTGCGAATCATCGGTGTTAATCCTATTTGAGAATCCTCTGTGTGGATCAATGTTGTGAATCCTCTGTGTGAATAATCGTCGTGAATTATCGCTGTGACTCCACAGTGTCAATCCTCCCTGAGAATCCTCTGTGTGAAACCTCTGTCTGAACCCTCACTGTGATTCCTCTGTCTGAATCCTCCCTGTGAATCTTCTGTTTGAATCCTCGCTGTGAATCCTCTGCATCAACCTTCGCTGTTAATCTTTTGTATGAATCCTCGGTATGAATCATCGTTGTGAATCCTCTGTGTGAATAAATGCCGTGAATCATCGCCTGAATCATCGCTGTGAATCCACTTTGAGAATCCTCCCTGTGAATCCTCTGTGTGCATCTTCTGTGTGAATCTTCAGTGTAAATCATCGCTGTGAATCCTCTCTATAAACCCTCGGTGTGAATTATCTGTGTGACTTCTCCGTGTGACTCCTCGCTGTGATTCACCGCTGTGAATCATCTGTATTAATCCTATGTGTGAATCATCGCTGTGAATCCCCGCTGCGAATCATGGCTGTGAATCTTCTGTGTGAAACATCTATGTAAATCCACTGTGTGAATCCTCGCTTTACACCCTAGATGTGAATCCTCTGTGCTAATCCTGGTTGTGAATTTTCTATTTGATTTATGTTAACTCGCAGTGTGAATCCTCTGTTTGAATCCGATATGTTGAATGCTAAGTGTGAACCCTCTGTATGAATACTCGCTGTGAATTCTTTGTGTGAATCCTCTATGTGAATCCTCGAAATAAGCCCACTGTGAATCCTCTCAATAACCCATGGCTGTGAATTATCAATGTGATATCTCCGTGTGAAACCTCGCTGTGATTCACCGCTGTGAATCATCTGTATGAATCCTCTGTGTGACTCATCGCTGTGAATCCTCACTGCAAATCCTCGCTATGAATCGTCTGTGTGAATCATCTATGTAAATCCACCGTGTGAATCCTTGCTTTAAATCCTCTCGGTGAATCATCTGTGCGAATCCTGAGTGTGAATTCTCTATTTGATTTATGTGTTAACCCGCGGTGTGAATTCTCTATTTGAATCCGATATGTGAATCATATTTGTGAATCCTCTGTGTGAATCCTCGCTGTGTGATTTCTATGTGAATCATATGTGTGAATCCTCGAAATAAACCCTCTGCGTGAATCCACTCTGTGAATCCTTTGTGCGAATCCTCTGTTAAAATCATCGGTGTGAATCCTGTGTGTGAATCTTCGGAGTAAATCCTCGATGTGAATCCTCTGTGTGTATCCTCTGTGTGAATCCTCTGTGTGAATCCTCTTTTTGAATCCTCGTCGTGAATCCTCTGTATTACTCCTCGCTGTAAATCCTCTGTGTGAATCATCGCTGTGAATAATCTGTGTGAATCATCTATGTGAATTCTCAGTGTGGATCCTCGCTGCATGGATTCTCGCTATGTTATCCTTGCGATGAATCATCTGTATGAATCTTCGCTGTGAATTTTTGCTGTGAATCCTCTGTGTGAAACCTCAATGTGAATCTCTGGTGTAAATTCTCGCTGTGAATCCTCTGTATCAATCCTCGCTGTGAATCCTCTGTGTGAATTCTCGCTGTTAATCCTCTGTTTGGATCCTCGCCGTGTAATCATCGCTGTGAATCATCTGTATGACTCGTCGCTGTGAATCCTCAGTATGAATCCTCGCTATGAATCCCTTTTGAAAATTATTGCTATAAATTCTCTAAATCAATCATAGCTGTGAATCATCTGTGTGAATTACCTGTGTTAATCCTCAGTGTCGATTCTCGCTATATAATAATCGCTGTGAATCATCTGTGCGAATCCTAATTGTGAATCCAATGTGTAAATTCTCGCTATGAATCCTCACTGTGAATCCTCTGTATGAATCCTTTGTGTGAATCCCCACTGTGAATCCTCTGTATGAATCCTCTGCGTGATTCCTCGCTACGAATCCTCGCTGTGATTCCTCGCTACGAATCATCTGTGCAAATCCTCTGTGTGAATCATTTGTGCGAAAGTTAAATTGGATACATTGGCTCTGAGGTTGTCTTAGCCCTGGCAGGGACTGAAACTGTCAGTTAGGCAGTTGTGATCCGATTATTTCATCCCGGTACAGAAGACCCATTTCCACGGGTTCCATCTTTCAAAGCCCTGTTTCCATTCCCCCTTCCCAAGCCCAACAAATGAGGCGTGCGTACATGACGGCAGTAGAACTTCACATCTGCGTTGAGCTATAGTGGAATGTAATGAGGTCATGATTTAGCACAGCACACATGGACTGACTGTAATTAGGCCTAGGTCTGAGATGAGTTCTGAGTGTTCCTTACGTGTTTCATTGTCTGCATGCTCTACGCAAATAAAAGTTGGAGAAAACAAGAGTAAAGATATGTTTATACGTCTTTGGAGGCTCCTGGCGCCATGTGTGTGTAAGCCAGTCGACACTAGATGGATGATGTGGTGGGTCGCATACCGTCCGCCTTTACTTCCCAGCCATTTTCTGGTACTCATGCTAGGTTGGGTCCACCTGGGAGTTCAGGGCAATTTTAAACATCCACCCCGATGAGGATTCGATTCTAAGTCCACAGGGCTGCTCAAAGAGCGTCTAGCCACTACGCATTTCAACAAATACATTCATCAGTGTCTCATATCCTTAGTTTATTAAACATGTGATATTTCACAACATCACAACAGAAATGATTAAAGCTTTAGAAGAATTTGGACTAGAGCAAGTCACCAGACTGATGAACACATTATATGATACTGGAGATATACCTCCTGAATTATGTAACTCTGTATTTATTGCAATCCCAAAGAAATCAGGAACCTTGGAATGTGATCAACATAGAACAATTAGTATAATGAGTCACATCACAAAGATTTTGCTAAGAATTATCATGCAAAGAGTGAGGAAGAAGCTACAACCTGAAATAGGGGAAGAACAATGTGGGTTTGTAGAAGGAAAGGGTACAGTAAATGCTGTGTATATGCTGCGAACAGTTATTGAACGTGCTATAGAAGTAAACAAGGATATACATCTTTGCTTTATTGACTATACAAAGGCTTTTGATAGAGTTAGACATGTCAACATGGTGGATATGCTTGCAGATCTACAAATTGATAGGAAAGACATTAGACTTATAAAAAACATATATTGGAAACAACAAGCTGCAATAAGGATTGATAATGAAGTGGGACAGTATCAGCCAATTAAGAGAGGTGTTAGGCAGGGATGTGTGATGTCTCCAGATCTTTTTTCCCTATACAGTGAACATATTTTCAGAAATGTAGAGGATATAAATGGAATCAGCATTGGAGGACGAAACATCAATAACATTAGATATGCAGATGATACAGTATTAATTGCAGACAATGCGCAGGACCTGCAACAATTAGTAGATGCGGTTGATGTACACAGTGAGCAACTGGGGTTAGAATTAAATTGTAAAAAGACTCAGGTTATGGTCGTCACTAGGAAGGAAGAAGTGCCACAATGTAATATACAAGTAAATGGAAATATTCTTCAACAAGTGAATCGGTACACTTGGAACAGTCATAACATCTGATGGGAGATGCCTTGAAGAGATTAGAACAAGAATCGCCATGGTCGAAAGTAGCCTTTAGCAAGATGAAAAACATTCTGACCAATAAAAAGATGTCAATTGAAACGAGAAAAAGAGTGTTGAGGCGATACATAGAGCCTGTTCTTTTGTATGGATGTGAAACTTGGACAATGAGCAGTCAAGCTGAAAAGCATCTGATGGCTGCAGAAATGTGGTTTCTGAGGGAAATGCAAAGGATACCATGGACAGACAGAAAAACCAATGACCAAGTACTACAGCAGACAAATGAACATCGTAAACTGATTAGAGAAATTAGACGTAGACAGTCAAAATTTTTTGGACATGTTATGAGAAGAAATGGATTGGAGAACTTAGTGACAACTGGCAAGATCGAAGGGAACAGACCAAGAGGAAGACCGAGAGGAAAATACCTGGATGGGTTGGCCACATGGCATGGACGAGACAGGAACACTGAGCTGATCCACGACACTGGTGATCGAGTGAAATGGCGAGTCATGACCGCCCACGCTTTCCGGCATGGCACATGATTGATTGATTGATTTCAGCCCGTGGTGACCTGTCTGTACTCTAAAGACTGTAACTTGTTTCTTTTAAAATGAGTTGGTACAATGCGTCTTTCAAAATGTTTCTGGTGACCTGGACGCTCTGATTTCCACTTAGGTCTGTAACTGCTTCTTATATATTTCTTGCGCTCGTCATAGGTTATGTTTATATCTGTGGTAGTCTTCCAATTCCTTTGCTAATCGGTCGGCTTCTTCATTTCCAGGTATGTTGCAATCACGAGTCCCTTAGTCAACCCGTTTGGATGTCTGGCAGACTGTCAGTTATTTGCTGTTTCTGCTCGTCACTATTGTAACAACTGACTTCGCATCCGTAAAGACAGCTGTTTGTTTCTAAGGATTTTTCTCTATCAACAACATTTCTGCCGCAGGTATTAAGGCATTAGACTGCTCTGAAATTACTTGAGAACTTTTCAGTAGCTACTGGCTGCATTTGTTTTCCCCTTCAAACGTTAGAATGATCAAAATCACTTATTCTCTATTTTCGTTAGCGTTTTTTGCTAATCCATCTGTATATGCATGAGTCTTGGTGCTGCTTGGGTAATGATCTTCAATGTCGTTTATTGTTGTTTTTTCTTCTCACCAATTCATTCTGAGAATTCTTTTTCTCATTACCAGAACTATTTTCTACCATCTCAGGCCGGCGTTGTTGTCTCCAAGCTAGAAGTCTGTTGTTGTTATTAATGCTGAGTGTTGGATTTGTCCTATAAGATATGAACATTGAATTTAACAGTTTCATTGAAAGCTGAATGTTGGATCTGTCCTAAAAGATATGAACATTGAATTAATGTTGAGTGTTGGATCTGTCCTATATGATATGAAAATTTAATTTAACAGTCTCATTAAAAGCTGAGTGTGGAATATGTCCTATAAGATATGAACATTGAATTAATGCTGAGTGTTGGATCTGTCCTATAAGATATGAACATTGAATTATTGCTGAGTGTTGGATCTGTCCTATAAGATATGAACATTGAATTAATGCTGAGTGTTGGATCTGTCCTATAAGATATGAACATTGAATTAATGCTGAGTGTTGGATCTGTCCTATAAGATTTGAACATTGGATTAATGCTGAGTGTTGGATCTGTCCTATAAGAGATGAACATTGAATTAATGCTGAGTGTTGGATCTGTCCTATAAGATATGAACATTGAATTAATGCTGAGTGTTGGATCTGTCCTATAAGATATGAACATTGAATTAATGCTGAGTGTTGGATCTGTCCTATAAGATATGAACATTGAATTAATGCTGAGTGTGGAATATGTCCTATAAGATACGAACATTGAATTAATGCTGAGTGTTGGATTTGTCCTATAAGATATGAACATTGAATTAATGCTGAGTGTTGGATCTGTCCTATAAGATATGAACATTGAATTAATGCTGAGTGTTGGATCTGTCCTATAAGATATGAACATTGAATTATTGCTGGGTGTTGGGTCTGTCCTATAAGATATGAACATTTAGTTAATGCTGAGTGTTGGATCTGTCCTATAAGATATGAACATTGAATTAATGCTGAGTGTTGGATCTGTCCTATAAGATATAAACATTGAATTATTGCTGAGTGTTGGATCAGTCCTATAAGATATAAACAGTGAACTTAACAGTCTCATTGAAAGCTGAGTGTTGGATCTGTCCTATAAGTTATGAACATTGAATTAATGCTGAGTGTTGGATCTGTCATATAAGATATGAACATTGAATTAATGCTGAGTGTTGGATCTGTCCTATAAGATATGAACATTGAATTAATGCTGAGTGTTGGATCTGTCCTATAAGATATGAACATTGAATTATTGCTGGGTGTTGGGTCTGTCCTATAAGATATGAACATTTAGTTAATGCTGAGTGTTGGATCTGTCCTATAAGATATGAACATTGAATTAATGCTGAGTGTTGGATCTGTCCTATAAGATATAAACATTGAATTATTGCTGAGTGTTGGATCAGTCCTATAAGATATAAACAGTGAACTTAACAGTCTCATTGAAAGCTGAGTGTTGGATCTGTCCTATAAGATATGAACATTGAATTAATGCTGAGTGTTGGATCTGTCCTATAAGATATAAACATTGAATTATTGCTGAGTGTTGGATCTGTCCTATAAGATATGAACATTGAATTAATGCTGAGTGTTGGATCTGTCCTATAAGATATGAACATTGAATTATTGCTGAGTGTTGGATCTGTCCTATAAGATATTGTCCTGTTATTTTCCCGAGAGGAGGTTGGAATCAACAAGCACATCTTTAAAACTTATCATCTGTTGGGATTATTGACTGACTTTTGTCTACACTCCTCTCTTCTGTCTTCCCTTCCATATATCTATTTCTTTCACTCTCTCTCTCTCTCTCTCTCTCTCTCTCTCTCTCTCTCTCTCTCTCTCTCTCTCTCTCTCTCTCTCTCTGTTATTCCCTCAACACATACTCCGACAACAGTTCCTTTCAACGATAAATACAAGATTTATTAATAAAACTATGTCTGGTGTATGTATGGATATTGTCTATGTAGTTGGTATGTTCTTCTAGTGTGGATGCCAGATAAGATGTTGATAGATAGTCTCCGTGTCTTCTCTCGTCTCTTCTCTCAGCTAGAATACAGGACATTACATAGATACAACGGAACGATCTCACCCTGACAGCTCCGTCTGCTTGAGTCTGTAGATATATCCGTTTTTTGTAATGAAAAAATGTTCACCACTGTATGAATGTATTTAACCCGATCACCATATGCTGTCAGCTTAAATTGAATGGTCTTTCTTATCTTATAGCGTTCTTAATTCCATCCTGGAAAACACATCGAGTTTCTAGTATTCTATATTTTTGTCCTGTACAAGTTCTACACTGGATAGTTCTTAATGGGTATAGGCACTTTGTATGCACCTTGCAACTCTTCGATACTGAGTCATTTGAGTTTTTCTATTAGTTTAAATGATCTCTATTTTCCATTCTCTGTCCTCCTTACTTCTTACGATGAAAATTCTTTTCTTTCCTTTCTTATGCACAAGTGTCGTGCTTTATTACTTTAAAGTGCTTTCTTGTGGTTTATCAACACTGGGTGATCTTGACCACAGCCATCTGTGTTATATCTTAGTTGATAAGTCCCGCACTGGTATGGAAACCTTATAAACATCCTTTACTGAATTGGGAGTACTAATGCACCATAAATACACAAACGTTCTTCTGAACGCAGCACATCCCTTTTCATAATCCTTCTTCTCCTGAAACCTAAGAATCACACTCCCTCACAAAGACGTAGCCACTCTTTATAGGTCATTTTTGCCGCATAGTCCTTGACCTTGCTGGACACCTCACATCCAGACTTCATTATCATCGTTAGTGGAAAATTACAGCTCTGAACCGTTTCACATCCATACCGCAATATGCTGTCCAATAATACTGTCTGCCTTTGTCTCAAACCAATTTTTCCACTCGACAGTTTACCTGTGCGGTTAGCGGCCCCCTTTCGTGTCTTGACCTATAAACACATGCGCCTGGTCACTCCTTTGTTTGTTACCCTTACTGCTTCGGTGGTTAACCCTTCTTCTACCTGGGTGGTCGGTGTATACAGTCGTCTATCTGGGAATCATTAACTCTCAGTATTTCTTAAGAGATTAGACCGCGTCGAATCTTTCTCACTGTAGGTTTAATTCCCATGATCCACAACCCTAGTCTTCTTCCTCCGGAGCTGGATGTCTAGATAATAAATCTGCTCCTACATTCTCCTTGCCAAAAATGTATTCCACTGTGAAGTCCTGTTGCAGCAACAACGTCCATCACATCCACCGTGCGTTGAGCTTCTGCGAAGTAGCTATTAACATCACGTGTTGATGATATGATTGGATCCTCACATGGCTCCCCTCATTATCCAGTAGGTGCTCTAATTGACCCCCTACCATACTACTCATGACTGAAACTAGTGTTGGCTCATCGCTTCTGTACGTTCAGTCGACCTCCTTTCCACTGGCGTAAGCGATGGTTCACAATACAGACGGATCGTCCCATCCTGATTGTAACACTGCTTCCATGTCCTCTTGGTTTCCCCCGGCTTTGCCTCTGGGGATGTTCCACCTCGTCCTCGATGGACCGAGTCGTCTTTCCCAAATCTCCTGGACTTTTGCTTCCAGGACCATCTTGGGCGATATTGTATCTGGTCAGCCAATCTTCGGTTGGAGTCCTGGGTAATTCTCGCTTTTCCCGACGTTACCCACCCCTTTTGAACTGGGTTACTGGGGAACGTTTCCCTCTTGTCCTTTCCCTGACGTGTGATTTCCCTACTCCCTCCGTTGGGTAAATCTGACCTATCACGTACTGTCCCATAGGCTCTCCTATGTTGTACTGGCGATCTCTGGTCTTCGTCTGGACTAGTAACTTTTCTCCCAATGGCTGCCATCACCATAAAGTGCGAAGCTTTGCTCCCGGATCTCTCTTCATATTTCCTAATGAGATGTCTAGGGAGATTTTTCTTCTCTTCCCCGATCCGTATTTTGTAGATGTTCTTGGACACCACCTTTTCCACAGGATAAGGTCCTTTCCATCCTACTTGGAGTATATTGGTCTCTGCTGGACTCCACACTTCCACTTTGTCTTCTACTTTAAGAGCTAGTTTCCTCTTAATTCGCTTGTTGGGTGGTGTTTTCTGGCACTCCGAACAAGACTTCACCCACCGGCGTACATCTCCGGTCATTCCTGGCAAGCAATAATGGCCGGATATTTGCTGCAAGGTCTCTCTGACACCCATATGTCGATTCTCGCCTATGATGTGTCCACTCTGAAGAATGTGAGGACGGTGGGTCTCTGGAACCACCCACTGCTCATGCAGGTTATCTCCCCTCCCAGCTCTCCGATAGAGTAGTTGATTCTTCAGAAAGTACTGTCCCCGTTCTGGTGGCTCAGCACTTCTTTGCAGCTTCCTGTAGCAAGGATGCAACGTAGTATCCTTCCTCTGGGCAGTATGCAATTCTCCTATCCCTGAGTTGTCGCATAGTGTCTCTGCCTTTTTTTCCTTCCCTTGAGATCCACTGACTACTGTTCCCTTGTGGGTTGGCTGTTTGGGCATTCCCAAAAAGACATATTTCGTACCAATGATCATGGGAAATAAGGAGTCAAATAATACAGCAGCTGGAATAATGCCCGTGACGTACCTGGATTTAATCTCCACCTTGGCGATTGGCAGCGTCATGGTAACAGCACTCCTCATTGCCGGCTGTATCTCTATGGTCTCCCCTGTAAGTTGGTCTGGGCTTACTAGGCTGGCGTCCACCACCGCTTCCCCATCCAAACCTGTATCGTAGAGACAAGCAACCTGTTGGCCATTTACTTCAATCAGTTCCACCACAGGTGGTCTCTCTTGGTCCTGAGTGTCTTTCACCTCCTTGACCGTTTCCTTGCCTTCCTCTTTTGATTCCTCGAGGTTGGTTATGCAATTGGCGTCTTCTGCCTTGCATCTGCAGTCCACAGTATTATGTGTTGTCGACTGGCAGTGTGTGCACCCTGTTTCTTTCCTAGGTTTCCGTGTGTCCTTTTTGTTCCTTTCTCCTTCGCCGACCTCAGCCTTGTCTGTGATCACCGATCTAGGAATCACTTTGCATGCTGCGAAGTAAGAACTTTTAGGTTTCGATCAGCAGTCTTTGGTGTTGTGAGAGGCCGCCTTGCAAAATGAACACCACTTCTCAGACCACTGTCGTTTTGCTTGAGAATTCGAGGTGCTCTGGTTTCCTACCTTCACCTTCTCTGAACTCTCCTCTGTGTGCTTTATATAAGGTTCCACTTTTTCTCCTTCCCAGTTTTTAGGTTTCTTTTTCTCTTGTTTCTCCTGACCTTTGGTTTGTGTACTTAGTTCCGTCGCCTCCCCATGTACCTCTACGAATCGTTCCGCCAGCTTATTCACAACATCAATCCGTTCCGCCCCTTGTTCTCCCAAGAAGGTTCTGAGAGGTTTCGACATTTGCTTTCGCATCTGGTCGACCACCATCATCTCTTCGAGACTCTCATAATCCCTCTTGAATTCTGCCAAGTCCATCCATTTCTGGAGATAGGATTTCAGCCTTAGACTGTAGGCGGCGAATAGTTCTCCCGGCTCTCGTCTAGACGATCTAAACTTCTTCCTATACGTTTGTGCTGTGATGTCAAAATGCTTCATCAAAGCGGCTTTTAATTCCTCGTAATTATTTTCCTGTCCTGGTGGTAAGCGTGTGTACACTTCAAATCCCGAACCGATTAATCCCTGGGATAGTTTAAGAGCCCATCTGCTCCGATCCAGCCCCATAGCGACTGACATTGCTTCGAAACGAGATGCGTACTGGTCAAAGCGTTCCTTAGACTGATCGTAGACAGCTAAGGGAAACTTCATGGCATGGTAACCATGTCCCCTCATATGGGTTGCACCAGGTGAAGAAGAATTTCCTTCCACTCCATCTATTTCTCCCTTAGTTTGAGTCTTGAGTTCTAGCTCTTTCATGCGGTATTCATGTTCTCTGATCTTTGTGGCTTCTTCTGCATCCAACTGGGCCTTACGCTCCTCCATTTCTGCTTCCAACTGGGCCTTACGCTCCTCCCTTTCCGCTTGACGAAACTCTCGCTCTCTTTCTTGTATGTAATCCGTTAGCTCGGAACCAGCTAAACCAATTGCCTCCCCGTTGGCCCTCAGTTCGGCTGTAGTTACTTTAGGAGTTGCCATAGTTACAGCAGATAAGTCAGCACGTTGAGTAAAGACACCTCAAGGCAGTAAAGAAGTACTCACTATACAATTATATTCCAGTTAGACCCTATATCATTAATCTATGTCTATCTAATATTATAAATCTACAACACCACACTGTACATCACAACCACTCTCTCATCCACAAGAGGAGATATAGGATAAAGACGTATGTAGACGTGTGACCGTGTGACTAGGTATGTAATGTGTCTTACCACCTATCCACATTCACTCTGTCTGGAACTTTCTCACTGTAAAGTCACCAGCGTTAATGAAATGTTTCTACCATAAATGTAATGGCACCATATATCCAATGGACGTCCTTCCATTAAAAGTCATCAATATACACTTATATTTCTTCCAATCAGTATGTCCCAACATGCAGGTACTCCGCTATGCCTGTGCCAATATACAAGTACCCCTTTATGCATATGCCATGTTATGCTTTCAGGTCATATGGGTATTCTGTATGTACCCCGCAGCTCCACCAATTATGTCCTGTTATTTTCCCGAGAGGAGGTTGGAATCAACAAGCACATCTTTAAAACTTATCATCTGTTGGGATTATTGACTGACTTTTGTCTACACTCCTCTCTTCTGTCTTCCCTTCCATATATCTATTTCTTTCACTCACTCTCTCTCTCTCTCTCTCTCTCTCTCTCTCTCTCTCTCTCTCTCTCTCTCTGTTATTCCCTCAACACATACTCCGACAACAGTTCCTTTCAACGATAAATACAAGATTTATTAATAAAACTATGTCTGGTGTATGTATGGATATTGTCTATGTAGTTGGTATGTTCTTCTAGTGTGGATGCCAGATAAGATGTTGATAGATAGTCTCCGTGTCTTCTCTCGTCTCTTCTCTCAGCTAGAATACAGGACATTACATAGATACAACGGAACGATCTCACCCTGACAGCTCCGTCTGCTTGAGTCTGTAGATATATCCGTTTTGTGTAATGAAAAAATGTTCACCACTGTATGAATGTATTTAACCCGATCACCATATGCTGTCAGCTTAAACTGAATGGTCTTTCTTATCTTATAGCGTTCTTAATTCCATCCTGGAAAACACATCGAGTTTCTAGTATTCTATATTTTTGTCCTGTACAAGTTCTACACTGGATAGTTCTTAATGGGTATAGGCACTTTGTATGCACCTTGCAACTCTTCGATACTGAGTCATTTGAGTTTTTCTATTAGTTTAAATGATCTCTATTTTCCATTCTCTGTCCTCCTTACTTCTTACGATGAAAATTCTTTTCTTTCCTTTCTTATGCACAAGTGTCGTGCTTTATTACTTTAAAGTGCTTTCTTGTGGTTTATCAACACTGGGTGATCTTGACCACAGCCATCTGTGTTATATCTTAGTTGATAAGTCCCGCACTGGTATGGAAACCTTATAAACATCCTTTACTGAATTGGGAGTACTAATGCACCATAAATACACAAACGTTCTTCTGAACGCAGCACATCCCTTTTCATAATCCTTCTTCTCCCGAAACCTAAGAATCACACTCCCTCACAAAGACGTAGCCACTCTTTATAGGTCATTTTTGCCGCATAGTCCTTGACCTTGCTGGACACCTCACATCCAGACTTCATTATCATCGTTAGTGGAAAATTACAGCTCTGAACCGTTTCACATCCATACCGCAATATGCTGGTCCAATAATACTGTCTGCCTTTGTCTCAAACCAATTTTTCCACTCGACAGGTTACCTGTGCGGTTAGCGGCCCCCTTTCGTGTCTTGACCTATAAACACATGCGCCTGGTCACTCCTTTGTTTGTTACCCTTACTGCTTCGGTGGTTAACCCTTCTTCTACCTGGGTGGTCGGTGTATACAGTCGTCTATCTGGGAATCATTAACTCTCAGTATTTCACGACAGATATGAACATTGAATTAATGCTGAGTGTTGGATCTGTCCTATAAGATATGAACAGTGAAGTTAACAGTCTCATTGAAAGCTGAGTGTTGGATCTGTCCTATAAGATATGAACATTGGATTAATGCTGAGTGTTGGATCTGTCCTATAAGATATGAACAGTGAAGTTAACATTCTCATTGAAAGCTGAGTGTTGGATCTGTCCTATAAGATATGAACATTGAATTAATGCTGAGTGTTGGATCTGTCCTATAAGATATAAACATTTCATTATTGCTGAGTGTTGGATCTGTCCTATAAGATATGAGCATTGAATTAATGCTGAGTGTTGGATCTGTCCTATAAGATATAAACATTGAATTATTGATGAGTGTTGGATCTGTCCTATAAGATATGAACATTGAATTATTGCTGAGTGTTGGATCTGTCCTATAAGATATGAACAGTGAAGTTAACAGTCTCATTGAAAGCTGAGTGTTGGATCTGTCCTATAAGATATGAACATTGGATTAATGCTGAGTGTTGGATCAGTCCTATAAGATATAAACAGTGAAGTTAACAGTCTCATTGAAAGCTGAGTGTTGGATCTGTCCTATAAGATATGAACATTGAATTAATGATGAGTGTTGGATCTGTCCTATAAGATATGAACATTGAATTAATGCTGATTGTTGGATCTGTCTTATAAGATATAAACAGTGAAGTTAACAGTCTCATTGAAAGCTGAGTGTTGGATATGTCCTATAAGATATGAACATTGGATTAATGCTGAGTGTTGGATCAGTCCTATACGATATAAACAGTGATGTTAACAGTCTCATTGAAAGCTGAGTGTTGGAACTGTCCTATAAGATATGAACATTGAATTATTGCTGAGTGTTGGATCTGTCCTATAAGATATGAACATTGAATTAATGCTGAGTATTGGATCTGTCTATAAGCTATGAACGTTGAATTAATGCTGAGTGTTGGATCTGTCCTATAAGATATGAACATTGGATTAATGCTGAGTGTTGGATCCTTCCTATAAGATATGAACATTGAATTAATGCTGAGTATTGGATCTGTCTATAAGCTATGAACGTTGAATTAATGCTGAGTGTTGGATCTGTCCTATAAGATATGAACATTGGATTAATGCTGAGTGTTGGATCTGTCCTATAAGATATGAACATTGAATTATTGCTGAGTGTTGGATCTGTCCTATAAGATATGAACATTGAATTAATGCTGATTGTTGGATCTGTCCTATAAGATATAAACAGTGAAGTTAACAGTCCCATAAACAGCATGATATCTTTGAAAATACAATCTGTTGGTGGCATTAAATGCAACAGTGATTTAGACAAAATAGTTTTGTATTGCATGGTCGCTGGTAGGCGAGGAAAGGACCAGCCAGTATGACTGGCGACACAGGCCATTAAGACACCCCTGGCCTAAAAATACATGATGCAGTAGAACAGACGAAGGATCGAGAGTGTTTTTGTAGGGTTGCACTAAGAGCAACTTTCTGCAAGCAATGTTGGCCCACATACGTTTGATTTAACCGAGGTGATCACTGACATCTGCGCTAGCATGAGTGGAGCCAACGATACAGATCTTGTCGAATACCACGTCACTTAAAATATGTGAAGAAACAATAAACGTCTGGCAGCATTTGTTTGCAAAAGAATAGATCGGTCTAGATTTTTGTTTTAAATTTTAGTTTTGTCGACGGATCAACATCACGGCACACGGGTGTAACCGTTCTACTCCTAACTCAAGCCTGAGTCCGGAAAATCCCAGCTCAGTGCACGAACCACGTAGCACCGGCGAGGAGCCTTAAATATTTTGAGTATATTTTTAACTCGAATTTTTGCCCGGGCAGCGCCGTTAGGCTACTCTTTTTCAATTTCCAACTGCCAAGGGATTTTTTTTTTTTTATGTGCGCAACAGTACACACGGGCGTCTGATCTCACTACCCAGAGACGAGGGTAAATTTTATTACTAGAAGTCCACTGCACTAGCCATGTGGCCTTAATTCACCAGGCTCAAGATCCCCATGTCATACACCACAAGGTACTTTATTGGCGGCAAATGACAGTTTTATGACACTCCACGTGAAGAAATTCCGGCTCTCACCGGGGCTTTGACCCATTGATCTCCAGGACTTGAGGCGAACATCATACCTCGAGACCACTCACCCCCCCCCCCTCCCAGTCTGTCTGATTCAAACAATAGAATAACGACCTATGGATTATCCACATTATTTTTGCCTGTGTTGTCATTAAAATGGGCGTAAAATATGCTCACGTCATAATGGCGTGAACAAGAGCTTTACTACTGACTTTTATGTTATCGGAAGTGTTTAGACAGATTGGAGCTTCACAATGTCCCGATGGCGTGAATAAGAGTTTTACTACTGACTTTTATGTTAAATGAAGAGTTTAGACAGACGGGAGGGCAATCGCTAGCACACCTGCCTGCAGACCGGTGGTCAAGTGTGCGAATCACATCCGGGATAGGGATGGGGCTACCAGGTATGTCCAACTTAAACAAGCTGGCACATATTGAGCCACGTCAGCATTCGAGTGCCGATGTTTCTAGCAATGGTTAGAAAAAAGTTATTTGCATATCCTTTACAGGACGTTGCAGTCAACACCAGCATCTTTTGCGTTGTTATCTCTTGGCAAGTTTACGTTCAGTAGTTTGTCATTGCTTTCTGAACGACCGGCACTCATACCATTTCGTAAAAAACCAACACAACGCGGTCGCTGCCAAATTGCGCGCAGATGTGTTTCGAATTCGGGTATGCGTGATCACGAACTGCCACTGCGTCTGTAAGACCTTGACCACGGAGTCGGCTCTAACAATGGTACAAACCAATTATACCCAGTCCGTCGTTTGACGAGAAAATGTGTCCTTTAATGTATTTTCGGATGTTATAGAGATATCTACAGAGAGATCAACACACAGCTGTCGGCCATTTGAAAGCAGACCGCCTTGCTTTTGTTGCCATACAATGATATGAGTGTCGGTCGTTCACAATATAGTGGCAAACTACTGAGCGTAAACTTGCCCAGGAATCACAAACAGTCAAATAACGCTATAGTTGACTGCTACGTGCTGTAAAGGATATGAATTGAACTAGCATAGAGAGATAGACATCTGTGGCTTTAGGTTAGGAAACTCATCTTCACAATCCCGACATAGCGGATTCGAAGTCAGACGCATCTGATTTGGGGGCAGAACGATTTGTGTTGACACTGAATACATTTATTTACGTCAGGGGAAGTGAACAATTGGAACATACTGCATCAGCTAGACAGTGGTTCTCAACCTTTTTTGGCCCATTCCCCCCTTCACCATATTTTCAGTACGCCATTTCCCCCCCTTCCTATAAAAAATTTGGCCCGTTCCCCCCTTCACCGTATTTTCAGAACGTCATTCCCCCCCCCCCCCCCTTTCATATTTCCTATCTAAAAATCCCCTCACCCCTACACAGTATACGTAAAACTGGAAGGTAAATTTAATAGCATATACTAAAACAAGTCTAGACATCCACATAAAACATGATTTGTGGGTCTACTTACTTTATAAAATGAATTTTAGAAGGACGAGACATACATAACTATAAAGTATGAAGGGAAAAACTATGTCAAGTAATCGGTTCTTGTATTAACACGATCTTAAAATGGTCTTCATTCCCCCCTTGGAAACCATGAAATTCCCCCCTGGGGGGGGGGGGAATTCCCCACCGGTTGAGAACCACTGAGCTAGAACATACTGTAACAAGGGGAACATACTGAAACAATGACAACATATTGCAAAAACTGGAAACATGTATGGTGAATTAGATAGAAGAAGGCAGCTAGAAAATATTCACGATATGCAATCAAAATGTCCATGAGAATATACAAGGATGTACATATACTGCTGAAGACTGCGAGCTGGCGAGAAGCATGATCGCCTAAGCCAGTTTGTTGATGTTTACATGGCCACATACGATGGTTTTAAACAGCCTCGATGTCAACATAAAATGCAATCTTAAAATGCAGCTTGCACACATTCTTTAGCAACTACAGCAGACACACGAACGAGACTTGTGATTCAGTGTCTAAGTATTCGAGCTATGTGCTCGAACCATCGCCTGTTGCCCGTGCATCATGCAATAAATGTATTATGTCATGAGTGATCAACTGTACACATGAACCAACTATTGTGTCTGCAGGTGTTGCTGGTGTATTGTGTCACAGATAAACATCGCTGTTAGAAATAATGGTTATTCTTGTTGTGATTGTTGTTCTTGCTGTTCTCGTTTTTGTTGCTGTGACTTTTTTGGTTCTTCTTCTTGTTTTTTGTGAACCCCATCGATTTGAGTTGTACATTTGTGTACGTTGTCACGAACTAGCTACTGGTTATGACTTTATTTTATGTCGGTAATAAAATAAGATCGTCAGCTCTCCCAGCAGGGAGTACAAGACCCTGGTGACAGTTGGCTATCATCATCAAGGCCACCTGCTGTGATCTTACAAGTGTCACAGTGTGCACCATTTACCTTCTCAGTGTTCTTACAGGTGTCACAGTGTGCACCATTTACCTTCTCGGTGTTCTTGCAAGTGTCACAGTGTGCACCATTTACCTTCTCAGTGTTCTTACAGGTGTCACAGTGTGCACCATTTACCTTCTCGGTGTTCTTGCAAGTTTCACGGTGTGCACCATTTACCTTCTCGGTGTTCTTGCAAGTTTCACGGTGCACAGCACTTGTGTTCTCGGTGGTTTGCACCGTAACGAAGGTGATTCTTGAAAGTTCCGCAGTGTGCGACTTTTGCGCACACGGTAATCTTCACCGTAAAGGGGTCGCGAGTTCGATCGTGCTTTCACTCTAGTCTAGTGTCTGCCCAAGTTGCCTTGTGCTGGGATTCACGAAAGGTCTTGGGCTGTACAAGCCACTACCTTTGAACACCAGTGGGGCGGGGTGTGTGGATTATTTGGTTCCTTCTAACTGTGTTGTTTCCTTATTTATGTTAATTATAAGGCTTACGATATGCAATTATATACATGCTTTTCTTTTATGTGTAACTAGCAGACCCGGCCCGGCTTAGCCCAGTCCCTGGTGGGGATCATCTCATTTAATTCATAAAGTAGTCATATAAGCCCCCGTTCCCGTTCCCGACTGTCTGTCTGTCTGTCTGTCTGTCTTGTCTGTCTGTCTGTCTATCTATCTGTCTGTCTGTCTGTCTGTCTGTCTATCTGTCTGTCTGTCTGTCTGACCCTGCCCGGCATCGCCTAGCTCCTAGTGTGGAGCATCTCATTAATTCTATATAAGTAGTCATATAAGCTCCCGTTACCGTTCCCCGACTATCTATCTGTCTGTCTGTCTGTCTGTCTTGTCTGTCTGTCTGTCTGTCTTCCTGTCTGTCTGTCTGTCTGTCTGTCTGACCCGGCCGGCTTCGCCCAGCTCCTGATGGGGAGGATCTCATTTAATTCATATAAGTTCCCGTTCCCGACGTGTCTGTCTGTCTGGTCTGTCTGTCTGTCTGTCTGTCTGTCTGTCTGTCTGTCTGTCTGTCGTCTGTCTGTCGTCCCTCCTCCCTGTCTGTCTCTCTGCCTGTTCTGTCTAATCATTTATTGGTTGCGGTTAGAACAACCTTAG
>OY992896.1:35489047-35551547 GCA_963921405.1 Cepaea hortensis
AGGAGGGGAGAGAGGAGGAGGAGGGAGGGAGGAGGTAGTAGGATGATTGATTGCCATCCCACCAGGTTAATATGTTATCGCGGACCTCAGAGAGAAGTGTCTATGTAGAAGACCATTTCCTGGACGTACGTATTTTGGGAGGGGGAGGAGGGAGGAGGGAGGAGGAGGAAGAAGAAAAAAAAAATACGACAGTTGGCTGCTCTGGAATGAAAGGAAGACGTGTAGAAAATTTCATCTCAATCGGATGGGCCGTTCGCGAGCGTATAAATGACATACATACATACATACAGAGATACATAAATACGCAAATACGCACATCCTAATTTATATATAAGATAAGTAAAGATACGTTGCTGCTTCTATAGATCGTTCTAATAATGTCCTACAATATAAAGTAACACAAAGTAATGCAGCTTTACAGAACAGCATTACGAAACAAAGCAATATAGAACGTTAGGCGACTGGCCTTCATCAGCAAACACATACATACACAAAATACAACATATAATTACGGAGATGAAACTCCATTGACTACATTAAGGCATAAGAACGGATGAGAAGAAAGAAACGTCATGTATTTTCTCGTAATTCTGTTCTGTAAAGCTGCATTATTTTTTATTTACATGTATTGTTTACATTTCACTGCTTTACCGCAGTTCCACTAAGTTTAATAATGTCTTAGAATGTCTGCATCTACATGTGTTCTGACGTTACATAAAATGTCCACGACAGCGACGGGTATACACCAGAGACACATCAGAATATAACTATGACACTACCTATTATCATTGAGACAATCACATTATTGGTTTGGCTAAAACAGCGAGCGGCCAAGTGCCACGGAGCGCTGACTGGCACTTGTTTACGGCGTTTGCCAAAGAGTGTCTGATGAATATGTATACTTACCCCGGGACAGCTCTGCATTAACTTTTGCAAGTGTTATATCAGTTTGTACCATAGAACGAACGAACGAACGAACGAACGAATGACGTTTATTTTCAAGGGTCACAAATTGGGCAGACAGGCTCTTCTTACATTCAGCCCTTTCAGTCACTCATCTTTCGTACATCAATGATCTATTGTGCATTTTACATTCACATAAGAAACCAACAAAAACAACAACAACAAACAAACACAAACAAACAAACAAACAAACAAACAAACCAACACTGTCAAATGAACGTTGTGAACATAAACAATGCATATTACCACGTTATGAGACAGACAGGCATGCAGACAGACAGACATAGACACGCTCATGCATAAACACATACATAATACCTGCATACATACTTACATTATTTACACAAACTCTCACAGATATGCACCCATTCACTAACACATAAATACACACTCCCTCGCAAACAAATATACTCACTCACAATCACAAGCTCACTAACACACAAATACACACTCCCTCGCAAACAAATATACTCATTCACAATCACAAGCTCACTAACACACAAATACACACTCCCTCGCAAACAAATATACTCACTCACAATCACAAGCTCACTAACACACAAATACACACCCCCTCGCAGACAAATACACTCACTCACAATCACAAGCTCACTAACACACAAATACACACCCCCTCGCAGACAAATACACTCACTCACAATCACAAGCTCACTAACACACAAATACACACCCCCTCGCAGACAAATACACTCACTCACAATCACAAGCTCACTAACACACAAATACACACTCCCTCGCAGACAAATACACTCACTCACAATCACAAGCTCACTAACACACAAATACACACCCCCTCGCAGACAAATACACTCACTCACAATCACAAGCTCACTAACAAACAAGTACACACACCCTCGCAGACAAATACACTCACTCACATTCACAAGCTCACTAACAAAAGTGTACCCAGAAAGCTCACGAGCACTTTATACGACATCAAATGCATTGTCCCTCAACAGTTACCTGCCTTGGGTCTATGGTGTGAGAGCACCATCTCGTTGTGTAGGCCGAGAGCAAGGATTAGTAGGTGGACAGCCGCCTCTCCCTGGCACTGACCGCTCTCTGTTGGGACTAGACAAACCATTCACATTGACTTGAAACTGTCAGCGAGGCTTTCGTTCATGGAAGTCCCTTTCTTATGCTTTACCAATGGACACATTAAGGCCGATACTTACCTGTCTAGCTCATGGTCCCGTACTTTACTGTTGATTGCATATCTTTGCATGACGTCTCAATCAACTCCAGCATATTTTGCTGTCTAGCTCATGGTCCCATACTTTGCCGTTGAGTGCATGTCTTTACAGGACGTCTCAACAAACTCCAGCATTTTTTGCTGTCTAGCTCATGGTCCCATACTTTACCGTTGAGTGCATGTCTTTGCAGGACGTCTCAATCAACTCCAGCATATTTTGTTGTCTAGCTCATCGTCCCATACTTTGCCGTTGAGTGCATATCTTTACAGGACGTCTCAATCAACTCCAGCATACTGTGCTGTTTGTTATATACTAGGAAGTTGTTTTACGTTCAGTGTTTTATTATTGCTTTCTGAAGGAGCGACGTTCAAACCATGGACATCAGCGCAATGTGGCATGAATTCTAATGGTCTGCGGCAGATCTCGAACCCTTGTCTCGGAATGTCCAGGAATGTCCAGGAATGTCCAGGAATGTCCAGGAATGTCCAGGAATGTCCAGGAATTGTGACACGCGTTCGCTGCCCCTAAGCTCCAGCGACTCTGATACGTGTATTGATCACTAGCACTATTATCACGTAACTTTATTAATTCTTTACATCATCATTTAATAGACGACTATCATCATCATTATCATCAACTGTGTTATTGTATTCAACATCTGTTTCTCCGGAAATTACCATCACTTCGCCACTAAATACCAACACTATTGATGTTCTTAATTTCTGCATGATCATCTCTTCAACCATTATCATCTTTCTCCCACTACCATCTTTATCTACTATAATTCTTTTGCCAATAATATCATTATTTTACATCATCAACGTTTTGAGGCCGGTCTCCCTGGCTGAGGTGTTAGCAGTTTTCTCCGTAACCCCGAATACTCTCCTGGTTGAGAGCACGAGAATTTGAAGGGGTTCGGTCGCGCCAGTGACTTACGAGAGTATGGAGCCGGTCGCTCAGAAAGTCGTGGCATGCTGGTGAGCGTAATCTAGCTTAATTAGGAATCAACATACAGCTGAAAGATGCTGGTGTTGACCGCAATATCCTGAAACAGGATGGAAACGCGAAAAAAACATCTAGGAAACATACAGATGGGAAAATGACTGCTGATTCCATCAGAGATTAACTCTGGGTTTCGTGGGGGACTATTGTGTTGACATTCTGGCGGCGGCATTATGCACAGTGTATCTGTGCGGACTGTTGTTTGTCGAGACTCCTGTCTTTTCCACTTTTCACCTTGGGTAGTGGGGAGCGTTTTGTGTGATATTCACTGGCACAGGAACGGAGCATAATGGGGACAACCAGTTGCTGTGAAGTTGGAACTGTGACTAACTAACTAACTAACTATTATTTCAACACCAAGAAAGTCGCCATAATTATCATCATCTTAATTGTCGTCATGATTAACATCACTCGGTTAATAACTTCCAAGGTCACGTAGTAAAGCATCCTTGTTATCGTCAGCTCAGTTACCACTATCATCATAATCACGGCGGTCACCATGGCTGGATGGACACAGAGAGCTCCTTCTTAAACATCCGGTGTGCGGATGTCGAGGTAGGATGATGCCCTGCACCGGTCAGATGGACTAAATGTTGACTCAACGTTTTTGACTTTGGGACGTAAATAACAAGTACATCAGAAGTCGGAGTGGGTTCGCCTGATGGAGAGGGACACTGGTGATAAGAAAAGATAATTCACACTCAAAGAATCTGTCCAGTGCATTAGAAGCAACACTTCTGAAATGAACTACCCTTGAGTTCAAGGCCAGCGAGAAAGAGTATCATCCCCATTATAATTGTCTAATTGCCATGGTTATCTTGTTGCCGCACATATTCCTCTTATTTCCTTACTACCATCGCCCACTCGTTGTCTTTACTTGGTTTATGATTAGCCTTTTGTCACCTTTATAATCGTTGTTGCCATCATCTTCTCTTTCTGTCATCGCCAGCTTCTTCAAGATAACGTTGATGAGCATCGCCAGGCATGTCATGGGGTCAGCTCTCATATTTACTCTCATATGTTACCGTGGCCTTAATGACACATGCATCATTCGGTGTTTTCCTTAAGTTGGCTGCGTATCCTTTATACTTAAAGGAAGTCACAATCAACCCTAGTATTTATTTGCTGTTTGTTATTTTCTGGACAATCTTACATTCAGTAGTTTGCCATTGCTTTCTGTAGGGCCGACGCTCATACAACGCGATCTGCTCCATAATCACTGGCTGATGACCTCGAAACCGATATGTCGGGATTGAATCTGCACTACACCCACGGTATACACACCGACATGTTGACCTTAGTTATATAGAAACATCATGTCCTCATAGACCTTCCGGTCCCCAACAAGGAGGTTAGGCATTAGAACGGTTAGGCCTCTGGAGTGTTTATGCTCGTGGCTACCGTTTTCATTCGCATTTACCTCATGTTGAACTGGAAGTGTATGGTTCTGTCACCCTGCTATTGAGTTGAGTGCGTGGCGCGACACTGTAAAACTGTGAATATCGTGTGAAATGCTTTCACATCTGCCCGAGGTTGTTTGGAGCATGAGCTGCATGTACGGAGCAATGACGACTGGCTGTGTCGCAGAATTGACCGGTTTTTGCCTTATGCAGAAATATGTGGCCGCTGATCTTCTAGTGACTGCCGCTTCCATCGATGATGAACTGTATTTTCGTTGAGGACTTTTGTGTTGGCATTCTGACGACAGCTTTGAGTGCAGTGAAACACTTTTACATCTGTACGAGGTTGTTTATGGCTGAACTGCATGTTCGAAAAAAGAAAAAAAAAAAAATGTCGCAGCTGGCTCAGGGTTGCTATTTTTCTTTGACAGAAAACATCTAGAAACGGAACAAACAAAATCTATAAATATCTAGATCGTGTAGGTGAACATACAGAAAAACATCCGGATGGGAAAATGACTGCCGCTTCCGTCGAGGATGGATTGTGTGAAATGCTTTTACTTTTACTATCTGTCCGCGGTTGTTTGTGGCGTGAACTGGAGAACTACATGTTCGGAAAGATGGCGTAGAGGGCTCGGGATTGCCACTTTTCTTTGACAGAAAACATCTTGAAACGGAACAAACAACATCTAAAAAATCTTGACTGTGTAGGTGAACATCTAGGAGAACATCCGAATGGGAAAATGGCTGCCGCTTCCATCAAAGATAAACTGTATGTTTCGTGGAGGACGTTTGTGTTGACATTCTAGCATTTGCATTATGCACAGGAAAATGCTTTTACTAACTGCCCACAGTTATTTGTGACGTGAACTGCATGATCAGGAAACATGATATTTCTGGATTTGTCGCAAAACGGACTGGTTTTAGCCTTATGCAGTAATGTGTGGTTGCTGGTTTTCTAGGGACTGCCGCTTCCATAGAGGATGAACTGCATTTTTCGTGGAGGAATTGTGTGTTTACATTCTGGCGGCGGCATTATGCATAGTGTACCTATGCGGGTTGTTTGTTGTTGAGACTGCTCTCTTTTCCACTTTTCACATGGGGCAGTGAAGAGCATTTTATGTTATATTCACTGGCACAGGAACGGAGCATAATGGGAACGACCCTTTGTTGTGAAGTTGGAACCACTACTAACTAACTAACTAGGAAACTAACTCTGCCCTCATAATTCACATCCACACCACACACACCAACACGTTGACATTAGTTACAGAGAAACATCAGGTTCTCATGATTCACAGCCATACCACATCAAGGGAATATTGCTCCAACTGTGAGAACATTTAACAGAGTGAAACATCAGGCCCTCATAATTCAAAGCCAAACCACATCAAGGGAATATTACTCCAGCTGTGAGAACATGTAACAACACTAGTTTGTAATTAGGAACAAACATATTGCATTATCTGTCCCTTTCAGCAAGGTTCCTGCAGCATGGTCGGCTTGTCGACAACCCTATCCCCACTGAGACTAGCCTTACAGACTCCAGTAAGTGGGATTACATCCGACTATTAACTGTAAGAGTAACATACACGGCTGGACATACGAAAGCGTCAACGATACGTTATCTATGTGATAGATGGCCAGCATATTTGTGCAGTACAACTAACTAATGTAATAGTAATGTAACCGGCCTAAGAGTAACATATTTGACTGAACATACACAGTCATACCCACAATATACTGAAGACTGAATCTTTCATTAACCATATGCGTGCGGCTGGTCACACACACTGTCTGGGGAGATTTATTTTTCTAGTACATATTATCTTACCACTTGTACGCTTCTTCATTTCTTATACATGTACTGATTTCACATACTACGTGCTACATCTGATTTGATTTCAAGCTGTTTGGAAATGGATGATTTGATCAATTAGAGCAGAATACTGGTAATCATGCAGCTTTGTTTCGCTTATTAAACACAGGGCACGTCTCTTTCCACTTTTCATTACCCTTTCAGTGGGAGAGGGTGTGACGTAAGTAGGTCATGACAGGAGTGAGCATATCAGAAGATGTATTGATGAAGTGCTGGTCAGTGTGAAGACATCACGTCAATTATTTCAAGAAATATTATTTCAAAAAAGATTATTTGTGGTATTTTCATGTGAGAATAAATAAAATACATGCTAACTATGGCGAAAAAAAATCATAATATGGCAGGATAAAGTAGGAGATAGAAAGCGGGAAAAGCGAGATAGAGAAGGGAGAGAGAGAAGCGTGAAAGAGGGCGGGTATGAATATTGTAGTGGTATTCACCAGGCGGTGTGGGGCTAGCCATACATAGAGAACTTTAGTGTGTGTGCAGGAGACCTCTCTCCCTCTCTCTCTCTCTCTCTCTCTCTCTCTCTCTCTCTCTCTCTCCCTCTCTCTCTCTCTCCCTCCCTCCCTCCCTCCCTCTCTCTCTCTCTCGTGTGCTTTATAGTTATATTATACACACACATCCACATTCACACACATATATTCTCTTTATTTCTCTGTCTCTGTCTGTCTGTCTGTCTGTCTGCCTGCCTGTCTGCCTGCCTGCCTGCCTGCCTACCTGCCTGTCTGTCTGTCTGTCTGTCTGTCTGTCTGTCTCTCTCTCTCTCTCTCTCTCTCTCTCTCTCTCTCTCTCTCTCTCTCTCTCTCCCATTCTCACTTTTGTCTCCTTATAGTTCTGTTTTACACACATACACACACCAGCACACAAACACATACACACACTACAAAACACAGACTCTTGTCTTTCTCTGTCTCTGTTACTCGGTTTCTCTCTCATCTAGAAAAACTAGCTATACAAAAGCGTGAATCACAAGCATGGTTCAGACACACACACACACACACACACACACACACATATATATATATATATATATATATATATATATATATATATATATATATATATATATAAGTTGTTCGACGATCATTGATGTATTATGTTGTGATAGATATGGGAGAAGAATCCACAAATCCTTATAACCAACTATTATAAGAAACCAGAAATCGCACGTAAAGGTAAAGTTTCCTCATAGAGGGCCAAGAGAGCACAGGGAAGTGACAACATTCAACGGAGAAGAAACCTCACTCTGGATAACCTGACGCGTGTTGTCTCCCTGCCACAGGGTTGTTAATTGCTGATTTATTACTAACTTTAACACAACAAAACCTTTAACAATTCAACAAGAAAATGAAACAACACCTTGCTATAAATTATAATAAGATAATGGGAAAACATGAGGAGGGTTATGTTAATATGGCATCTCACATTTACAAAACTCAAACATCACTAAAAGGAAACATTATAGCTCTAATACTCATCACAATTAAGTAATTAAAATGCCACTGTTTCCTTCTCGGGTGCTAAACTAAGATGTCTTTCATTTCACCAGAGGAACTAAGATAAAATGTCCATGAGTTCACCACAGGAGCAAATATAAAGAGTCCTAGATTTCACTACAAGAACTAAGATAAAATGTCCATGTGTTTACTACAGGAACTAAGATAAAATGTTCTTGGACTCATCACGGGAACTAATATAAAATGTCATTTTTATTTCAATCTATCAGGATCCATAGCATTCATGTCACTACTGTTGTTGGCCATGATATCATAGAGGATTTTCATACGGTACTTAACTAACTTCCACAATGCTGGAGTTGCTCTTAAATCTGAGGGGTCAATGCTCTGTATTAGAGTTTCTCTCTTAAAGAAGTAGCAAGGCAAATCTTTTCATCCTTTATTGGGGACTTTGACCCTCCTGGTGAAAAATATTTAATATTCCGGATTATACCCCAGTGAAAGCCAAAAACCACCATCCCCTGATGAAACATGTACCAAAACACATATCCATACTCACATAAAAGAGGGGGGAAGGGAAGACGAAATAAGAATGGGAAGGTGAAGGGAGTATTACATAGGGGCAGGCTAGCAAATCCTTACTCTTTTGGGTACCACCACTCCACAATTGGATGTGACTCATTATCCCACACCAACATCTGATGTAGACCTTCACCTCTCATATCTGCTAGATATGTCTCCTTCTCTCTTGCGCTGTGCATTTGAATCATTCTCGTGCTCTCAAGGCCCAGTCGCCGAGATTATTTTGGTGGCTATCAGCAAGAATGTCACCATTACACAGTCCTGGCATTGCTTCTCATTTCCAGGATAAATGGTTGCATAATATCACATCATATTCATGCCACACATGTACAGAGAAAACTATTTCTTAATTACTGTATGCATCTATATATATATATATATATATATATATATATATATATATATATATATATATATATATATATATATATATATATATATATATATATACATTCTCTTTTTTAGTATTCATAAGAGATCATAAATGATAGTTATGAAAAGTATCATCCATAAAATAATATAAGTGATATTTCAGAATGGTAGTTCTTTTCCTAATCATAAGCTATACATGAAGACTTTTAATGAATAGTAAATAATTTCATCCTTCATAAAGTACATGAACTGAACAAACAAGAGATGCATTCAATATTTTCAATTCCAAGAAAGAATTACCTATATCTTCTGAGTATTTCTCTAAAGCTACTCCTATTTCAATTATCGCAAAGAAAAAGAGAGCTATAACTAAGGTTCAAACCTTTCTTATTATATCATCCACTGATATACACAGGATATTTATAAATGTACACAACTTCATTCAATAAACGACACTATGTCCTCCCAATATGAAATCACAACTTTCTCCTAGAGATTCATTATGTCGGCTTCCGCAAAACATCAGCAATCTGGATGCAACTTGCATAAAGCCTTCCCAATATGCCTAATTTAAATACACTTATCTTAATTTCTCTCTCTACACCAATAAAAAATCATTCCTATTTGGGTGTTTTCCTGGCGCGAGATGTTGTCATCATCCTGCAGATAGCTGCAGCTGTCGTGTTCCGGAAATTGCGAGGGTGTAAGTTTCTGCCGCCAGAAATCGCATCAGCCCCTGTGCAGGTGTTCGTAGCTGCCAATTTCTGACAGTGGAAGCGAGTTTTATTTTTAGCCGTGGAACTGTCCCGAAAGCTGAAGGGGGTATATTTTTGTTACATTTAAGAATATAGGAGTGGCTTGCCGTATTTTTTCCCCACAAGTTGAAGCGGTGCTCACACTGTATTCCTAATGATGTTGTGACGTAAACATCATAAATGTCCCTATTGAGCTGACTGGAATGGTATACGAAAAACATATGCAGGCATTGATAGTTACTAACAGACGTAGAAGACATGAGTCAACACTAGACAATATAAACACTGACCGCTGTAGTCACCACATCGAGATTCAAACCTACCTCCTTCAAATGATGCCGGTTCCTCGCTAGAGGAACAAGTATACTTTGGCGTACGGGCAGCTATACACCACTAAACTGTTATCTTCAGTAGGCAGGTGTATCGTTGAACTGAACTCACAAATATAACATATGAACATAATTCTTATCCTGCCATAGAAATGGCACCATAGGTCTCAGAATGTTATGTTCATTCGCATTGGTCAAATAATAAAATCACAACTGCCTCCGACCTGACCTTAATGTGTGATCTACTATATTCCGAACAATGAAAGGTGAGATCTGACAAATCTGTTCCTTGCCCAATTTTTCTATGCACTGTGCTAAGCATTTTCACGTGTGATCTATGGGAGAAGACTGGATCGCGCATTGATATATCAATGTGAAATGAAGGTGATCCTTTAGAAAACCAAACAAAAGCAAATACAACGAAACGATAATCAAAGTTCGCTCTTATCCAAGCGATACCACGCCATGTTTATTTCAGCTAGAATATTACCACTGACCTATAATCCTCTGTTCGGCGATTCTGTGCCGTATTTTATCAAGTAATTGTGTAGAGACAAACATGGCTTGATATCATTTAAATGCGCTCCAACAGCGATATATTATTTATTATTTATGTGTCCAAAGAGGCAGACTGGAATTTCTTTTACAGAAGACACGTTCCGAACCAGGAACCTACTGTGTGTCTGTGTGGTGATTGGGTCATGACATGTTGTAGGCCTGAATGCGCGGGGAAATACGTGGCTAGTCGTTTCCTCTAATCGCTTTGACGGACGCTGTCGTTATAGAGTACCCAAAGCGTCATTTGACTATTGTTTAAATATAACGCAAGACACAGCGAATGACTATAACATATTAATAATATTACACCTTCCTAATCCTAGGTTAGGAACATGTTCTACAACGCGTCAATAGCAACCTATTTGAACACATCTTTGTGCTGACTATATGCTCCCTTTAACATAAATTGTAATTAAGATAAAATTAAACAAAAAAAAAAATTTAAAAATTGCTAGTATAATAAACGTTCTCCTTACATCTACTTTAGTAAAGTACAAGGGGGTTTCAAATGAAAACTTTAAAAGTGTCACCGAAATTACAATAACCATGCCATTGTATTGTAACCTGTCAATACGGTTGTGACAGATGGCAAGAGGGTTAAGCGCATAACATCACGGTGCAAACGAACACGGCTACATACTAGGACAGTTTAAAGATGATCGCCCCACTTTTGACATCCACCAAAAGAGGAGCAGCGTTCTGTTATCCGTTTTTAATCAGTGAAGTTATAAAACATACAGAAATTCATCGGCGAATGAAAGTCCAGTATGGTGATGCATGCATGTCAATCCAGCAAGTGTATGAGTGGAGTAGGAAGTTTCAAAACGGCGTGATGTACAGAAGGTGGTGCATAAGTGGTAATCCAAGCACTTTATTGGCGCTGGAGGACTTGCGTTGAACGCAGGGGTGACTGCATCAAAAATGATACATGTGTTCTTTACTTTTTTCAGAATATATTAACAAACAAACAAAAACATATTACAAAAGAAAACATTTAAGGTTTCTATTTTAAACCCCTTAGTATAATTAATATGTCAAAATTAGTACTTTTAATGAGTCATGTTTTGATGATTATTGCATATGTCTACAGTCTTGTAATCCATATATTGTTGTTTGTCTAAGATTAGCCTCATAAGTGATGTGTGAATTAAATAATGTATTTCAGCAAAGCGATAAGAAAGGCAAACTGTTAGACGGGCCTGTGTATCCAATTCTTAACTCTTTGAAAATAAAGTTCGTTGTTTCATGCTCTCTCTCTCTCTCTCTCTCTCTCTCTCTCTCTCTCTCTCTCTCTCTATCTCTCTCATACACCCACACACACACACGCAAACACACACACACATAGGCCTACACGCAAACACACACCACCACTCACTCACTCACTCACTTACTCACTTACTCATTAACTCACTCTATCACACACATACGCTCTCACTCTCTCATTCACTCTCTCTCACTCTCTCTCTCTCTCTCTCTCTCTCTCTATATATATATATATATATATATATATATATATATATATATATATATATATATGTGTGTGTGTGTGTGTGTGTGTGTGTGTGTGTTTGTGTGTGTGTGTTCATCGTTGCAACATGCATTTACGTCCTGAGTCCCCTGACCCATCAAGACTGCAGTCATGTGTCAAGATCTGTATCGATCTCTGTCGTGGTCTATCGTCTTGACTTATTTGTATCCCTGTCATTGAGAATGTGTGTGCTTCCTGATCTATAATTCCCACCTGTCCCCATCAAACACATTTCTTGGTTCTTTGTGGTTTTTTTCCCCCTTCAGCCAAGGTGTTACGTGTTTTGTTTATTTGTTTGTGCGTGTTTGCTTTTGTTTCAAGTAGAAACGCGATGTGAACGTCAGTACAGTTGTATATTTATTTTGAAGTATAAATAAATTAATGGAGCTGCGATAAGCTGTGAACATGTAAACAATATAAAATAACACAAAGTAATGCAGCTATACAAGACACGATTACGGAAAACACAGAACGTTAGTTAGTTAGTTAGTTAGTTAGTTTGTTAGTTAGTTAGTTAGTTAGTTAGTTGGTTGGTTGGTTGGTTGGTTGGTTGGTTAGTCGACAGATCATCCTCATTACACATCGAACCATTCAGCCCATAAGTGCTCGGATCCCCTCCTCAGCAAATCCCGCTGCGTGTAGCGGTTAATGACACCAGTTTTGTCTTGGTTTATCAATCTTCTTTGGCTTCCTGCGTAGTGTCCTTGTTTGGCAACACCTCTTTTAATTTGCAGTTCTCGCAGTCTGACCATGGTTGTAGATTCACAATCATCACTTGGTTCTCTACTTCTCGTAGAGCATTCAGAATGTCAGCCTGGTCCATGTCGTGTCCGCCCTCCACAGTAGTCTTACCTGCAAGCTTGTGACATTACAGTGATTACATTAAGTCATAGGAACGAGATGAGAAGAATGAAAACATAAGAGTGTGGGATGTGGATTTTAATTTATGAGAATATTATGTTAAGTTGTCTATGGGGATTTAATTTGATTCTCTATTATTTAGCCACTTGAGGTGATCATGGAATTCTACCATAAACACAAGGAGGAAAATAGTTCACTCCTGTTCATAGCTGTATTTATTAGTACTTCTCCATTCCCACTTATCACCCTTTAAAATTTACTATAGCGCTAGAAGACATTGATTGTTCACAACATATAACAACCACTGATGAACACCACATTTACTTGATGTACACATCAACAAATTTTGGACAAACAGTTCAAGTATTAAATCAAAATCTGTAGTTACATATATATGTGTAATGAACACTATGCATTTTCAGACAGGCATGGGAATTATTTGCATTGTTACAATATAGTACCCAGTGACCCCAGAAAAAAACAAGGTTATTACAAACAACACAACAACCACAAATTGGGTCTACTTTAATTTTCCCTCATAATTAAGGCAACTAATGATCATAGTACATAGAACCCAGCATATAAACATTTGTTTCTGACACCTTTTACAATTTTCTCATGTTTTTAAAATAATGAGTTGGTGTCAAAATACTATACATATATACCATAACATAACCCTTTAGTTGTACCCCATTACCAAATAAAACACTCTTTATACATGGCATAAAAAACACACCCACATAAAAGCAGTTGATACTAATAATTAAATTAATTAATTATAGTGTTAATTTCGGCATTGCGGGTGGATATTCCTCTACAGTGCTAAGCTGTTAATGTCCATAATTACCCGGGACAGCAATAAATACTCACAGTCATGTTTTAATGTCCACTGAACTTTGTTGCGGAACGACTTATAATCCCTATTAGGAAATAAATTCACCACATATACATATCTCCTCCGTGGAGCTGAATTCAAGAATACTCTGTTGCCATTTTTGATATGTGTTAAAAATGAAATTGGTGCCTAGGTCTGTCATACTTTCAGGAGATGCAACTTAAGCTCTTGCAGAAGGTTCTTCCCTATATCATCTTATCGATGAAAAGATGACGACTGTCCAACAGCTCGGTTTACGTTAACCGTTTCCCAATTTAGTTCAAGAGGTTTTGTCACATACTCGGTTCATGTTGATAGGCCATCCCATACTTGATGATGGGGCTGTCAAAGACTGAAATAGATAAGAGGGAAGACCACCCTGAATGAGTGGTCTACCTCAAGTAGAGTAGAGGTAACCCAGTGCCCCAACATGAGGGCAGGGTAGGTGTAGGAAGTAGATAGGGAGGGGAACTGTAAACAGTTCTCTCATGAGACACGGAAGTGTCAACCAGAGAGTAAGCACTCTGGTCACGGTATAATCACGCCAACGTGATAGACACGAAGAACTAGAATGGAACTCAAGAGTAGGCTACTACTCTAAGCGTGTTGAATGATGTAGCACGCAAAAGCCGAAGTGTGCACGAGGTCCTTCCGCGTACTGTGTAATCAGCACGCGGAGAATCGTCAGACTGGGGACAGACTTCGTAGGGAACACATCGCTTAGCGTCGATGCGTATTTCTTTAGATGAGTAGATAGATTTAGCAGTAGGGCTAGGGACGACTAGTGATAGGAAATTCTGTGTATTCATGTGTGATGCATTAGAGACAGTTTTGTGCATTTATGTAATGTAAAGAGCCAGTGGCAATAAAATGTGTAATCAATTCCTCTCGTACGACTGACAAATCTTTTTGTGTGGTGCGAGAGAAGTTTATCCCGTAATGCCTGTAGCATCGCTTGATGACAGGCTAGGATAAAAGTGGTGTCAGAAGTGTGGCTTGGACAATTGTTCAAGCAAAAACACTCACCCACGGCTCTAGAATAGTATTACTGTCAGGTAATCACAGGGTTTAATTTGTGTTAGTGTGAAAAAGCGTGTGCAGACTAGAACAAGTTGCGAGCTGTGCCCATCGTGACCAATTAACGTTTATTTATGCTTATTGAAATGTTTTGTGCTTTATGAACATGTTTTCTTCTAATCTGTAAGTATTATTATTATAGTTTTGTATCATTTATTTCTACAATTAATGGTTTATTTATGATATTTGTCAAACATAATTCACGGCGGAGCAATACATAAAAAAAATTGAGCCGGCGACAATATCGATTTTTCCAATCTAAAAATATCGCTGCGCCTGTGACGTATCGCGGTTGACAAACAGATGCCCTACGCCATTTGCAATCAGCGACAGATTGTTTACAAATCGCCAAGTGGCTGCTCGCCTGAATCTTTGGCTTATATTGAATATTATTTGATTATACAATCTATTTATTGAATATATTTATTTATTTAAACATTATTAGTACCTTTATATTTATTTCAAAGCGTATATTTAATTATTTGTAGCCTTTTTCTATTTTCTACCGTCACGATGGCACTACTTTCTTTATGCAATTAAGATTCCGTCTGCACAGCACTTTCATAAATTAAACAGCAATAGTTAGGAAACGCAGAAGACATTAGAACGAAGACAGGACAGTGACATTTACTTTAACTATACCACAATGTGTTGTCCGGGGGCATGTGATTGTAAATGTCAAACAAATGTCTAAAGTCATATGGCGTTTACAAATAGTTAATTATTGATGCTCTTATAAACCAGGTATAACAAGAGCGGTGTATAAGAGTAACGCAAAGTGTATGTCGAGGTGCCAAACGATTGTACCTGAGGTGCCAAACGAATGTACCTGATTGGTCTGGATTGCTAAGATGAGTATACCCAAATTATTTTGAATGCAATATAATTAATAATGCATCTCTTTTTCAGGGTGTAATCTGATAATATTTTTTATACACAAGCATTTAAAAACTCAACATAGCTAATATACCTGAGTAAATATTTGAGTACCTATCAACTCTAGCTAATTATCCAACAACATGTCAACTTTAGCTGATTTTATACAAGCAGGCAAGGCATTAGGACACACAGGAAAGGAATTAGAGCAATATGCAGATCAAAAATTTAGAGAAGTAAAAGATGCTGAGAGAGATGAACGTGCACGAGAAAGACAACATCAGAAGGAGATTGGAGAGCAAGAGAGACAACACCAAAAAGAGATGGCACAATTAGCTGAAGGAACTAAACAGAAACAGTTAGAACAAGAAAGAGAGTTAAAGCAAAAACAAATAGATCAGGAGAGAGAGAGTTAAAGCAAAAACAAATAGATCAGGAGAGAGAGTTGAAGCAAAGAGAGATAGATGAAATGGCAATAGTGAAAAAAAAATACAGATTGAATCAGAGACACAGTTAACGATGAAAGGTATGGAAGTAGATTCACACGTAGAGATCTCCGCTACAAAACTAAAGAGTCAGCAAGAAGAGAATAAACTTAATAAATACAAACATATTATTAAGCCATTCTGTAAAGAAGATTCCATATCAGCTTGGACAGAAAATGTCGAATATCAGCTTAAATACCATCAAGTACCAATTGATATGTGGGCCATGATCTACATGAAAAACCTCAGTGGGGAGCCCCTTAAAGTTATTGAATCAATACCAACTGATCTTAGATCTAACTATCAGTACATTCATGATAGGATAATGCAACATTTTTTACTTGATGCCCCTGGGTATAAAGTACAGTTTTCTAACTTAAAACCAAAACCAAGTGAGACCTTCATCGATTATGTCTCGAATGTCCAAAGCGTACTGAATAGATGGCTTAACGCAGCAAAAATAGGAAAGGACTTTGAAAAACTTAAAAATTTAATAGCCATGGATAAAGTCATATCCACAATTCCATCTCCTTTCGCTAAATTTCTTCAGCAGTCAGACATCGAAACAATAGAGCAATTCGAGAAGAAAGGCTCCGCATATTTTTCCTCGAATAGGGAAATTTTTAAAACATCAAACATCGACTCTGAAATAGTCTCTTTTGTTAAGGACCAACCTAAAAGCTATCGTAGCAATAAAAAACCATTTCAGAGGGTCGACAAGAAAGATCAAAAATTGCCTAAATGTGTGTATTGCCAACTTTTTCATGATACTTACTCTATGTGTGATAAATCACCAAACTATCCGGCACATCTTGAGATGGTCATTAAGAAACAACAAAACAAGAGAAGTGCATACAGGCGTGCAGTCAAATGTTTCTTCTGTTCTAGCTACGGGCATTATTCCAATAAGTGCCTAGGCCGACAAAGAATGAAGGCCAACAGTGCAATGTTGATTGATACATCTTCTGATAGTGGGAGTGAGACTGAGTGTGAGGTTGAAAATGAATTACCTGTTAATCAATCTGAAAATGTTTGTTGTGTAAACGATATTTTAAGCTTTGACAGTTGTGAACGATGTCACCAATTTCATGCAGACGGAAAATTAGAATGTGGACATACAGTACCATTCTCCACTGAGAGTGTAAATGCAGCATTAGCCTCCAGAGGCAATTTGGTGTTCCACAATGCATTGGTCAACGAAATACCATGCCAATGTTTGCTTGACAGTGGGAGCACTCTTATCGGTCTTAGAAAGGAACTGGTGAATCCAAATGATTATACAGGTGACTCAGTCAAATGCCGAACCTTTTCGGGTAATATCGAAATTTACCCACTGGCAAGAGCCCGTATTAACACTCCTTTCCTTTCTGGTACCTTTACATGTGCTATTTTAGATAACCCTTGTACTGATTTAATTTAGGGATGCTTACCCCAAATGAAGCATTGCACTAACGAAGAAATAGCTGCATGGGAGAAATTAAATGCAGCTAATGCAACAACCAGAGCAGATACTATTAAGCACCAAGACACACTACAGGAGGAAAGACTACTGTTGCTATCACCAACTAGCACGGATGAGACCACCAGACACAAGTTCATAGACCAGCAAAAAGCTGATCCAAGTGTGTCTCCATATCTAAAACTATTAAAAGAAAAAGCCAAAGTAACAAAAAACGCATCATGGTTCTTTAGACTTAATAATGGTATTCTTACTCGTTATTATATAACTGGCAACCATGAGATTCAGCAAACGGTGTTACCTGTACAACGCCGCCAAACTGTGCTAAAGATTGCACACGAGTCACCGTTTGCTGGTCACCTTGCATACGATAAAACCAAGGCCAGAATTCAGGCTCATTTTTACTGGCCGGGTTTTTGTAATGACATAAAAGTATTCTGTCGTTCATGTAATGTCTGTCAACAACTAGTACGTAAGGGTAAACATCCTACAGCTGAAGTACAACCGACAACACTGGCCTCTAGACCATTCGAGAGTGTGGCGGTGGATATTGTTGGACCCCTGAACCAGGTGTCCAGCAAAGGAAATCGCTTCATCTTAACGCTAGTAGACCTATGTTCAAGTGGGTTGAGGCAGTAGCTTTGAAATACATCACCTCCAAAGATATTGCCAATGTATTCCTACATTTGTTCTCACGATTCGGATTTCCACGTAACATCTTATCCTATCGTGGAACCCAATTCATATCGGCTGCAACGCAAGCCCTTACGAAAATGTTAGGAATTAAACAGCATTTTACAACAGCTTATCATCCAGCCAGCAATGGAATAGTAGAGAAAATTAACGGAGACCTAAAGCATATGCTGGCTAAGGTGACAGCAGAAAACCCAGCTGATTGGGATACACTGTTGCCAACAGTGCTGTTCGCCTATCGGGAGATTCCCCATTCAAGCACGGGTTTCTCACCGTTTGAATTAGTATACGGGGCTAACCCACGTGGACCCCTAACAATTTACCATCAGTTAGTAACTAATGCGATTGAAACTCCAAACCCTAAAACACCTTATGAGATGGTAACAGAAACACGAGATAAAATTCTGAAATCGTGTATCATAGCTAAGGCAGCTTTGGAGAGGAAGGGTCAAATCTACCGCCAATACGCAAGTAGAGGTGCGAGGACTATTAATCTTGAACCAGATCAAGACATACTGCTTCTACTCCCAGACAAACGGAATTTATTATTGACCTCATGGCAAGGGCCATTCAAAGTGGTACGAAAAATTTCAGATGTCGATTATGAAATATAGATAAACGGACACTTAAAGATATTTCATATCAACATGTTGAAACCCTACTTTTCACGACAAGAGACAGAACTAGAGACAGACGAACACAATGCACCCACACCTGGTGAGGAGACGACGGACATACATAACGCAACTACACTAGTTAGCGAGACTGGCAAAGCCGACGATATGCATACACCTAGTGAGCATACAGAAAACGCACTTAGCACCACAACCATACTGAATCAGGTAGACGACGACGGGATGGAACTACCTGTTCCAATTGTAGACAAGACTGCAACATTAGATTGTATACGGTTAGAACAGGGACTAACAGAAGAGCAACGACGACAGACATTAGAATTAGTAACGGAGTATAAGGACATTTTTTCCGACATTCCAGGTAGGACGGACAGAATCGAGCACTCCATCCTTCTTTCGGACTCTAAACCTATAAAATGCAGGCCGTACTCTATCCCACTTAGCTACAGAGAAAGTCTAAATATGGAAATTCTTAATTTAAAAGCTAGTGGAATCATCCAGAAATCTACATCTGAGTACTCCTTTCCAATCGTCTTGGTCAAGAAAAAAGACTCCACAATTCGTCTCTGTGTGGACTATAGGAAACTCAACAGTGTCACTAAGATCGACGCAGAACCAATTCCTTCCTGCGAAGATCTTATTCTTGATATGTCCACCTCCAAAATCTTCTCTAAATTAGACCTTACTAAGGGATATTGGCTGGTCCCTATGCAGACTCAATCCATCCATCTTACTGCATTCTCAACACCTTTAGGTCTTTACGAGTGGCGGTTTCTTCCTTTCGGACTTCGTAACGCTCCTGCCACTTTCGTACGCTTAACTAGAGATTTACTACATGGAGTGACGAATACGGTGACATATATAGATGATATTTGTGTCCATACAGATGACTGGACAACACACTTACTGAAACTCAGACATGTCTTCAATAGGTTGCGACTCTTCGGTCTCACTGTCAAACCGAGCAAAGTTGAACTGGGCCTACAAGAAATTGATTTTTTGGGTCATGTCATTTCACGAGGTCAACTAAAGACTGACAATAGAATCATTACCAAAATTATGAACCTGACCATGCCTACAACAAAGAAGCAGGTCAGGAGCCTTTTGGGTTTAGTAAATTATTATAGTAAGTTCATACCGAACTTAGCGGAAATCACAAGTGTATTTTCAAATGTTTTGAAAGCATCAGTAAAATTAGATGTCAAAGATGCATTATTAATTTCTGCATTGTCAAAATTGAAACTCCTATTTAGTAATGTACCAATCCTGCGTTTGCCTAATCCTAGGCTCGTTTATTATCTTAGGACAGATGCCAGCAGGATTTCCATCGCTGCAGTACTAGGCCAGGTTTACAATGGCATCTTCCATCCAATTTGCTACGTGAGCCGCAAGATCACACCTGCTGAGTCCAGATATTCCATATCAGAGTTGGAAGCCCTAAGTGTCATCTATTCAGTAAGGAAGTTACATCGATTTCTAGCGGGTAATCACTTCGTAGTACAGACCGACAACTCCCCAATCACGGTCATACAAATTGGGGTACATCGCAATGACCGCATCTACAGGTGGTCGTTAATATTACAAAACTATACTTTTAGTATAGAGCATATTAAGGGTAGGGACAACATTCTGGCTGATACCCTTAGTCGACCATCTGAGGTAGAAATACCACATGAAGATTGAGTCTAAGATATGTAATTTAGTACACTTAGAATATCCTGTGTAAAATATCCTATGTAATACATAGACATCATGATCAGGACTGTGTGCTAAGAACAGTGAACTACCATGTGTCCATAGACAGCAGAATAAGAACTGTGCTCCAAGAACTAGTGAATCACCGTGTGGACATAGACAGCTCGTTACTTACTATGCTCCATTTGTGTTCCTGTGAATCACCTGTGTTAATCATGGAAGAACAGTGTCAGAACAATGCATAAATAACAGACACGAATATACATGTCTACGACACCAACGGACTCTACGAGTGGAAGAATACCCATAAGACACAAGTATGACTGTGTAGTTTAATTTAATACACCCAGGACAATTGTGTATCTATGAACTGTGCCAACAAAAGCAATTTCTGAACGTTATGGCAACCACTAACCTGGGGTATTTAAATACCATGTATATATATTTATTTATTGTGATATGTATTATAACATGGTTTTAATATAGTGATAAATTATAGTTAGATTAGTTACTTTAATATAGATTTAGATTAGATTTAGGGAATATAATAGATTTTTTTTTCTGTAGTTTAAATAAATCACTAATTTACCCACTTACTTAGGATAGTACTAATAGCTAATTAAAGACGAGGATAAAAAGTTAAGATAGGAACAGTACCAGTTAGCACATTTCATTTCACATTATTTCATTCCATCTTGAGAAACACTTTAACAACCTCATCATTTAGAATTAAAAGTAGTTTAGACCTTATAGGATTATACATTTCACCATGTGTATTCAAATTATTAATCATATTTTTTTTTCATTTAGACACTAAAACATTTTTTTTTATTTTATTTTTATTTATTTTTTTGTAAATAACCCATCATTTATAATTTTGTTACATTTCACAGTACTCATTTCAGAAAGGGACATAACTCATCTCACATCAGTTTCATTTTCTTAATTACTTAGATTATTTCCCTTAAATTAGGTTAATTTTGTGCAACAAATTAGAATATATATTTATAGAATTAGTATTAGTATTTCAGTAGAATGTAGTGTTTAGTATTATCAGGGTACAAACAATCAACCCTATTTCATCCATGTAAATATTTTGTAAATACATGACTCGTGCAGTAAGTTACGCACAGTCATGAAGCTCAACTCTTTTCAAACTGAGCCAAACTTGTACATTGTCTCTTCAAGGTTTTTAAATAATTGGGAGAATAAAAGATGTGTGACAGAAGTGTGAAAATGAGAGAAAATGGAAAATATAGAATGGAGAGTGAAGACAACCAGCGGATTTTTTCTGCCGCTCAACGCGACTTTTATTATTTGTCTGCGTTCAGTGTTGAAATATGCTGTCTCGAATGTGGTGTGTGTAGTTTTGTGTTAGCCATAATTACATTAGACCTTAGGGAAAGTATTTTAAGTCTCATAAGACAGAAACGTAGTCACGAATTAGTGTTATACACTTATTTGTGGCCACATTTAACTGGATTATGGCACTTGAAAACTAACTTACATACAAATGATAGACAGACACACATGTTAGAAGATAAAGTATAGTATTAGGTACATCCAAACACGCAAACAACCAAGAAAACAAACATGTAAAGTGCATACATTTTTTTTTAAATACAAAGGAAGATAACTCCGGGTCAGGGGACACAATAGACAACGAAACACTAACTTAACAGTGAAAGATAACTTTACACGCGGAAGCGAGATAGGTAAAGCCTGTCGCACACAGCTTGTGCAAGGGTTGTTAAATATTGTATGGAGGACATGAATAAATTCATGTGTTGATCCTAAGAAAATCAACTTTGCATGGGTAGTGAGTTAATTTGCTATTTGAGGGCAGGTCTTATAAGACAATGGTCCGGTTCAGACAAACCTCTAATAAATATAATATTGCGATTGAGAAGAGGGCTCACGCCAACCAGACAAGTTTGTGGCGATCACCAGTAGCCAAGTAAAGTAATACTACATTGTGACAATAGTCAGTAGAGGTCTATTGAGTTACCCAGAACCAAGTTATCAGTAGTCTTTGACAAAAAATTAGATACACTAATTTTTAGAAACCTCTTGCGTCACAACCATGAGTCAAAGTTTGTAACGCAACACAGGAGGGGAGAGTGTGTGTCAAAGACTGAAATAGATAAGAGGGAAGACCACCCTGAATGAGTGGTCTACCTCAAGTAGAGTAGAGGTAACCCAGTGCCCCAACATGAGGGCAGGGTAGGTGTAGGAAGTAGATAGGGAGGGGAACTGTAAACATTTCTCTCATGAGACACGGAAGTGTCAACCAGAGAGTAAGCACTCTGGTCACGGTATAATCACGCCAACGTGATAGACACGAAGAACTAGAATGGAACTCAAGAGTAGGCTACTACTCTAAGCGTGTTGAATGATGTAGCACGCAAAAGCCGAAGTGTGCACGAGGTCCTTCCGCGTACTGTGTAATCAGCACGCGGAGAATCGTCAGACTGGGGACAGACTTCGTAGGGAACACATCGCTTAGCGTCGATGCGTATTTCTTTAGATGAGTAGATAGATTTAGCAGTAGGGTTAGGGACGACTAGTGATAGGAAATTCTGTGTATTCATGTGTGATGCATTAGAGACAGTTTTGTGCATTTATGTAATGTAAAGAGCCAGTGGCAATAAAATGTGTAATCAATTCCTCTCGTACGACTGACAAATCTTTTTGTGTGGTGCGAGAGAAGTTTATCCCATAATGCCTGTAGCATCGCTTGATGACAGGGGCAGTTAGGCCGACATGGGACCAGCATAGAGTTCTGATTCATTATTTACTTTCAGTGTAGACATACAATTCTGCTTGTTATTCATTTGGTTCATCTGAAATTAATTCCAGGATTCTGCTGCAGGCATGAAACTGAAAAATATTATTTCACCACATATCCAGGGGTGCAAGCCATCAGGTGATTCCTGTGGTTGCAGGCGTAAAGGCATTTACTCCGCTAGCTGCTTTCATATGTTGTTTTTTTTTATGTATTCAGGTCTTGGAACCTTGAGGTAGTCTGGTGTTGTTATGGTTCAGAGGTTCTGAAGTTGCTTGTATTGGTTGTTTTGGCTTATTGTTGTTTCAGTGTCTCTTCCCATTTGTTTGAGTTGGTGTTCATAGCTGGAACTTGGTGGTGAATAGCTGAATCTGTATGTTTGACTGTTGCAGCTGTGAGACGTTCTTTCGAAGACTTATCCATTGTTGGATATTAACTTGGTAATCCAACCAACAGTTGAAGGTTACTCACTGTTGTTAGTTTTAGTAACTTGTAGAAGGATTGTCCCAGGTTCACTGACTTGGTTGAATGATGAGGCCATAGGTGATACTTCTCAGAAGTAAAGCAGACGATACACTGTTTTCAATACTCTGTTGATCTTCATCTTTGTAGATTATTAGATCTTGAAGTCCATCCTGGATATTCCTACTAAAATAGGACTTACTCAATCACACCGTCAGTTGTCTTCGTATGTATCTCTTTTGCTGCGGTTGCAGCTTATGATGCAGCAGTAAACATTGATGTATTTACAGATCCAGAACATGGTTAAGCCATTTAGTCCTGACTCACCTTCATCAGGCTTTTAACCCAGGATCCTGATGATAGTTATGAAATGCAGTCCCACCAAAACCACCACTCGCTTCTCTTCTATAGAAAAGGGATGACAAGAATACAACAAGAGCATTAACCTACTGTGTTATGGTAAAAGGTTTACAACACAATTTTAAACAAAAATACAACCAACAAGAGGAGAAGGGGAAAGGAGTCGGTTTCCACGTCCCACTGTCCTTCGTCTTGTTTGGTGTAGAGTCATTCTGACTCTTAATAGTAAGTAAGGTATTTTCTCACTTTATTTTATGTTCTGTTGTTACTGGGACTATTAGATGAGTGAAGTCATTCTGTCCATCCAATTTGTTGATATTGTATCTCTCATTCTAGAAGAGAATAGCCTATACAGAATCTATATGGTTGTGAGGTTTTTTTGTGGGTTTATAGAGAATTACAGAAGTTCCAATGAGTGAAGTTCTATAAAGTATATCTCTCTATAAAAGATACAGGTTAGTAACAGCAAGTGTTGTCTAGAGGTATTGATATTTATTCTCGCATAACCCTTGTAGAGAAACCATTCAGAATTTTGGCTCATCGAGTACCCCCACTGTGAGAAATTAGACCTAAGTTAAGTTCTACACAGAATTATTTATAGATGATTTCTCTTCTAGGCCATATATAGAGATCTTGGCAGTTAGCCACAGTAACCAATGAAAGCAGTTCTCTCATCTTCCAGCTGACTGTGCTCTGATCGCCAACCTCATTTTTGATCTAATTACTTATTTCAAGTGACACAAGACACTTGGACAAATGATCACATTGACAATTGTACCATTGTAGTGAACATAAACAACAACAACTGTATTTTACACTGGTTGAACAAGACAACATGAGAAGATCTTGACAACAGTTGGACAAACATTCACAAAGAATGATCACACCAACAGGTTAGACAAGTCATACATCGTGTAAGATACTTGACAACAACCACACAGACTTTCACAATCTCTGTAACCAACCACAACAGTAGAGTAACAGTCACCATGAAGATGCTTGACACCAGTTGGACATTTCTTTCTCAACAATGTACAAGACAATCACAGAGACATGTATCTCAAAAACTGTTCTCTTACTACTAATCTTTTATTAATGTTTGATGAGGTCAAGTGAAGACTCAGGCTTCATATTCTGCCAACAATTTACATCTCAAATATAAGTTTATATGCAAATTATAGTGACATTATCTATGAAAACCCAAACACATCACTCAATATCCCCACAGAAACATCAATTTAAATAAACCCTCCTCCTTCACATCTCTACACCCTAGGTTATCCTACACCACAACACTTTAATCATGCTATCACTTTTCCAACCGTCAAATGAGGAAAACACATGATAAACCTATAGCCGGGCACAAGTATAGGGAGACACTGCTATACTGATCCGTTTACCGTCTTTTAGCACCAATGAAGGTGTTGGGAATGTCTCAGGTTTCAGCTTTCCCCATAATGTTTTTTCCAGTTCAGGCTATTCCCTACTTTGACTAGTTCGAAGCAAGTGACAAACATGTCCTTCCGAAGGGTGAGTAGACTGTTCGCAAAGTTGATAACTTGGGATTAGTTTTACTTTTCAGTAGATGAAGATCTAAAAACTATTATGTCCCATCATTCTTCTCTGCCAGTCTATCTCCCACAAACAGGTTCTGATGTAATTGAATCACCACACCGACTTATCACTAATCCATTTTGAGAATTTGCTCTATTTATTATACTTCTTCTCCATTAGCCTTTCAGCCAATATTAAGCTGGAATACTCCTCAAGATATGGTTTTGAGGAGAGGTATGGTAATCTCCAGGTACACATTGATGTCCACTCTTAGCCAGTAGTGACATGCTGAAGACCAGGTGATCTCTCCTCCCAAGGTTTCTTCTTGAATTTCTCTTGAAGATATAGCCTGGAACATTTACAAAGAATGGAGAGTATCCCTGTCTTAGGCCTTTAATCAAGACTTTTCTTCAGTGCCATCTGTATAGGCCAGAATTAGTGGATTCAGGCTGACCATTTGCAAACCTGTTGTTCATGTGGTACTTTATGGAGTCTTATTTTTCAGCTGGAGTTGAAGACTAGAGCTCAGGACTTCCCTGGAGTTGTCCTGGTAATTGAAAGGCCTCCCCCATCTTCCTCATTCTCTGTTAATAAACAAAGGCACAACATGTGTTTTACATCTATTGAACCATTGTCACAGTTATACAGTACTATCACGGATTCAGAGAGGAATGGGAGGGGAAAAGGAGTGTGATATTCGAACACCCGCCTCTCACTGATGATGAAGTGCAATTTTATTTGGGGGTTTGGGGTGATATCCTTTCTCCAGGTTCATCCCCAAAACCGTGAAGTCATAGGCACATACTCCTAATCAGAGGCAGCTTCACACAATTATCTTGTAAATTCTCACAATGAGTAGATCACAGGGACCGGTGTACCATGAGAACAGACAGTGTGAGTAAGCACCAAGAAGTAGGCATTGTATGGCAGAAATCATGCACTAGAAATGCTTTCACATGTGGAATACACATAATGAAAGAAAACATGAATTTTCCCTGACAAATAGCATGAGCCTTCCCATGTATTCATCTGACAGACACTGTAGGTTAATTTCTACAGTGCAATGCAGTCCTGCAAACATGGATTTAATAAGTGTCTTTACTTTTACAAATATGAGAAGTTAATTATATAATTACCATCTCATTCACTCAAACATTCTCAGCCATTATAAGGGAGAAATTACATGCAGTATATAGCATCACACATTCTGAAACATAACTGCCAAAGGTAACTCTCAAGAGCGATGTACAGTTTGGTTAAGAATGGTCATGATAGGCACTCAACGAATGTTCAGAGCGCACAAAGGTTTTGCCATATGCATTGAGCGTGGTTTACAGTCATAAGCATATGCAAATCATCAAATCAGACAGACAATAGACATGGCAAGAATGTTTCACTGCGGTAGACATGACAGGTTTTGAGCAGCAGTTTTAGAGTCACTGTACAACGAATTCCTGTCTTCTTTTTACATTTTCTCAAGAAAATACTCGGCCATTCGTCTCTCTCTCTCACTTCATCAGGTTTACACATAACATATTAAATGATTTAGGTACATGATGTGCAGATGACCACATCTTAAAGAATGCTTTTGGGCAAATTTTACCACTGCATCTTGAACACGTCTTTACGGGATGGAATCAAAGCTTCGACTGGCGGGCTAATTATGTATTAAGGAGCGTTACCAGCCCAAGGGTTACCCAATCAAATTGAGACCCCACCATTCATCTACCCTCTCTCGATCTAGAATCTACGATTCTATTTTTAGTTAGGGTATCACGACGGCTTACGTGGTTAACTACTGAGTATTGAGAAATGTAAATGGACTGGGGATGCGAACGTCTGAAGACATCATGCTACAATGGTTTCTAATGCCGCGTCTTCCTTTCCGCACTATAATCATCCTTAGGTCAAGACTATTCAACATTGGCTTCTTAAGTACTGTCATGCACAAGGATTCTTACATCAACATCCTCTAATCCCAAGGTGCAACATTAAAATGTATATTCCCACAGTAAAAAGTAACAATCAGAACAGAGCAAATTCTCATACCAGAAAAAAACATACATGTACATTTTTCTGATATTAAGTACATGATAATCATACATAATAATTAATCATAATGATGATGCAGGGAGCCTAGGTTTTTGAATTTTCCTCAGGGGTTAATCCCTAAACTAAAACATACATTGTTTTCCCCCACTGCGTACAGCACATGAGGATAGTAACCGCTGATATATTTTGCCAATGACTGCTATTATTCGGAGTGTATTTCTTAGAATAACTTATGCCGCATGGTCCAGTATTCTGAATATTGCAAGCAATTTATTCACATCAATCTTCGCTTCTGTTCCTACTACGTTGAGGTGATACGGATTGAAGGCACTCCCTACCAGTACATTCATTTTTATCAAGCGTTTACTTTAATTGTTTTTGAATTTATATTCTCAAACATGGCATTCCCTAACACTATTTTATGAAATGATTATATGTTCACCACTCATGCTGAGTGGTTGATAATCTGTTAACAAAAGGATTGTACTAAAATTTAGCACTCTAGTTCCAAGTTACAGATTATGAATTAGGAAAACAATTTATCCAAAATGAACTGAGTCCATGATATGCGTACTCATGTGTATGTCTCCGCATGGATAAAACTTCCTTTCTATAGTACATAGATTATTTGCAGATTTCTAAGCATAGATAGTGAGATATAGTTCACAATGCATAGAAGTTTTAATATGAAATTGACAGACACGAATTCTATACTGAAGTATGAATCCTGAGTCTGCTCCTACATTGAGAAAATCTCTAGAATGTGTTTCGGACATGAGAGTTGATACTCTATAGTACACATATTTATAGGTTATAAGCACTATTAGTTAGATTTAAGTTCATAATACCTATAAAAGATCTTAACATGTGGATTTGAAATGGTAAAACAGGAAAAATTACAGCGTGGCGCCCACATGTGTTTCATTGGTAAACATCATCCAGCCTGGTTTAAGAGAATTGTTGACTTATTATTCTAACTAATTCTTAATTAAACATACTGGTCTATGTAATACATAACTACATCTTAATAATGTAGATATAACATACCAATAGCTGAAGAAAATCATGGTTTTAAAAGGCAAAAATACCTTTCCCCACACGGGGAAAGTTTTACATGTCTGCTACCTTTGATTGTCTGAACTAAAATGGCTACTTTAGTCTTTGTTTTTCAATCAGTCGACGACTGTTGGCCAGGTACTCGAGCCAAAATAAAGCCAACTAAATTAAGCTGTGCCACGTTCAGTCTATCGCTGTTTTATTTTCTCCTACATTAAGTAAGTTACTTAAACAGTAATTGAAAGGGGTTGTTTATTATTAAGGGAGTCAATAAATAGGAAAGGGTAAGGACGTTTTATTATATCTGTCAGAATCTCCAATAAGGACTTAGAGAGTTAATAAGAGTTAACACAAGTCTAGTAGGGAGACACCAGACAGGAGAGACACCAGCGCTATAAATAGCTTCACAAGGGGACACATTTGTGTCAACCAAGGGGGCAATAAGGACAAGTGAGCGAGGCTTCCCAAGCTTGGCCTTAGGAGTAACCGTGAAGTGCCCGGTTACTCAAGTTCACGAGCCAGCGTGCTTGGGACTCCATGCACGCAAGACTCGCTACTGCACGGAGGGGACTGCGTCCGTGCTTGATCACGCAATGTGTAGCGTGTGGACAGACCCGACTGGAGACGATTAGAGAGTAGACGTGTTCTTGACAAATGCTATAAGTTTCTAGGCAATAGTTAAATATTAGGCTGTAGATTTAGCTTGTGGTTACTAGCATCATTTCTCACCACTTCATTACATTCATGTTGTTTAATGTCAATGAAGCACACCGCTCGCAGAGCTTATAAATTGCCAGCTCTAAATAAATTGCATTCCTTTTGCAAATGACACGAGTTGTTATTTCATGCGGTGCAAAAGTAGGGGAGTCCTGAAAGACCTGTAGCAAGCAAGTTGCTGACAGGCAGGACACCAATTGGTGTCAGAAGCCACTGAACCAACGCCAACAGACAATTGGTGTCAGAAGCCACTGAACCAAAGCCAACAGACATCATTGCTGTGTTAAAATATTTGAAAGTAATGTAAATTTGTTTGCATATATGGCAGAAATAATTTTCTCTTGTGAATTATTTCGATCATACCATTTGTGGAGCTTGAACCACAATGAAGCAAAATTAAATTACAAATTGTGAGATTCGACGGAAATTAATTTAGACAGTGGGTTATTCTATGGAAATTAATGAAAATGTATACAATCATCAGTAAATATTATCAAGCTAACCATCGTGTACATTTCATTTTGTGTGATACAGCCATCAATGTCACCATTCTTTATATTCAGTAAATAGATTAGCTACTGAACTGAAGCCTAGAACGAAGTTATACCAAACTAGTCAGAAAGTGAATGTAGCGTGTGGACAGACCCGACTAGAGACGATTAGAGAGTAGACGTGTTCTTGACAAATGCTATAAGTTTCTAGGCAATAGTTAAATATTAGGCTGTAGATTTAGCTTGTGGTTACTAGCATCATTTCTCACCACTTCATTACATTCATGTTGTTTAATGTCAATGAAGCATACCGCTCGCAGAGCTTATAAATTGCCAGCTATAATTAATTGCATTCCTTTTGCAAATGACACGAGTTGTTATTTCGTGCGGTGCAAAAGTAGGGGAGTCCTGAAAGACCTGTAGCAAGCAAGTTGCTGACAATATCACAAAGAGCATGAGAAATTATTTCAGAATTCAAGGCAATGCTGCTATAAGAGTTGAAGCAACCGATGCGTATTTAGTTTGAAATGTTTTGTTGTACTTTGTTAAAATCCTTTACATGGCAAATCTTATTAGGCTTTGTAGACCTGAGAGCCAGGAGACATAGATGGCACATCTTATTGTGTTTTGTAGACCTGAGAGCCATGAAGTATAGATGGAAAATCATGTTATGTTTTGTAGACATAAGAGTCAGGAGATATAGATGACAATTATGTGTATGTTTTGTAGACCTAATAGCCAGGAAGCAAAAATGGCAATTCTTGTTGTGTATTGTAGACTTGAGAGCCAGGAGACATAGATGGAAAATCTGGTGTTTTGTAGACCTGAGAGCCTGGAGAACTAGATGGCAAATCTTGTTGTGTTCTGTAGACCCTAGAGCCAGGAGACATGGCAATTCTTTTGTTTTGTAGACCTGAGAGCCAGGAAGTATATATGGCACATCATGTTATGTTTTGTAGACATAAGAGCCAGGAGAAATAAATGGAAATTCTTGTTGTGTTTTGTAGACCTGAGAGCCAGGAGACATAGATGGCAAATCTTGTTGTGGTTTGTAGACCTGAGAGCCAGGAAGCATAGATAGCAAACCATTTCGTGTTCACCTTTGACATTCGACGAGCCCTGACTCGAAGTCCGACCGTGCAATGAGGTAACCAGCGTAGTTCAGTGTCAGCTTTACTAGCGCGATTGTCTATGTTTAGATCATATGTAGGCAAATAAGTTGACGTCAGTGTTGGTGATCATATGTGCCATATGTCTACTTTAGATGTTGGATCATTTAGACATACACATGTCAGGAGATTACTAATCAAAGAACACGTACATCAGCAGGCTGCCTAAAGACAAAAGATGGAAGAGTCATAATAGAAAAAGATCAGATTTTACATGTATGGTCAGATTACGTGAAAAACCTTTATGACGATAGCAGAGACGAACAATATATTGTTCAAAATAACAATGAAGGGCCAGAAATTTTGAAGATGGAGGTTCAGAATGCTCTTAATCATATGAAATCTGGCAAAACCCCCGGTCCAGACAGCGTCACAACAGAAATGATTAATGCTTTAGAAGAATATGGAATAGATAAAGTTACCAGTCTGCTTAATACAATATATGATACTGGAAATATACCTCATGAGTTATGTAATTCTGTATTTATTGCAATCCCAAAGAAATCAGGAGCCTTGGAATGTGATCAACATCGAACAATTAGTATAATGAGTCACATCACGAAGATTTTGCTAAGAATTATCATGCAAAGAGTTAGGAGGAAAATACAACCTGAAATAGGAGAAGAACAATGTGGGTTTGTAGTAGGCAAGGGTACAGTAAATGCTGTGTATATACTGAGAACCGTAATCGAACGTTCTATAGAAGTAAACAAAGATCTACACCTTTGCTTCATTGACTACACACAGGCTTTTGATAAAGTGAGACATGTCAACATGATAAGGATGCTTGAAGATCTACAAATTGATGGGAAAGACCTTAGACTTGTAAAAAACATATATTGGAAACAACAAGCTGCCATAAGAGTTGATAATGAAGTAAGCCAATATCAGCCTATTAAGAGAGGTGTGAGACAGGGATGTGTAATGTCTCCAGATCTGTTTTCCCTGTACAGTGAAAATATTTTCAGAAATATTGAAAATATGGAAGGAATCAACATTGGGGGACGATGCATCAATAACATTAGATATGCAGATGATACAGTCTTGATTGCAGACAATGAACAGGACCTGCAAAATTTAGTAGATGCGGTTGTTACACACAGTGAACAACAAGGGTTAGAATTAAATTGCAAAAAGACACAGATTATGGTCGTCACTAAGAAGAACGAAATACCACAGTGTAATATACAAGTAAATGGGAATATTCTTCAACAAGTGAATAGGTACAATTACCTCGGAACAGTAATAACATCTGATGGGAGATGCCTTGAAGAGATTAGAACAAGAATCGCCATGGCAAAAGTAGCCTTTAGCAAGATGAAAAACATACTGACCAATAAAAAGATGTCAATTGAAACGAGAAAAAGAGTGTTGAGATGCTACATAGAACCTGTACTTTTATATGGATGTGAAGCTTGGACAATGAGAAGCCAGGCTGAAAAACATCTAATGGCTGTAGAAATGTGGTTTCTGAGGAAAATGCAAAGAATACCATGGACAGCCAGAAAGACCAATGAACAAGTCCTTCAAGAAACAAATGAAGATCGTAAACTGATCAGAGACATTAGACGTAGACAGTCACAATTTTTTGGGCATGTTATGAGAAGAGATGATTTGGAGAACTTGGTGACGACTGGTAAGATCGAGGGGAACAGACCAAGGGGAAGACCTAGAAACAAGTATCTGGATGGCTTGGCCTTGTGGCATGGTCGAGACAGAAACACGGAACTGATCCACGACTCTGTTGATCGAGTGAGATGGCAGAACATGACCGCCCACGCTTACCGGCATGGCACATGATGGATGGATGGATGTCTAGTTTATAATTGGTAGATACTCAATTAGACACACAGATCTAGTTTGAACGTGTATCCGTTTAATATTATTATTTTAAATGAATTCATTTGTAAACATCTACACCAATATTTTTGTTTTTGTTTTATATTCACTCGCTTTGAACTCAAAGTTAGTCCATACACGTGCTACTAATTCTAGTGTACTGGGCTGACTTCTGCGCGTGGATTAACTGTCCGTATTTCCAGTGCCACTCGCCATAAAGCGAATCCACTCCGACTTCAGGGGTATTTGTAATTTACGTCCCCAAGTCATGGGCGAGAAATCAAAATGTTAGTCCAACTGACCGATGTAGAGGTTGAATCCGCTACCACGGCATCACCACACCGGATGTTTAAGAAGCAGCGCCCTGTTCCATTCAGCCACGCTGACCTCTACACAGATGTGTGATTACGTCTGGTTTCTATTAGATGTCCATACAATGCAGTTAACAACTGACATTTCTTCGTGACCGTTGGCACAACAAGAAACTTGCAAACATAAAACACTCACACACGCATGCAAACACACAAACATTAGAATTCTAGTTGTAATTGCAGAACAAACATGAAATGTCCGGCATGTAAACAACTCCCTTGACACCAGCCGGGACCAGATGCTATTGTTTGTCATGTCTCTCAACCACCGCTTGGCTGCCCCGGGAGCTAGATGACTGCCCGCGCTTGGGCCAGAGATTAGCAGCTCTGTATTCAATAATTTATTGGGCGAATCTAGAAATTATGTTTTATTAATCTATCGACAAATTAGATTCCAGGCAATTAGACGCAGAACTAATGACAAATAAAGGGAAATGTGCTTGTTTGTTAAGTTGTTTTGAAACGAGCACAAAGTATTTCTCTGTAATCATTTACATGTAAACATGATTGTGGTTTTCACGAATGGCTTTGTTGTGAGACTGAGGTGTGTTTTCGTTAGTGGTTCCTGCGGAATTCTGTCCACATACAGGTGTTGATCGGCAGCTGTCAGCTTCTGAATTGTGTAAATAACAAATGGACGCAATTAATTGTTAGTTTTTCTTGACTGTTTTTCTTGACTGTTAAAAGCAATTGTTATTTCGAAACTACTAGCGAAAAGGTCAGTATTTAACCCTGAAAATAATCGTGTTGTTACTAGAACAATAGCGGGTGCTCGTTGCTGTGGCGGTTTATCCGTAACCCTGATAGTTAGTTTTAGTTTAGTTTAGTCGTTTATAGGGGGCTGAGTGGTCTCGAGGTATGGTGTCCGCCTCGAGTGCTGGAGGTCCCGGGCTCAGGCCCCGGTGAGGACCGGGATTTTAATTTTTTTAAAATCCACCTGGACTCCCAGTAATAAAATTGTCCCTGGTCTCTGGGTAGTGAGATCGGACGCCCGTGTGTATTGTTGCGCACGTAAAAAAATCCCTTGGCAGTTGGAAATCGAAAAAGAGTAGCCTAATCGCGCTGCCCGGGCAAAAATTTCGAGTTAAAAATCTACCCAAAGTATTTCAGGATCCTCGCCGATGCAACGGAGTTCGTGCATTGAGCTGAGTTTCTCCAGACTCAGGTTTGAGTTAGGAGGAAAACAGAGCACTTATGGATTAAACCGTGTGCCGTGATGTTGATCCAACGACTAAACTAAACTAAACTAGAACATGTATTCCCAAGAGATACGTATAGCATATCCTCACACAACAGGGTGAGATACTTATTCAACAACAGTCATACGCACCCATGCATCTTTCAGTTGTGGCAGGACACTTGGCGGCTCTCAGTAACGTGCACAATGTGGTAAGCTTCTTCACATGACGCTCTCCCTTTGTATTTAATTGGTACAGCTCAGCAAGTTCATATGGAATCTCACGTAAAATGAACTAGAACTCACTGTATACTCACCGATGCTCATGATCGATGATAGATACTGATATAAATTACTGGGACTCTGTACAGGTCATTCTGGTTCGCACTTACACACCCACGCCATCAACATGCTAACTTACTGTCATTTGAGAATAATTTATGATGTGGGGGGTCGGCTGATTGTGTCCAGTTAAATAGTGTGTCCGCTGTCGAAGTATCGCTCGTCTAATGTTCATGTGCCGGTATGCTAAGGGCTTGCGAAGGCAATTCATGAGCCCGCTTACCTGCGTTCGAAACACCGCTGCGACCGATTTGGCAGCAGACCGCATTGCGCTGGTTCTTAACGTGTTGGTATGGGAGCCGGTCGTTCAGAAAGCAATGGTCAACTACAGAACGTAAACTTGCCAAGACATCAACAACAGCAGTAAAATGCTGGTGTTGACAGCGATGTCCTGTAAATAGGATATGCACACACACACACAAATGTTCAAGTAATGTTCTTCATATGTGCGTTAAATGTGTGACCTGTCTCAAAGCTGCCTCGTGCCCAAATGAGAGGCTATATGTCCCTCGACTCACGGCGATATCATCGATGGTGAGTTTCACTCGTGGATAACCCGGCTGTATGTCTGTAGTTTTTACTGGCTAGCAACTTGTCCGGCTTGTTGGGGTTTGTCATGTATTTACAACTCATGATCATCTGTATCAGCTGGACTGTTGTGTAACTGTCTTAACTATATAGGTTTCGTCCTTCACTCCCAGTTAACCCTGTCTGGATCACTATCAAGCTGTTATCATTATAGAGAGACAGATGGGGGCAGCAAGAGTGATTTTATAAGTCATTGCACCATGACCCGTGTTTTATGTGTTTGCAAGAGTATTATTGTATACGTGCTTTTCTATATTTGCGACAGTATGTGTGTATGCGTGTGTTTATATGTTTGCGAGAGTATGTATGTATGCATGGATTTATGTATTTGCCAGTGTACATATGCATGCGTTCATATGTAGGCAACTAGGTATGCATGGAAGAGGGGGGGGGGTGTATGCGTAGGTATGTCTATATGTGTTGGTGTGTGTATGCATAGATAAGTGTGCATGCATAGGCATGTGTACATGTGCAGAGATGTGTATATGCGTAGGTATTTGTGTGAATGAATATATGCATGATGGGAGACATCATGTCACAATATACTCGCATATATAAAATTGGCAGTCTGCCAGTATCTAGTAGATCACGTGCTTGTAAGAAAACGATATTTCACGTCTTGAATCCACGACAATTCGCGACCAGGCGATGTAACCATATACACGGACGGCGTTGTACTAAGAAGTAAAAGAAGGGCCTTAGTGTTCGTGGCGAAAGTTGGTAGACTGTATTTGGTGCAGGAGAGCCTGGCATATGATACCCCAACATCTAAACTGAGAAGGAATATGGAGGAAGAAGCGTCCCACTGGTGGAAGACAAACAGAACACGCATGTCCTTACTGTAAAAGACTGACTGAGTATGATGAGAACACTAAAGACATGCATACTTCAGGCCGAGTGGCAGTCTTCCGTTCACAAACCAAAATAGATAGGATCTGTTGGATGTTCCCGCAGGACATCCTGATGTTACAGAAGACGAGGTGGCGGATAAATTGGCTCCCTATTGGTGGATAATTATGCAGGTATGGTCGGGGCCCCTTGAAATCGTGTGTATGATGCAGAGGAACAGGTAGATCAACTCGGCTTGGAGAGAGTGATCTTGATCTGGCCGACACTCAAAACTCAGAGGAAAGTCCAGGTGTTGACATCGTCAGACTGCTACTGGTACCATTAATAATTCTCTCTTCGTACGGGCATGTCCCAAGTTCTGTGATGTCGGTCCTTGACTCACCTCAACTCAATTCACGTCTTAGGGTGTATTCTGTATTGCTGATGTCCTTTTATCTAATAAACCACTCGAAATCCGACGGGTAATGTGGCCAGTACCACACAGGACACCCTTACATCCCATGACCTTTTCTGGCACCCATTTGTGAGGGTGGATTCACTTCTTAGGCCATTTGAAGTTTGAAAAGAAATCCGCCTTAGTAAGGATTCGAGCACACAACTATCGAGTCGGCAGGCCACCTGCTGCCTACAATCTGCGTGTACTTCTGTATAGTAAATGTCAAGTTTGGTAATTAGAATGTTAAAAGTGCAAGCCAGTGTAATTCCTACATCCTCTTGCAGGTGATCAACCTTAGAAGTCAACAACTAGAAGTGCTGAGCATTTTTGAGAAAATTAATCAAAGTACACATTTGTAAATAACAGATATTAGAAGTAAATATTCTTACTGGTATTTCTGTCGCGGATGGTAGCAATGTCAATGGGGATTACACCGGCAGACAGAAATAACACAGCTGAAGTCAGGTATGCCTTGAATAGCTTCATAAGTTTGTCTAATTTCACGGTAAGTTCACTTGTCAAATAGTAATTTGATTCGCTGTGTTAGTAAATAATTCTGAGGCAGGTGCGGCACCTTAAACCTGCCGCCTGCGAGTGATGCTCTCAAACATTAAATGCGAAATGTATACATTAGACGCAGTTTTTGCATTCGTCGCATATTTTATAGGTTAATAGCTTATATTTTTTACGCAAAAGCGGCGCTGTGACGAAAATAATTTGCAATCTCGAATACCACGTTCGAAACACAGTTGCGGGCGATTTGGAAGCAGACCGGCTTGCGCTAGCTATCATACAATAGTATGAGTGCCGGTCATTCAGAATGCAATGGCAAACTACTGAACGTAAACTTGCCAAAAATAAAAACTATCCCCAAAATGCTGGGATTGACTGCATCATCCTGTCAATGATATACAGCAAACATTTTATGGCATACAAAAATAAAAAAATAAAAACACCTGGCGTCATTGTTTTCTTGTCAGTGGTATGGTAGTCGCAATAGTCAAACGTTTTCGTATGGGTGTTTATGAAAGGGCATGTGTGACTGTATCTTATGTCAGGCATTCGTAGAGTTGGTTGCTTGTTTTCTGTGTGAATCCTCTGTATGAATTATCAATGTAATTTCTCTGTGTGAATCCTCGATGTGAATCCTTTGAGTAAAGTCTCTGTGTGATTCCTTTGTGTTAATTTGCTGTGCGAATCCTCGCTGGGAATCCTGACTGCGAATCCTCACTGATAATCATCGCTTTGAATCATTGTTGTGAATCCCCACTAGTAATCATCGCTGTAAATCATTGCGGCAAATCCTCCATATCAATCATCTATGTGAATTCTCTGTCTGAATCCTCTGTTTACATCCAGTGTGCGAATTATATGTGTGAATCCTTGTTGTGAATCCTCTAACTGAATTATCGCTGCGAATCCTCTGTGTGAATCCTCTGTGTGAATCCTCGGTGTGAATCCTCGGTGTGAATCCTCGCTTTGAATCTTCTGTGTGAATTCTCTCTGCGAATCATCGGTGTTAATCCTATTTGAGAATCCTCTGTGTGGATCAATGTTGTGAATCCTCTGTGTGAATAATCATCGTGAATTATCGCTGTGACTCCACAGTGTCAATCCTCCCTGAGAATCCTTTGTGTGAAACCTCTGTCTGAACCCTCACTGTGATTCCTCTGTCTGAATCCTCCCTGTGAATCTTCTGTTTGAATCCTCGCTGTGAATCCTCTGCATCAACCTTCGCTGTTAATCTTTTGTATGAATCCTCGGTATGAATCATCGTTGTGAATCCTCTGTGTGAATAAATGCCGTGAATCATCGCCTGAATCATCGCTGTGAATCCACTTTGAGAATCCTCCCTGTGAATCCTCTGTGTGCATCTTCTGTGTGAATCTTCAGTGTAAATCATCGCTGTGAATCCTCTCTATAAACCCTCGGTGTGAATTATCTGTGTGACTTCTCCGTGTGACTCCTCGCTGTGATTCACCGCTGTGAATCATCTGTATTAATCCTATGTGTGAATCATCGCTGTGAATCCCCGCTGCGAATCATCGCTGTGAATCTTCTGTGTGAAACATCTATGTAAATCCACTGTGTGAATCCTCGCTTTACACCCTAGATGTGAATCCTCTGTGCTAATCCTGGTTGTGAATTTTCTATTTGATTTATGTTAACTCGCAGTGTGAATCCTCTGTTTGAATCCGATATGTTGAATGCTAAGTGTGAACCCTCTGTATGAATACTCGCTGTGAATTCTTTGTGTGAATCCTCTATGTGAATCCTCGAAATAAGCCCACTGTGAATCCTCTCAATAACCCCTGGCTGTGAATTATCAATGTGATATCTCCGTGTGAAACCTCGCTGTGATTCACCGCTGTGAATCATCTGTATGAATCCTCTGTGTGACTCATCGCTGTGAATCCTCACTGCAAATCCTCGCTATGAATCGTCTGTGTGAATCATCTATGTAAATCCACCGTGTGAATCCTTGCTTTAAATCCTCTCGGTGAATCATCTGTGCGAATCCTGAGTGTGGATTCTCTATTTGATGTATGTGTTAACCCGCGGTGTGAATCCTCTATTTGAATCCGATATGTGAATCATATTTGTGAATCCTCTGTGTGAATCCTCGCTGTGTGATTTCTATGTGAATCATATGTGTGAATCCTCGAAATAAACCCTCTGCGTGAATCCACTCTGTGAATCCTTTGTGCGAATCCTCTGTTAAAATCATCGGTGTGAATCATGTGTGTGAATCTTCGGAGTAAATCCTCGATGTGAATCCTCTGTGTGTATCCTCTGTGTGAATCCTCGGTGTGAATCCTCTTTTTGAATCCTCGTCGTGAATCCTCTGTATTACTCCTCGCTGTAAATCCTCTGTATGAATCATCGCTGTGAATAATCTGTGTGAATCATCTATGTGAATTCTCAGTGTGGATCCTCACTGCATGGATCCTCGCTATGTTATCCTTGCGATGAATCATCTGTATGAATCTTCGCTGTGAATTTTTGCTGTGAATCCTCTGTGTGAAACCTCAATGTGAATCTCTGGTGTAAATTCTCGCTGTGAATCCTCTGTATCAATCCTCGCTGTGAATCCTCTGTGTGAATTCTCGCTGTTAATCCTCTGTTTGGATCCTCGCCGTGTAATCATCGCTGTGAATCATCTGTATGACTCGTCGCTGTGAATCCTCAGTATGAATCCTCGCTATGAATCCCTTTTGAAAATTATTGCTATAAATTCTCTAAATCAATCATCGCTGTGAATCATCTGTGTGAATTACCTGTGTTAATCCTCAGTGTCGATTCTCGGTATATAATCATCGCTGTGAATCATCTGTGCGAATCCTAATTGTGAATCCAATGTGTAAATTCTCGCTATGAATCCTCACTGTGAATCCTCTGTATGAATCCTTTGTGTGAATCCCCACTGTGAATCCTCTGTATGAATCCTCTGCGTGATTCCTCGCTACGAATCCTCGCTGTGATTCCTCGCTTCGAATCCTCGCTGTGATTCCTCTGTGTGATTCCTCGCTACGAATCATCTGTGCAAATCCTCTGTGTGAATCATCTGTGCGAATGTTAAATTGGATACATTGGCTCTGAGGTTGTCTTAGCCCTGGCAGGGACTGAAACTGTCAGTTAGGCAGTTGTGGATCCGATTATTTCATCCCGGTACAGAAGACCCATTTCCACGGGTTCCATCTTTCAAAGCCCTGTTTCCATTCCCCCTTCCCAAGCCCAAAAATGAGGCGTGCGTACATGACGGCAGTAGAACTTCACATCTGCGTTGAGCTATAGTGGAATGTAATGAGGTCATGATTTAGCACAGCACACATGGACTGACTGTAATTAGGCCTAGGTCTGAGATGAGTTCTGAGTGTTCCTTACGTGTTTCATTGTCTGCATGCTCTACGCAAATAAAAGTTGGAGAAAACAAGAGTAAAGATATGTTTATACGTCTTTGGAGGCTCCTGGCGCCATGTGTGTGTAAGCCAGTCGACACTAGATGGATGATGTGGTGGGTCGCATACCGTCCGCCTTTACTTCCCAGCCATTTTCTGGTACTCATGCTAGGTTGGGTCCACCTGGGAGTTCAGGGCAATTTTAAACATCCACCCCGATGAGGATTCGAATCTACGTCCACAGGGCTGCTCAAAGAGCGTCTAGCCACTACGCATTTCAACAAATACATTCATCAGTGTCTCATATCCTTAGTTTATTAAACATGTGATATTTCACAACATCACAACAGAAATGATTAAAGCTTTAGAAGAATTTGGACTAGAGCAAGTCACCAGACTGATGAACACATTATATGATACTGGAGATATACCTCCTGAATTATGTAACTCTGTATTTATTGCAATCCCAAGGAAATCAGGAACCTTGGAATGTGATCAACATAGAACAATTAGTATAATGAGTCACATCACAAAGATTTTGCTAAGAATTATCATGCAAAGAGTGAGGAAGAAGCTACAACCTGAAATAGGGGAAGAACAATGTGGGTTTGTAGAAGGAAAGGGTACAGTAAATGCTGTGTATATGCTGCGAACAGTTATTGAACGTGCTATAGAAGTAAACAAGGATATACATCTTTGCTTTATTGACTATACAAAGGCTTTTGATAGAGTTAGACATGTCAACATGGTGGATATGCTTGCAGATCTACAAATTGATAGGAAAGACATTAGACTTATAAAAAACATATATTGGAAACAACAAGCTGCAATAAGGATTGATAATGAAGTGGGACAGTATCAGCCAATTAAGAGAGGTGTTAGGCAGGGATGTGTGATGTCTCCAGATCTTTTTTCCCTATACAGTGAAAATATTTTCAGAAATGTAGAGGATATAAATGTAATCAGCATTGGAGGACGAAACATCAATAACATTAGATATGCAGATGATACAGTATTAATTGCAGACAATGCGCAGGACCTGCAACAATTAGTAGATGCGGTTGTTGTACACAGTGAGCAACTGGGGTTAGAATTAAATTGTAAAAAGACTCAGGTTATGGTCGTCACTAGGAAGGAAGAAGTGCCACAATGTAATATACAAGTAAATGGAAATATTCTTCAACAAGTGAATCGGTACAATTATCTTGGAACAGTCATAACATCTGATGGGAGATGCCTTGAAGAGATTAGAACAAGAATCGCCATGGTCGAAAGTAGCCTTTAGCAAGATGAAAAACATTCTGACCAATAAAAAGATGTCAATTGAAACGAGAAAAAGAGTGTTGAGGCGATACATAGAGCCTGTTATTTTGTATGGATGTGAAACTTGGACAATGAGCAGTCAAGCTGAAAAGCATCTGATGGCTGCAGAAATGTGGTTTCTGAGGGAAATGCAAAGGATACCATGGACAGACAGAAAAACCAATGACCAAGTACTACAGCAGACAAATGAACATCGTTAACTGATTAGAGAAATTAGACGTAGACAGTCAAAATTTTTTGGACATGTTATGAGAAGAAATGGATTGGAGAACTTAGTGACAACTGGCAAGATTGAAGGGAACAGACCAAGAGGAAGACCGAGAGGAAAATACCTGGATGGGTTGGCCACATGGCATGGACTAGACAGGAACACTGAGCTGATCCACGACACTGGTGATCGAGTGAAATGGCGAGTCATGACCGCCCACGCTTTCCGGCATGGCACATGATTGATTGATTGATTTCAGCCTGTGGTGACCTGTCTGTACTCTAAAGACTGTAACTTGTTTCTTTTAAAATGAGTTGGTACAATGCGTCTTTCAAAATGTTTCTAGTGACCTGGACGCTCTGATTTCCACTTAGGTCTGTAACTGCTTCTTATATATTTCTTGCGCTCGTCATAGGTTATGTTTATATCTGTGGTAGTCTTCCAATTCCTTTGCTAATCGGTCGGCTTCTACATTTCCAGGTATGTTGCAATCACGAGTCCCTTAGTCAACCCGTTTGGATGTCTGGCAGACTGTCAGTTATGTGCTGTTTCTGCTCGTCACTATTGTAACAACTGACTTCGCATCCGTAAAGACAGCTGTTTGTTTCTAAGGATTTGTCTCTATCAACAACATTTCTCCCACAGGTATTAAGGCATTAGACTGTTCTGAAATTACTTGAGAACTTTTCAGTAGCTACTGGCTGCATTTGTTTTCCCCTCCAAACGTTAGAATGATCAAAATCACTTATTCTCTATTTTCGTTAGCGTTTTTTGCTAATCCATCTGTATATGCATGAGTCTCGGTGCTGCTTGGGTAATGATCTTCAATGTAGTTTATTGTTGTTTTTTCTTCTCACCAATTCATTCTGAGAATTCCTTTTCTCAATACCAGAACTATTTTCTACCATCTCAGTCCGGCGTTGTTGTCTCCAAGCTAGAAGTCTGTTGTTGTTATTAATGCTGAGTGTTGGATTTGTCCTATAAGATATGAACATTGAATTTAACAGTTTCATTAAAAGCTGAATGTTGGATTTGTCCTAAAAGATATGAACATTGAATTAATGTTGAGTGTTGGATCTGTCCTATATGATATGAAAATTTAATTTAACAGTCTCATTAAAAGATGAGTGTGGAATATGTCCTATAAGATATGAACATTGAATTAATGCTGAGTGTTGGATCTGTCCTATAAGATATGAACATTGAATTAATGCTGAGTGTGGAATATGTCCTATAAGATATGAACATTGAATTAATGCTGAGTGTTGGATCTGTCCTATAAGATATGAACATTGAATTAATGCTGAGTGTTGGATCTGTCCTATAAGATATGAACATTGAATTAATGCTGAGTATTGGATCTGTCCTATAAGATATGAACATTGAATTAATGCTGAGTGTGGAATATGTCCTATAAGATATGAACATTGAATTAATGCTGAGTGTTGGATTTGTCCTATAAGATATGAACATTGAATTAATGCTGAGTGTTGGATCTGTCCTATAAGATATGAACATTGAATTAATGCTGAGTGTTGGATCTGTCCTATAAGATATGAACATTGAATTATTGCTGGGTGTTGGGTCTGTCCTATAAGATATGAACATTGAGTTAATGCTGAGTGTTGGATCTGTCCTATAAGATATGAACATTGAATTAATGCTGATTGTTGGATCTGTCCTATAAGATATAAACATTGAATTATTGCTGAGTGTTGGATCTGTCCTATAAGATATGAACATTGAATTATTGCTGAGTGTTGGATCTGTCCTATAAGATATGAACATTGAATTAATGCTGATTGTTGGATCTGTCCTATAAGATATGAACAGTGAAGTTAACAGTCTCATTGAAAGCTGAGTGTTGGATCTGTCCTATAAGATATTAACATTGGATTAATGCTGAGTGTTGGATCTGTCCTATAAGATATAAACATTTAATTATTGCTGAGTGTTGGATCTGTCCTATAAGATATGAACATTGAATTAATGCTGAGTGTTGGATCTGTCCTATAAGATATGAACATTGAATTATTGCTGAGTGTTGGATCTGTCCTATAAGATATGAACATTGAATTAATGCTGAGTGTTGGATCTGTCCAAATAAGATATGAACAGTGAAGTTAACAGTCTCATTGAAAGCTGAGTGTTGGATCTGTCCTATAAGATATGAACATTGGATTAATGCTGAGTGTTGGATCTGTCCTATAAGATATGAACAGTGAAGTTAACATTCTCATTGAAAGCTGAGTGTTGGATCTGTCCTATAAGATATGAACATTGAATTAATGCTGAGTGTTGGATCTGTCCTATAAGATATAAACATTGCATTATTACTGAGTGTTGGATCTGTCCTATAAGATATGAGCATTGAATTAATGCTGAGTATTGGATCTGTCTATAAGCTATGAACGTTGAATTAATGCTGAGTGTTGGATCTGTCCTATAAGATATGAACATTGGATTAATGCTGAGTGTTGGATCCTTCCTATAAGATATGAACATTGAATTAATGCTGAGTATTGGATCTGTCTATAAGCTATGAACGTTGAATTAATGCTGAGTGTTGGATCTGTCCTATAAGATATGAACATTGGATTAATGCTGAGTGTTGGATCTGTCCTATAAGATATGAACATTGAATTATTGCTGAGTGTTGGATCTGTCCTATAAGATATGAACATTGAATTAATGCTGATTGTTGGATCTGTCCTATAAGATATAAACAGTGAAGTTAACAGTCTCATTGAAAGCTGAGTGTTGGATATGTCCTATAAGATATGAACATTGGATTAATGCTGAGTGTTGGATCAGTCCTATAAGATATAAACAGTGAAGTTAACAGTCCCATAAACAGCATGATATCTTTGAAAATACAATCTGTTGGTGCCATTAAATGCAACAGTGATTTAGACAAAATAGTTTTGTATTGCATGGTCGCTGGTAGGCAAGGAAAGGACCAGCCAGTATGACTGGCGACACAGGCCATTAAGACACCCCTGGCCTAAAAATACACGATGCAGTAGAACAGACGAAGGATCGAGAGTGTTTTTGTAGGGTTGCACTAAGAGCAACTTTCTGCAAGCAATGTTGGCCCACATACGTTTGATTTAACCGAGGTGATCACTGACATCTGCGCTAGCATGAGTGGAGCCAACGATACAGATCTTGTCGAATACCACGTCACTTAAAATATGTGAAGAAACAATAAACGTCTGGCAGCATTTGTTTGCAAAAGAATAGGTCGGTCTAGATTTTTGTTTTAAATTTTAGTTTTGTCGACGGATCAACATCACGGCACACGGGTGTAACCGTTCTACTCCTAACTCAAGCCTGAGTCCGGAAAATCCCAGCTCAGTGCACGAACCACGTAGCACCGGCGAGGAGCCTTAAATATTTTGAGTATATTTTTAACTCGAATTTTTGCCCGGGCAGCGCCGTTAGGCTACTCTTTTTCGATTTCCAACTGCCAAGGGATTTTTTTTTTTTTACGTGCGCAACAGTACACACGGGCGTCTGATCTCACTACCCAGAGACGAGGGTAAATTTTATTACTAGAAGTCCATTGCACTAGTCATGTGGCCTTAATTCACCAGGCTCAAGATCCCCATGTCATACACCACAAGGTACTTTATTGGCGGCAAATGACAGTTTTATGACACTCCACGTGAAGAAATTCCGGCCCTCACCGGGGCTTTGACCCATTGACCTCCAGGACTTGAGGCGAACATCATACCTCGAGACCACTCACCCCCCCCCCCCCCCCCCCCTCCCAGTCTGTCTGATTCAAACAATAGAATAACGACCGATGGATTATCCACATTATTTTTGCCTTTGTTGTAATTAAAATGGGCGTAAAATATGCTCACGTCATAATGGCGTGAACAAGAGCTTTACTACTGACTTTTATGTTATCGGAAGTGTTTAGAAAGATTGGAGCTTCACAATGTCCTGATGGCGTGAATAAGAGTTTTACTACTGACTTTTATGTTAAATGAAGAGTTTAGACAGACGGGAGGGCAATCGCTAGCACACCTGCCTGCAGACCGGTGGTCAAGTGTGCGAATCACATCCGGGATAGGGATGGGGCTACCAGGTATGTCCAACTTAAACAAGCTGGCACATATTGAGCCACGTCAGCATTCGAGTGCCGATGGTTCTAGCAATGGTTAGAAAAAAGTTATTTGCATATCCTTTACAGGACGTTGCAGTCAACACCAGCATCTTTTGCGTTGTTATCTCTTGGCAAGTTTACGTTCAGTAGTTTGTCATTGCTTTCTGAACGACCGGCACTCATACCATTTCGTAAAAAACCAACACAACGCGGTCGCTGCCAAATTGCGCGCAGATGTGTTTCGAATTCGGGTATGCGTGATCACGAACTGCCACTGCGTCTGTAAGTCCTTGACCACGGAGTCGGCTCTAACAATGGTACAAACCAATTATACCCAGTCCGTCGTTTGACGAGAAAATGTGTCCTTTAATGTATTTTCGGATGTTATAGAGATATCTACAGAGAGATCAACACACAGCTGTCGGCCATTTGAAAGCAGACCGCCTTGCTTTTGTTGCCATACAATGATATGAGTGTCGGTAGTTCACAATATAGTGGCAAACTACTGAGCGTAAACTTGCCCAGGAATCACAAACAGTCAAATAACGCTATAGTTGACTGCTACGTGCTGTAAAGGATATGAATTGAACTAGCATAGAGAGATAGACATCTGTGGCTTTAGGTTATCGAACTCATCTTCACAATCCCGACATAGCGGATTCGAAGTCAGACGCATCTGATTTGGGGGCAGAACGATTTGTGTTGACACTGAATACATTTATTTACGTTAGGGGAAGTGAACAATTGGAACATACTGCATCAGCTAGAACATACTGTAACAAGGGGAACATACTGAAACAATGACAACATATTGCAAAAACTGGAAACATGTATGGTGAATTAGATAGAAGAAGGCAGCTAGAAAATATTCACGATATGCAATCAAAATGTCCATGAGAATATACAAGGATGTACATATACTGCTGAAGACTGCGAGCTGGCGAGAAGCATGATCGCCTAAGCCAGTTTGTTGATGTTTACATGGCCACATACGATGGTTTTAAACAGCCTCGATGTCAACATAAAATGCAATCTTAAAATGCAGCTTGCACACATTCTTTAGCAACTACAGCAGACACACGAACGAGACTTGTGATTCAGTGTCTAAGTATTCGAGCTATGTGCTCGAACCATCGCCTGTTGCCCGTGCATCATGCAATAAATGCATTATGTCATGAGTGATCAACTGTACACATGAACCAACTATTGTGTCTGCAGGTGTTGCTGGTGTATTGTGTCACAGATAAACATCACAGTTAGAAATCATGGTTATTCTTGTTGTGATTGTTGTTCTTGCTGTTCTCGTTTTTGTTGCTGTGACTTTTTTGGTTCTTCTTCTTGTTTTTTGTGAACCCCATCGATTTGAGTTGTACATTTATGTACGTTGTCACGAACAAGCTACTGGTTATGACTTTATTTTATGTCGGTAATAAAATAAGATCGTCAGCTCTCCCAGCAGGAAGTACAAGACCCTGGTGACAGTTGGCTATCATCATCAAGGCCACCTGCTGTGATCTTACAAGTGTCACAGTGTGCACCATTTACCTTCTCGGTGTTCTTGCAAGTTTCACAGTGTGCACCATTTACCTTCTCAGTGTTCTTACAAGTGTCACAGTGTGCACCATTTACCTTCTCAGTGTTCTTACAAGTGTCACAGTGTGCACCATTTACCTTCTCAGTGTTCTTACAGGTGTCACAGTGTGCATCATTTACCTTCCCGGTGTTCTTACAAGTGTAACAGTGTGCACCATTTACCTTCTCAGTGTTCTTGCAAGTTTCACGGTGCACAGCACTTGTGTTCTCGGTGGTTTTCACCGTAACGAAGGTGATTCTTGAAACTTCCGCAGTGTGCGACTTTTGCGCACACGGTAATCTTCACCGTAAAGGGGTCGCGAGTTCGATCGTGCTTTCACTCTAGTCTAGTGTCTGCCCAAGTTGCCTTGTGCGGGGTATCACGAAAGGTCTTGGGCAGTACAAGCCACTACCTTTGAACACCAGTGGGGCGGGGTGTGTGGATTGTTTGGTTCCTTCTAACTGTGTTGTTTCCTTATTAATGTTAATTATAAGGCTTACCATAGGCAATTATATACATGCTTTTCTTTTATGTGTAATTATTATCACAGTTTCCAATTGCAATAGTTTAATTACTTATTTTACAATTACATATTTTAAAGACTTTGCAATGATGGACCTTCAAAAAAAACTGGTGGTTAAATGTCCAAATGTCGCTAGAGAGTTTCTATAGTCAGTCCACACATGAGCGGCGGAGAGAATCAAGTTGATCAGGCGACACATGGATCAAACATTTGTTAAACCACTAACGTAGGAGGAACCCCATCACATTGTGGTCAGTTCGGTGATACACACGCAGTCAGCAATGAATTCATTCATGTTAATGTATTCCTGTCTCTATGTTGTCATTCTCTATCAGTTAACGAGTCAGACAAGGGGCCTCTTCTCCCGCCACGAGGCGTGCTGGGTATATGGTGCAGGTCCACATTGGTCAATGAAAACAATACCTAAGTCGAAGGGAAGTTTGAACACTTGACTATTGGGCCGTTAGGTGAGGCAAGCTAGCCACTGCACCACCACGCTCTGCAGTCATTGTGTTAAACAAGTTAGTTGCAGATCCTTTACAGCAGTGTTTCTCAACCGGTGGGGAATCCCCCCCCCCCTTCCAGGGGGGAATTTGAAGGTTTCCAGGGGGGAATGAAGATCATTTTAAGATCTCGTTAATACAAGAACCGATTACTTGATATTGCTTTTTCCTTCATACTTTACAGTTATGTACGTCTCATCCTTCTAAAATTCATTTTATAAAGTAAGTAGACCTACAAATCACGTTTTATGTGGATGTCTAGACCTGTTTTAACATATTTACCTTCCACTTTTACGTATACTGTGTAGGGGTGGGGGTATTTTTAGGTAGGAAATATGAAAGGGGAGAATGACGTTCTGAAAATATGGCGAAAGGGGGGGGGGGCACGGGCCAAATTTTTGATAGAAAGGGGGGGGGATGACGTTCTGAAAATATGGTGAAGGGGGGGGGGGGCACGGGCCAAATTTTTGATAGAAAGGGGGGGGGGATGACGTTCTGAAAATATGGTGAAGGGAGGCACGGGCCATAAAAGGTTGAGAACCACTGCTTTACAGCATACAACCCCAGTATCTTTTGTTGTTTGTAATCTCGTGGCAATTTTACGTTCCGTAGTCTGCCATTGCTTTCTGAAGTCATTATTGTTTCATGCAATAATTTAGCTGTGGTTTGAACTGTTGTGCGATGTTTATTCACATATTTGTTTTGGGGTGGATGAGTGGGTGCGGGGATGGGGGAGGAAGAGAAATACAAATAAACATCATCAGATGAACCTGACCTTGCAGTTGTTGATAGATGACTAGAGTTTCATTGCTTTAGTTTCTCCATTACCTCTTACATATATACACTTTATGGAATAAACAATTCTTCTTCTTCTTCTTCTTCTTCTTCTTCTTCTTCTTCTTCTTCTTCTTCTTCTTCTTCTTCTTCTTCTTCTTCTTCTTCTTCTTCTTCTTCTTCTTCTTCTTCTTCTTCTTCTTCTTCTTCTTCTTCTTCTTCTTCTTCTTCGTCTTCTTCTTCTTCTTCTTCCTCTTCTTCTTTCGTTTGCTTGAAATATGCCTATAACTGCAATGTTGTCTCTTGTATGAATCTAACAGTCTTTTTTAGTTCACTCAGCGGTCCATAGAGTTTATCTTCCACTGTTGTCTCTCTAGACCAGAAGGTTTGCCTGAATATGTTTGGGCAGTCCTATTTCCATCAGCGTGGGCGATCACGGTTCTTCTTCTTGCGCAATCAAGAGTCTTGGTTCATCTCTATGGTTTGTCCAGATTATGCCTGGTGATCAAATTATCCAGGTATTTATATCTTTGTCTTCTCCTTGTTCTTTTCCAATAAATCTTGTCAGTTGTCAACAAGTTTTTCAGTTTATTTCTCCTCATATCACGTCAACAACAACAACAACAACAACAACACACTTGACGGTCTACGACAGACGGTCTGCAGCTAACGGTCTACGGCTAATGGTTCTCATCACTTTATGATTTTCATTTATTTCTTGCAGAACTCTCTTTTTTCCCCCGCCCATGGCATTTTATATAGTTTCCTCCTAAACCACATTTATACTCCATTAGATGTTTTTTCAGCATTTTTATTTATACTCCACCATGGTGAAAATGTGAGAAATGGCGAAATGTCAGATAATCATCTCAACCCAGCCAGAACAACTGGGACCCAGCAATTATATTGAGCATAACTCGAACTAGGCACCAGAAACGCCCACAAAATCATGATACGGGCATCGATGACACAATATATCAAACCGTACCGAGTGATGGCAATATATAAATAAATTGCTTGCAATGAATATTCAATGTGGTCTGCGAATATAGAGAATCCTGTTGAGTAGAGAAAAGAGAGATAGGAAATTATAGGCAGAAAAACAATAAGAGATGCACTGCGATGTATGTGTATGCATATAGAAACATCATAAACATGCCTTGTCAGGTATATGTCCGCATGAAGTCACACATACACACACACACATACACGTGCGCGCGCACACACACACACGCACTCACGCACGTACGCACGCACGCATCAGCTTAGTAAGTCCGTAATCGATGCTGAAGTTATCTAATCGTGTCTCTCCACGTTCCCAAAGTCTAAACAAGCTTCTTTCAGTTAGTCTAAGTCTGAACCAAGATGCCCTTGCATGACTGTCTGATGTACTAATTTCTTGAATGTCCACTTATTTTACTCCACTGAATTTTGTCTTCCAAGTTTTCAGTAGTAGAGCCCAGGGTCTCATCTATGACTAAGGCAGCCTAAATAAACAAAGAAAAACACTGTATACTATCTTGTAAAATGCAACCATATATTAGTGTTATTTCATTGTCTGTCTTTTAGTCTTTCTCTGTCTGTCAATCTGCGTGTGTCCCTGGGTTAGTGAGTGAACGTCAGTGTGAGTATTGTTCTATATATGTAATAATATGTAAGAGTATGTGTGTGTGTGTGTGTGTGTGTGTGCGTGCGTGCGTGCGTGCGTGTGTGTGTGTGTCTGTGTCGGTAGAATATTTTGTAAGTGTTTGATAGTGTTCAGTATATACGTATTAACTGATTAATCTTTGAGTACAGTTTTACGGAAGAACTCAAGAAAGAATACACTCTGGAGAGTATTTGCCAGCAGAAAGAAAGAACAGCCATGAACTAATTTGTATGGCCTTAGGCACAAAGGAAGTCAACATCAAGAGAAGAAATGTAAAGCATAGACGACAGTTGAGATAGAAGCTGGCCACAATTAATGCCTGGAGGGCAAATATGGTTTAACTTGACATCAGGTGAGAGGCCCTGTGGTAAAACTGTCGGCACTAAAGATTAATGCGTCATACTTTCTTTCCAGTTGACGGGCAGAAGTAATTGACAGAATGAACAAAAAACGATCGAAGACCCATCAGAGCCAGTTCCGAGCGAAAGTAAGACAAAGAGCGGCGGGCCCGGAGACAGGCTGGCGTGTCTATGATCTGATCATGTAGACTGCACGTCTTAAATTAGCGTCGGAAGCCAAGTTTGGGACATCCGCCATCTGCTCGTGGTGATTTAAATTATGTGCATCAATGCCAGCGATGTCGGAGTGGCGCAGTGGTTGGTGCACTAACCTGCTGGTCTTTTAGTTAAACTTAGCTGCATGTCCTTCACTGGACGTGGCAATCAATAGCAGCGTTTTTGGACTATCGTTTACTAAGCCAATTTTACGTTTAGTAGTTTGCTATTGCTTTCTGAATGACCAACTCTCGTACCACCAGAATCAAGGCTGCTATGGCTTTCTGAATGACCAACTCTGGTACCACCAGAATTAAGGCACGGTGGTTTACTTTTAAATGGTGTTCACTGATTTCGCACTCCAGAGACGGTTGATCGGGGAATTGTGAAACGCTGACTGACCCAAGTACATACTTTAAATCTCCCTCATTGCCAGGTTTGTTTTCTGGACACCTGGATCCGAGGTCGATGCAGCCTCGTAGAATGGAAGCCAGATAATAACGATGTCAGGGCGGTGTAATTCTGAATACATCAGCCTTCGAGTTGCTGCTTGATACAGAAAATATGCGGCTTTCACCATGTCCTGGATAGTCTATTTAACCGAATGGAAAAAGAGTAATAATAAAGTAAAGTACTACACGCTTTACGGTGATGTGAGGTAGAGAGCGAAACGTTGACTGCGTTTGGACCAAAGAGTGGAAATATCTCACCGTTACAGCTTACCAGAACAGGAATTGTACAAAGAAAGAAGTTTTCCAGGATTCTAGAGATCGGGGCTGGAACTATTAATTATGTTCCCGTCCAGACAATGAATTAAACTTGTAAGTAATAGCAACAGTTAATGCACAAATTAAACGTACACAGATCTAACTAACAAATCACGAAAAAAAAAAGCAGCTCATTATTTATCAAATTCTACAACTTCAGGGTCAACTTAGATTCATACGAACTTTGAAGAGTAAAACCAAACACTACCGACAACTGCAATCTAAAACCAATCATTAACAATGGAAACTTAGACACCATCAAAATTAACATACCTTGACAAGGGAAAATTCGACACCAACAATTGTAACAACACCAAAAATCTCACCTAACAAAGGAGACTTAGACGGGAATCGTTGCAATACCAACAGAAACCAAGGAAAGCGCTTACATTACAGTCATTAGCCACTCTTGCAACATAATGGCATTGAGGGATTATCTGTGTTACAGAATCAATAAATACGAATCCAGGAATTGCCCAACAAGCGTATTCCAAGATGAATGGAGCCTTTTCTCACAGAAGACACGTATGGAAGCAGGTGGAGCTGCATATTATGGCAAGAGGCAGAATGGTTTAAAGTGATTGGTTGATGACCTATACTTCATGGTGGATAAAAGGCAACACACGAGGAAGAACAACAAATAATGACATATGCAAATTTATAGCTTGCAAGTGACGGATATTATGATGTCTTCATAAAGATATAACATACTTGTTCACACCGAGAAGAGCTAGTTAGACCTCTCGTCTTACGTGCCTAGATTACAGTCAGATATCCATTGTTCAGTGCTGGGTGGGCTACTAGTCTCTGCTGATAGGAAAACATTTCCGAATATGGCCGGAAATTTAACCCCAACTCAGAATGTTGGTAAATGTTGTCACCAGCCACAATACTGCCCACTTCGACAAAATATGTGTATCTACAGCCATCAGACATATATCAGTTTATAAAATCACATGGAACGGTGCCAAGTACTTTTGGTATGCACTACACTTCTCACAAGCCGGTTGACGGTATTTTTAGAGGGTAAATATATTGCAAATGTAAAATATCATTTCTCTAAAACACTTTCAAACTACTATTTCGAGGAAACATTAGACAAACAAATTTCACGCAGAGAATGTTATGTTTTGCCGTTATGTCAATTAATAGTTATATGTATTTATTAATCTGATTGGACATTATGCCAGTTATAACGATTGAGGATTCCATATTAGATCATCAACACGTGTTTAGCGAAGCGGGTCCCGTCAACACGAACTTGTACAATCTAATTATGACCACCGTCACTTGGAGTTATCTGAAAGCCGTCCATTCTATTTCAGTTGCTGCAAATATAAATTCAGCGTTGTGCTTGCATAGATGCTACCGAAAAACAAAAGTTGGCGTTGTGTTATGCAAATTACATTCTTTATTTCATTATGCAACCTCGCGAGTGTTCCCATTTTCCACCAGAATGTGTATGTCGTATACAAGAAATATTATATATATATAAAACACCGAAGGTTTGTTATCATCATTGTCACTACAACCATCATCATCATCATCATCATCATCATCATCATCATCATCATCATCATCATCATCATCATCATCATCATCATCATCATCATCATCATCAGCACCGCCATCATCATGAGGTGTATCATTCCTATGACTGAGTTTCGATGCACTCCAGTCAAGTATCGCCATCTATATTTTCTCCTGTTGCACCTGGTATTGCATGCAATTTTGCAAACATCTCTCCGTTCTTGGCCAACAAATTTGCTCTTTAACAAACAAACAAGCTGGCAGTTGCAACTAAAAAAGCGACCTTACCGTGCTAGTTAGTTATCCGTCAGAGTGTCCTCACTGCACACCAAACCATTCATTCCACAAATGCTCGGATCCACCTCTCCGTACCTCCTTTAACGTGTAGCGGCTGAGGACACCACTTGTGTGTTGGGTGGATATTCTTGTTTGGCTCCCTCCATATCTTCCGTGCCTGGCTTCACCCTCTGTGACTTGACTTGATGATCTAATGCCAAAGTCCTATATAAAGCCTATACTGATGTATGCATGTGAAATATGGGCAGTCAGCAGACAAACTGGGAAACATTTCAATCGCTTCCGAAATATGATTTCCACGGAAAAGGCAAAGAATACGTTGGACGGACAGAAAAAGGAATAAGGCAGTCCTTTGTGACATAGATGGAAACTGTTAAATGATAAGAGATATTAGATGTAGAAAGTCACAGTTGCTGGGTATATTATTAGGTGAAATGCAGTTGAAAACTTAGCGACAGACGGCAAACTTGATGGGTTCAGAGTCAGGGAATGCAACAGAGACAAATATTGAGATGGCTTGACTGTATCTGCACAAGCATACAGACCTGGTACAATACTTACGATCGTGTGAGAGGATGAGTGATGATTGTTTACACTTATTGGCATATCACATGATGATGATGATGGTGGTGGTAGTTATGACATAATGTCTTTCTTGCATGCAAAGTATTTTGCCTTGGTGTGTTTCGATGATGTTCATTCATGCCATGTTTTATGACCACGTGAGGAGTGTCTTTGTTTATTAAATGTTTAGCGGTGTTCTTGTATGTCTTTCTGGGTATGTTCATTTGTTTTTTATACTTTACAGGCCTCATGTGTGTGTTCTCGGCTACCCTACGCGAGTATGCCATTTTATACAATAGTACCATTTTCCCAGAAACTATTATATATGCAAAACTATTATCTATTAGCTGCAGCATTCTAATGTCATGATGTGGTTCTAGTAACACATCCAGTTATTTGAGCCTATATCACAGCAGACTATGCCCTAAGCCCTGGTCGGCAACTGGTCTAGGAAGGAAGCTTTGACAGGCGGACACTTAGAGAATTGCTTCGCTGATCCGGGAGCTACTGCACGTTGTCTTTTTTCAGATGTATTGATGTTACCTTCCTTCTGGAGTACACTAGGCGGGTCGAGAGAGAGGTCATGATGCATGGGCAACACATGATCTCTACAATTAAAGGCAGACTTTGTGCTATGGAGCAGTAAAATGTTATATCTGGCCTTACCTGGTCATGACTCCATTGTGGGTGAACATTCACCGTGAAAATTAATGTGATCAGCCACACACACACTCACACATAATCACGCACACAATCACGCACACACACACGCACTCACACACATATTGAGAGAGAGAGAGAGAGAGAGAGAGAGAGAGAGAGAGAGAGAGAGAGAGCGAGAGAGAGCCCTTGTGATACTCTCAAATAGATAAGAGCCGTCTGGGTGTTGTCGTCAGATGGTAAACACGATCTGTTGTGTTAGTCTCATGAGACAAACACCACCTGCTCTGTTACATCCAGTAGATACATACTGTCTGCTCTATCCCGTTCAGTAGATATACACTACCTGTTATGTTACTTTAATGAATAAGCATTGTCTGCTAAGTTACTCTCAATAGATTCACACTGTCTGTTCAGTTGCTCTCAATATATTCATATTGTCTCATCTGTTACTCTCAATAGATTCACGCTGTCTGATCTATTACTCTCAATAGATTCACACTGTCTGATCTGTTACTCTCAATAGATTCACACTGTCTGATCTGTTACTCTCAATAGTTTCACACTGTCTGATTTGTTACTCTCAGTTTTACTTTCAGTAAATACACAATCTACCATGTTACTCTCAAATGATAACCAAGGCCTGATCTCACATTGAGTTAGAACTCATCCTCTTAACCATTTGACCACGTCCACCTGGTCACGTGTCAACTGACATAAATTTTCCACTCGAATATTTTATCAATTTTCTTAATGAATTCTATTTAAACCGCATTTTCTGCTTTAATCGACCACATGCAATAATGTCTGCAATAAGCAATTTCTCACGAGGTAATTCTTGTCTTTGTCAACAAATGTACGTGCACATGTCTGTCCAGTGGACATTTTCCCACGGCTGACGCACCATTTGCTTCCAGGCGACATCCATTAAAAGACGGGTGTTCGGGTGATTATTGTTGATGTTTCTCATGTGTTGTTATTCATTTTCTTCAATAGCATATTTGCGTAAATTGGCTGCTTTATTGTTTTGCACACTATTTAAATCTCCTGTGACACGTGTTTGAGAATAAGGTTGCCAAAGAAGAACGTGTCGTATTTCATAAACTAAACAGAAACATAGAGGTCCTGTTGAAATAGATCAGTAAAAGAGAATTTATTTGAAAAATATTAAGGGGACACGTCAATTATATTGGCTACATGAATCGCTATGACAAAGGTAGCCTTTTGCAAGATGTAAAACATACTGACCAATAGAAAGCTGCCAAGTGCAATGAGAAAAAGTCTTGAAGTGCTATATACAACTATTACTGTTATATGGATCTGAAGCATAAACTATAAGCAGACATGTGAGAAACCTCTAATAGCAATGGACATTTGATTTTTGATACAAATGCAAAAAATAATTCAATGAATGGACAGAAAAACCAACAAACAAGTCCCACAAGAAACAAATTAAAACTGTAAACTGATTCGAGAAATTAGACGTAGACAGTCGAGAGTTGGGCACATAATGGCAGAAATAAATTCGACAATTTAATGACAACTGGTAAGGCTGATTGGGAAACGAGGAAACTGACATAAAAAATTTAATACTTTTTTTATACATGGCTTTTAAGATGCATTCGGGCATCTTCTTCGCGTGACCTTTGATCTTACATTTTGGGATAGTTGTTTCTGGAACTTTCAGATTGAGTTCAGATTTGTGGTTTACGTTGTGGTGTGTGGTTTATTCTTGATTTTCTTTAATGTTATACGTATATTTACTTATAACTAATCTATAATTGCCGGTCTCTGTGGCTAAGGGCTTGCAAACGCGTTCCGTGAGCCCGCTTACCCTCGTTCGAAACACAACTGCGACCGATTTGGCAGCAGACAGCGTGGCGCTGGGATTTAACGTGATGCTTGGAAGCCGATCGTTCAGAAATCAATGGCAAACTCATCATCATCATCAAGTGCCGTGCCGGCTGGCGTAGGCGTTCGTGGCTCTCCATAGATCTCGGTCTTTGGTTTTCTGGATCAACTCTGCTGCTGATAATCCTCCATGCCACCGTCTCAATCCATCCAGCATCATTTCTCTTGGTCTGCCTCTGTCTCTCTTCCCCTCGATCTTTCCAGTTGTTACGATGTTCTCCAATGCCTCTCTTCTCATCACGTGACCGAAGAAAGATGTTTGTCTCTGTCTTATTGTTGTATATAATGTTCTAGTTTCATTAGCCTGTTTCAGGCAGTCGTCGTTAGTTACTCTGGCAGTCCAAGGAATTCGCAACATTCGTCTCAGGAACCACATCTCTGTTGCTTCTAATTTCTTCTTAATTTGTTCATTTACATTCCAAGATTCACTGCCATACAGCAAAACTGGTTCTACATAGCATTTCAGCACTCTCTTTCTTACATTCAGTGATAGCGACTTATTGCACAAGATACTCTTCATTTTCTGAAATGCGGCTTTTGCCTGCCCTATTCTGCTCCTAATCTCTGTTGTACATCTTCCATCTGATGTTATAAATGCCCCTAGGTATCTAAAATTATCAACTTGGTTAAGGATTTTCCCTTCTATTTCTATGTCACATTTTGGTGTCACCATTTTCTTTGATATTACCATTGTTACTGTTTTCTTGATATTCAAGGAGAGTCCTTTCCTTGCACTCTCTGTTACTACAACATCTAATAATTGTTGTAGGTCTGTTGAATTATCCGCCACCAATACTGTGTCATCTGCATAGCGTATATTATTTATATTATAACCTCCAACTAGTATTCCTGGCATCTCTTTGATCTCTGTCATTATTACTTCGCTATACAGGGAGAAAAGATCTGGTGATAAGACACACCCTTGTCGTACTCCTAGCTTTATCTGTTCGTAACTACCCTCTTTATTTCCCATTTTAATTGCTGCTACTTGGTTCCAATAAACATTCTTTATTATTCTTAAATCTTTTCCATCAATGTTTATATCTTCCAACATTTTAATCAGTTCATGTTTTACTTAATCAAATGCATTAGTATAATCTATGAAGCACAAATATATGTCTCTCTGTTTCTCTATTGACCTTTCTATTAGTGTCCGTAATGTATAAATTGCATTGTTTGTGCCCTTTCCTTCCACAAATCCATACTGTTCTTCACTAATTTCCATTTTTATTTTCTTTTTGGTTCTTCTCTTTATGATTCTGAGTAGAAGCTTAGTGATATGATTTATAAGGTTAATTGTAGTCTTCACAATCAATTGCTCCTGGTATTTTTGGTATAGCTATAAATAAAGATTTAAGCTTATCACTGGGTAAATATCCACAGCTGTAAATATCATTCAACATTTTGTTTAATATATCTACTCCAAATTCTCCCAATACTTCTAATTCTTCTATTGTGATTTCATCTGGCCCTGCTATTTTTCCTTTCTTCATACGTTTCATAGCGTCAGCGACTTCTTCTTTCAGAATAGGTGGACCTTCTAAGTTACTATCTTCTGTTAATTCTTCCCTTTCTCCTTCATATAATTATCTTATATACTCATTCCACCTCTTCATTATAGCATCTTCCTCTAATATTATCTTTCCTGTTTTTGATTTCAAACACCTTGTATTTATTCTTATTTTTCTTCCTGTAAGCTCACTGATTTGTCTGTGCATATTTTGTGTATCTTTAATGGAATTTAATTCAATTTTTTTGCATTGCTCGTTTGACCAACTTTCTTTAGCCTTCCCACATTTATCTTTTATTTCTTTATTTATCTTAGCGTATTCTTGTTTGTCATTTTTACTCTGTTTTCTTTTGTCCATCAGTTTTGAGATATCTTCATTCATCCATTTTTTCTTAGCTATTTTGCCTCTCTCCGGTAATACTTCTTTGCTAGTTTGATGAATGGAGTCCCTTAACATTTCCCATTGTTCATCTATACTCTGTATTTTAGTTATTGCATTGTACCTATTTTTCACAGTCACTCTGTATTGTTCTTGCATTTCTTTATCTATTTTCAGAACCTCTTTATTAAGTCTCATGTTCTTAACCATTTTTTTCCCTCTCTTTAATCTTACTTTTATTTGTCCACATAGTGGTACATGATCACTATTACAGTCAGCACCAGGCATTGTCTTTACATTAATTAAAACATTTCTAAATCTTTTATTAATTAGTATGTAGTCAATTTGGTTGCGTATTTTCTTATCAGGGCTTATCCATGTGTACAGTCGTCTTTTATGGTGTTTAAACCATGTGTTTCCAATTATCATATCATTGATATTTGCCCATTCTATTAGCCTTTCCCCTCTTTCATTTCTTGTACCTAAACCATAATTCCCCACTACATCCTCAATTTTTCCCTTTCCTACTTTTGCATTAAAATCACCAAGTATTATCTTTATTTCTTGTGATCCAATTTGAGCCATCGCCATTTCTATTTCGTCGTAAAAGTGTTGTATTTCTTCATCACTACTGCTTGCTGTTGGTGCATATACTTGTATAATATTTATGTCTATTGGTTTGCCTTTGATTTTTACCATAATATCTCTATCTGAAATACACCAGTATCCATTAATTGACTTGGCTGTTTTTTCGTCTAATATTATTCCTACACCTTTTTCATGTGTATCCCCTCCAGAATAAATTATTGTGTGATTGTCAGCTATAATTTTGCCCGATCCCTTCCATCTCATCTCACTAACGCCTAGTATATTCATTTTCATGCTATCCATCTCTCTTAGAACATTGGTCAACTTTCCTAGCTCATTTAATGTCCTAACATTCCATGTTCCTACTCTAAATTGCAAACTATTGAATATAAATTTTCCAAGATAACAACAACAGTAGTAAAATGCTGGTGTTGACAGAGATGTCCTGTAAATAGGATAAGCAACAAACAAAAACATAAATATACCAATACCTATAATAAATGTTACCGACAACATTTGCTACAGTGACCTGTGGGTCTTTTCCTGCATTTCCTGTCGATGGAGATGCAGACATTGCAGTTTTTTTTATCTTATTGGTGGGACTCTTCTACGTCCATGGTACGAGGCGTTTGCAACTATATCATACTGCGTTGCCCACTCTGCAGAAACTGTTTCCTTGTTCATTACGTCCCCTAGTTCATCATTACAACTGTGCCAGCACCTGTTTGGTTTCCATCTTTATCATCACAGGTCCCCAATAAGATTTTTATTTCTGATTGTTTGCACTTTGTCAAGGCTGTATCAGTAACCCTATATCAGTGGTTCTCAACTAGTGGTGGGGGGGGGGGATTTAGGGTTTCAAAGGGGAGGGGGGGGGGGAATTAAGACCACAGATTGGCAGACTCAAAATGGATTCAGGCATAATATCCTGGTTTTCTACTGAGCGTGTTGTTTGATGAAGCACAATTTTCTGACCATCTGGTGTCGTGTATTAAGTGACAATTAGTTGATGTTTTAGCTGTTTGTTTATTGCTATATGATTAATTTGGTGTGTTAATAAAATATTGTTAATATACAAAATGCATCTTTTGAGGATGAAATTTTTGGAAAAGGAGGGGGGGGGGGTAATTCTTCTTCTTTCGTTCGCTGGAAAGAGGGGAATGACATTCTGACATATGGTGAAGGGGTGCATGGGCCAAAAAAGGTTGAGAACCACTGCACTATATCATGCATCTGTGCCATCTCCACTGCTTTCTGCTGTTGGAGCATACCTATCAATTATATTGGTTTATGAAAGCATCTAATTTTATCTGTACGATTCTATCCAAGAGTGCTCATGTCCTTTAACATACTTTGATCTTTCCAGATCCATAATAATGGCCACACTTCTTTGATGATTATTTCCTGCAAAATGGATATTTTATAGTTGTCAGATATCATAATTCATATCCTTCTCCGCCTGGTCTCACACAGTCCTAATTTGTTAATATTCAGTCTTTTCATTTCTGGTATGCTATTCTTTAATTTACCATATGTGCTCATGGTGCGAACATTCCGTGCGTTAAATGCATTTTGTGACACCGTGAGCTGTGGATTTCATGTGCAATGCTTTTAGATCTGTTCGTGGTGGTTTGTATTGTGAACTGCGTGTTCAAAACATGGCGGACGGCTGGTTGCTGAACTAGCTTCGTTTTTCTTATGCAGTGATAGGTAGCAACTGTTGGTTGTCTAGTTACTGCCGTGCCATTCGACAACAAACTGTAATTTTATGTTGACATTCTGACAGCTGCCTTATGCGTGTATGCCTGTGCATGAACTTGGTGTTTAGTTACTGTTATCTGTCCCATTTTTCACATGGGACAGTGAGGAGCATGTTGTGTGTTCAGATATTGTATTGAGATAGTTACCCCTAGAACTCAATGTGCCTTCTCTCAGTGATCACAGATGTGTTGATTCGCGGCCGCTTACTCAACTTATTCGCTGCTAACGTATATAGCTTTCTCTGTCCAAGATGATACTTGCATCCCTTTCACGTGTATGCCCTCCTCATTAAAATTATTATATACTCGTTCGAGCAAATTTCCGTTGCTCCAGTGTGTCGTATTTCCTATAATCCTAAAATGGTTTAGATTCGTGCTATTTAATTTAACTTTTTAAATATTTTACGAAGAACCAACTTGCTTGTGTGATCTGGCATTCTAGATTATAATAACCAACGCATGACTTTGAC
>OY992896.1:35554047-35649047 GCA_963921405.1 Cepaea hortensis
TCAACCAACTTTTATGATGTCTAACGTTATATGGGTAACATTCTGTTTAGTATGTCTACCCTGATTAGGACCAAATGACCTTTACGATGTTTGCCCTTATTACGGTTAAATGCCTTCTTTGATGTCTACCCTTATTATGCAAAAATGACTTTGATGATGTCTACCATTATTAGGATCAAATGACTTTATTATGTCTAACTCTTATTAGGGTAAATGACTGTTATGGTGTCTACCTTTATTAGGGTGATATCACTTTTATGATGTCTACCCTTACTACGGTAACATACTTTTATGATGTCTACCCTTATTAGAATAACATGACTTTTATGATATCTACCCTTATTAGAGTAAAATAACGTGTATCATGTCTATTCTTATCAAAGGAAACCAACTTTTAGGATATCTATCCTTGATAGAGCTAACCAACTTTTAGGTCGTTAAGTACTGCCCACTCTACTTATTGCAACGAACAGGAAGGAGACAACAACCGTGGGACACAGAGATGTAGTTTCTATGGCTATGTTATGTGACAGGAGAGTCTGGAGAGGTTGGTCACAACCGGGAAGATGAAGGGTATCAGAACCAAAGGGAGAACATTAGAAATGGTGTGATCATTTCGAGCTGAAGACGATCTGTTATTGAAGTTATCTCGAGCACAGAAGGCTGAAGTTGTTTGAGGAAAATGATGGCTGGCGTCTATCGGCATGGTACATGATAATTATGATGATGGTGATGTACCATGTTAAGTTTCTAATATGTTTGTCTCTTAACATAATAGCATCTTCTTCATTCTGTTGAATGATCATCATCTTAAATGTGACTTTCCAACTGGCCTAGGCGTTTATGTCTCTCCATAGATCTCGGTCGTTGGTGTTTTGGATCACCTCTGCTGATGATATTCTTCCATACCACCGCCTCACGCCATCCAGCATCATTTCTTTTTGTCTGCCTCTCCTTCTTTTCCCACTTATTGTTTCGTTTGTTCTACATTCATGCATGTTAAGCGACGAAAAATAAAAGAGTCCCAAAGCAGTAGCGTGCTCTGGGTCTGTCACGTAATAGACCAATCACAATGTGTGGACCTGGCTGCACGCACGATAGGGTGATCGAACGAAGAACTTAGGCGTTGAACCTCCAACAACCACGCGCATGACATTTATCAGCACAACTCTTCTAGCGACTACACCAACAAGCACGCTAGAGCATTCATTTGCTGTATCATTTCTCACACAGTTTGCCTATCCATCATATAAGGTAAAGGGACGACCAGCCTTTCCCAGATGTCTTCCCTTTCTTCAGTAAACATAAATAAATGTAAATGACACATCCCACGCTGTAGTTGACACAAGAAGCAAGTGAAAACAGCAACGCACTATCTTCCACACTGTTTGTCAATGTCATTGATGTTTTAATGGCGAAAAGCATACAGGATACCATTATAAGTTTCCCTTTTGTTATTGCCCAGAGCACTCTGAGTGAGAAGATTAGACGACTTGTATAAAATTGGCATATGTACAGGCATCTATACAAAATGTGGCTAGGAATTTACAAACAGGAAATCTTTTCTAGACTCCAGCAAAAATCAATTGATGAAATTACCAGGGATGGCATATTCATGTAACTAATGGATTTTAAGGGGCTGGTAGTGGTTTAGCGGCTAGCTCACTAACGTGGCCATGCGTTCAAATCTTCACAGTGACAGTGGTATTTGTATTAATATTACCAGGATCCACAGTTCCAATTAGCCTACAATAGATATAAGAAACCAGATCCGTGGCGAAGGAGATACGGATGCAGCTCGTAATCCCGCATACCCGCGTTCGAAACGCAGATGTGTTGGTTTTTTCATGAAATGGTATGGGTGCCGGTGGTTCAGAAAGCAATGGCAAACTACTGAACGTAAACTTGTCCAGGAATCACGAAACGCCAAAAAAATGCTGGGGTTGACTGCTACTTCCTGTAAATGACATGGTATAACTTAAGGTATATGTCAATGCTGTGGGACGTACAGCCGAAAGGTATGGTATTGACCTCAACACCCGTCAGTTTGTACATATACATATGAGTCTACCACCATATACTAAATACGTCTCCAAACGTGAAGTCTCCGTGTAATTTCTCATCGAGTTGAAATGTGTAGACTGGAAAACTCCGTGCATGCATACACACAAGGCTAGAATACAGGACAAGTAAAGCAACATGATGGACAAGAAGAAACACGCCTACACAGATAAGATACGCTGCGTGGGTGTTACATAACAGCATGACTGAAGTACTTCAGACCAGAGTCAAGAACCCACATCACAACACTCGGGATATTCCCATAAGCGCGCTGTCCTCATATTCAACAGTTGAGTTGAGTTGAGTTGAGTTAAGAACCGACATCACTGCATTCAGGACATTCCCATACGTGCTCAGTCCCCTCGTTCAACAGCCAGCGAAGAGTCATACTACTAATCGTTCCCACCGGTATCTGATTAAATGTTCTCCTGGTCTTCAATCTCAGCTTTGAGATTCTTCCAGAACCCATGCCGATCCCCCGCAATCTCATTCTTTCCACATACGGGTTCTCAATCTGTTCCTCCACCTTCTCCACCTGGTCCCACAAGCGCACGACCACCTCCCCCTTGTCCATAGGCAAGATACCACCAAGAGGTGCCCTCCCTGCTAGCCTATCAGCCTGTTCATTCCCCCGTCCACCCGCATGGCCAGGGCAAAATATCCATACAATTCTCACAATCTGTGACCTCTGAAGCGACGAGAGCCATTCCACACGAAACATTCCTTTCTCCACCTTGCTAAGCATATTCATATTCAACAACTAGAGAAGAGTCGAAATTCTAATGGTGCCATGTGCAGTCTAATTATTTATTCATTGTAATAATACATGCCAATGCTCTAAACGACGTGTCCAGTCCACTATAAGGATACAGATAAGTAACTTTTATGTATTTATATATTCATGTAGTATTTTTCGTGTGATTGTGTCGGTTTGTGTTTGTTTTTTGTTTCTTTTTGTGTGATGAGGAATGCTTTAGCCGCAACGTCCATTTTGTTAGTTGTAATCGTGTTATAGTAAAGCTCACTGTCTATTTCTCGTTTATTTGGTGATTCATTCATCTTGTTCTGATTTTATGTACGTCTGACCTTTCTCGGAGTGTTGAGTGTCGGTCCCATGCTATAACCATTCCCTGTCTGATATACTTTTATGACACTTATCTCAACAAGAATGAACGGGTTGGGTTCAGATCACAGAGCAATGAACAAGACACCGGAAACAACAGTATTTGGCATAGAACACGCTAGACAAGAAACATACAGTACAGTCTGTGCCATTACCATCTCTATGTGTCACTGCCACGTAGCATGTTCTCTGTACCGCTCTGTCCGTATGAATTTACGATGCACTCACACAGGCTGTTCCAGAAGATCGTATGATGTCTTTCCACAAGTAACGATGTCTTTCTACAAGTAACGATGTCTTTCTAATAGTAACGATGTCTTTCCACAAGTAACGATATCTTTCTAATAGTAACCATGTCTTTCCACAAGTAGCTATGCCTTTCCACAAGTCACGATATCTCCCCCCTTCACGCGTCCCCTCCATGTTTCCCTTCAGCACATTATTTCACGTCGACCTCTATGTCTAGCATAGTTGCCTCCTGACCTGTGCTCACGAGTTTAAATCCCCATCGAGGTAAAATTACATTATTGGCCTGGGCTCCAGGTCACGCACCTTAAAAGTGTACCAGGAAATATTCGGAGACGTCAAGCGGCCTGTCGGGTATCGATTCTGCAATGCACCGAGAGCCGCTGACATCGTATTACTTGGAATTGTGTCGCTTTATGTGGCTGGGTTCTGTAATTGTTTGACTTTGAGCTCTTCAGTATTAATTTTAAAAGCCATATTCTTTGTATTATTCTTGCGTTTATATGTCAACATCTACTGCAATATCAAACTGTTTATATTGATTGATTGATTGATTTAGGAACCGACATCACAGCATTCAGGACATTAAACTGTTTATATGTGAACATCTACTGCAATATCAAACAGTTTATATGACAACATCTACTGCAATATCAAACTGTTTATATGTGAACATCTACTGCAATATCAAACTGTTTGTATATGAACATCTACTGCAATATCAAACTGTTTATATGTGAACATCTCCTGCAATATCAAACTGTTTATATGTGAACATCTACTGCAATATCAAACTCTTTATATGTGAACATATCGTGCAATATCAAACTGTTTATATGTAAACATCTACTGCAATATCAAACTGTTTGTATATGAACATCTACTACAATATCAAACTGTTTATATATGAACATCTACTGCAATATCAAACTGTTTATATGTCAACATCTACTGCAATATCAAACTGTTTATATGTGAACATATCGTGCAATATCAAACAGTTTATATGTGAACATCTACTGCAATATCAAACAATTAATGTACATGTGAATAACTCATGTAATATGAAACAAACAACTAGTTTATATGTGAACACTGGAATACCAAACCGTTGATATGTGAACAACTCCTGCAATATCAAACAGTTTATATGTGAATATCTACTGCAATATCAAACAGTTTATATGTCAACAACTCATGCAATATCAAACAGTGTATATGTGAATAACTGCAATATCAAACAGTTTATATATGAACAACTTCTTCAATATGAAACAGTTTATATGTGAACAACTCCTGCAATATCAGTTTATATGTGAACAGCTACAATATCAAACAGTGTATATGTGAACAGCTACAATATCAAATAGTTTATATGTGAACAGCTACAATATCAAACAGTTTATATGTGAACAGCTACAATATCAAACAAACAGTTAGTTTATATGTCAACAACTCATGCAATATCAAACAGTGTATATGTGAACAACTGTAATATCAAACAGTTTATATGTGAACAGCTACAATATCAAACAGTTTATATGTGAACAACTCCTGCAATATCAAACAGTTTATATGTGAACAGCTACAATATCAAACAGTTTATATGTGAACAGCTACAATATCAAACAGTGTATATGTGAACAGCTACAATATCAAACAGTTTATATGTGAACAGCTACAATATCAAACAGTGTATATGTGAACAGCTACAATATCAAACAGTTTATATGTGAACAGCTACAATATCAAACAGTTTATATGTGAACAACTCCTGCAATATCAAACAGTTTATATGTGAACAGCTACAATATCAAACAGTTTATATGTGAACAGCTACAATATCAAACAGTTTATATGTGAACAGCTACAATATCAAACAGTGTATATGTGAACAGCTACAATATCAAACAGTTTATATGTGAACAGCTACAATATCAAACAGTTTATATGTGAACAGCTACAATATCAAACAAACAGTTAGTTTATATGTGAACAACTCCTGCAATATCAAACAGTTTTACACGCACATGTTGCCACCGGGAAGATGCACGTTCTGAACGAATTTACTGTGACTTGCTTGTTGGTGTTGTGCCAGAGGATCTGAATACTGTTCTCCATGGTCGTAAGGCTGGTATCGTAGTCTGTGTATCGGACCGGGTCACCATTGTGGCGACGCCTATGGATCTATCTCTACCCATCCTCGTTTTCGATGGGATCCTTGTGAAATGTTCCTTTGCTGTTTTGCGTAGGTAGAGCTGTATACAGCATTAAGTGTTATCAGCCCGGGGTGGCTAACCCTGGCAAGGCTGATGTCATTTGGATCATTTGTGCAGTAACAGACCTGGTCAAAGACCGGGATAATATAGCCGCATTCATGGTCAATGATTGAAGAGAACAATCTCAATCAACAGTGTACCGACAAATAAAAAGCAGTTATGGACGTGTCTCGATTGCAATGACGCCGATTCTAGTTAATAAACCAATCAGCCAGCTCTCCATCCCATAATAATTTGGCCTTGTGGAAACATAATTTCACTACCCGTACATCGATATCTGTCGCGGGGTTTCGTTTATACACTATCCGACAAAATCACCTGCAATGTCCAAAACCGGTAGTTTTACAAGAAAAATAATTCATATGTTTAAAAATACCTGTTAGTTCCATTCACTCCATCACTCCATCCTTCCCATATCTGCCCCAGGTATTCTACTTCGTCAATACCGCCAAATAAACCCTTTCTAACAATTTCCATATCCTGTGTCGAAAATCGCATTGTGTTCCCAATTATCTGTGTGGACTATTCACATCAGCAACGCTAACTCGCCTATTTGGTGTTGTAATTCAGCGCGACGTTGATTGATTTCTACATCGCTAAATTCAGGTGCCACTTCTTATCTCATTGTCACTGATTTGTTCTCTTGCTGAGGTTAAAAATTCGAATGTTGGATGCTGTAATTGAATTTGTTGACCACCTGATTAGTGCTTGATTTGGCGCAGTTAGCTCTCCAACATGTCAAGCCCACACAGACATCTCCGAGCTAGCACTGGCTTCAGACGTGCCATGTTGTTGCGTGGAAACACAGCCTGGAGTTGAGTTGCAGTTTTTCTTGTTGGGTTCACTGAAGCCTTAGAATATCGCGATAGATGCGGTGAGGATAAAATATAGACATGGCAGTTTCCATTAGTTTCTTAATGTGATACGGAAGAATTTGTATCCAGAGGTACAAGAATAGATTGGATGAACGCAAGTATCACACAAACAAATGCGACCGTCGTCGGCTTGGTTAACATACATTTAATGTTGACAAGTGCAAAACGTTAAATAGGTAAGTAAATGTTCTAGATTTGGAGGTAAACATTTTTAAAAATTAAATATAGCTCCGTCAAGGGCCTTCTTTATCAACGAAGATTAGTCGCAACTAATTTTCAAGTTTGATCTATTTTTGCTACGACGGTTCAATCTAAATCTTGCTTCCCAGTCCGTCATCTGGTTTGACCACAACTGTAAACTACAATCTTCTTGTTGCACTGTGCTCTTTCACTTTAACTGTAGCATAGTCTTCTTGTGGCACTGTAGTCTTCCATCTTTAATTCTAGCAACGTCTTCGTGTTGTACTGTAGTTCTTCAATTTAACACTAACATCTTCTTTTTGTACTGTAGTTCTTCACTTTAACTCTAACTCCAACTTCTTGTTGTACTGTAGTTCTTCACTTTAACTCTAACTCCAACTTCTTGTTGTACTGTAGTTCTTCACTTTAACTCTAACTCCAACTTCTTGTTGTACTGTAGTTCTTCACTTTAACTCTAACTCCAACTTCTTGTTGTACTGTAGTTCTTCACTTTAACTCTAACTCCAACTTCTTGTTGTACTGTAGTTCTTCACATTAACCCTAGCAACGTCTTCCTGTTCTACTGTAGTTCTTCACTTTGACTCTAGCAACGTCTTCATGTTGCACTGTAGTCCTTCACCTTTAACTCTTACAAGTCTTACCAAGATGTTCACTGTGTGTCATCTATTGCATTTGTTTGTCAGTGACCGTCTTCTATTATAATTATCAATCCAGTCCAAGTTTGTGTAGACCGTGTTCTATTATAATTACTATCCAGTCCACGTTTGTGTAGACCGTCTTCTATTATAATTATCTATCCAGTCCAAGTTTGTGTAGACCGTGTTCTATTATAATTACTATCCAGTCCACGTTTGTGTAGACCGTCTTCTATTATAATTATCTATCCAGTCCAAGTTTGTGTAGACCGTCTTCTATTATAATTATCTATCCAGTTCACGTTTGTGTAGACCGTCTTCTATTATAATTAACTATCCAGTCCAAGTTTGTGTAGACTGACTTCTATTATAATTATCTATCCAGTCCAAGTTTGTGTAGACCGTCTTCTATTATAATTAACTATCCAGTCCAAGGTTGTGTAGACTGACTTCTATTACAATTATCTAACCAGTCCAAGTTTGTGTAGACTGATTTCTATTATAATTATCAATCCAGTCCAAGTTTGTGTAGACCGTGTTCTATTATAATTACTATCCAGTCCACGTTTGTGTAGACCGTCTTCTATTATAATTATCTATCCAGTCCAAGTTTGTGTAGACCGTGTTCTATTATAATTACTATCCAGTCCACGTTTGTGTAGACCGTCTTCTATTATAATTAACTATCCAGTCCAAGTTTGTGTAGACTGACTTCTATTATAATTATCTATCCAGTCCAAGTTTGTGTAGACCGTCTTCTATTATAATTAACTATCCAGTCCAAGGTTGTGTAGACTGACTTCTATTACAATTATCTAACCAGTCCAAGTTTGTGTAGACTGACTTCTATTATAATTATCTATCCAGTCCAAGTTTGTGTAGACCGTCTTCTATTATAATTAACTATCCAGTCCAAGGTTGTGTAGACTGACTTCTATTACAATTATCTAACCAGTCCAAGTTTGTGTAGACTGACTTCTATTATAATTATCTATCCAGTTCACGTTTGTGTAGACCGTCTTCTATTATAATTATCTATCCAGTCCAAGTTTGTGTAGACCTCTTCTATTATAATTATCTATCCAGTCCAAGTTTGTGTAGACCGTCTTCTATTATAATTAACCATCCAGTCCAAGGTTGAGTAGACTGATTTCTATTACAATTATCTAACCAGTCCAAGTTTGTGTAGACCGTCTTCTATTATAATTATCTATCCAGTCCAAGTTTGTGTAGACCGTCTTCTATTATAATTATCTATCCAGTTCACGTTTGTGTAGACCGTCTTCTATTATAATTATCTATCCAGTTCACGTTTGTGTAGACCGTCTTCTATTATAATTATCTATCCAGTCCAAGTTTGTGTAGACTGACTTCTATTACAATTATCTAACCAGTCCAAGTTTGTGTAGACCGTCTTCTATTATAATTAACTATCCAGTCCAAGGTTGTGTAGACCGTCTTCTATTATAATTATCTATCCAGTTCACGTTTGTGTAGACCGTCTTCTATTATAATTATCTATCCAGTTCACGTTTGTGTAGACCGTCTTCTATTATAATTATCTATCCAGTTCACGTTTGTGTAGACCGTCTTCTATTATAATTCTCTATCCAGTCCAAGTTTGTGTAGACTGACTTCTATTACAATTATCTAACCAGTCCAAGTTTGTGTAGACCGTCTTCTATTATAATTATCTATCCAGTCCAGCCGGTCTCTCTGGCTGTGGGGTTACAACACTTTCTCTCTGTAATCCCGTTTATCACGCAGAGTCTCGCAGCGGAGCGAGAACTGAGGTGGTTCGACCCCCGCTCGTGACTTGCGGATACTGAGCCGGCCGCCCAGAAAGCAATGCGCAAACTACTGAGCGTAATCTTGCCAAGAGATCAACAGACAGCTGAAAGATGCTGCTGTTGACAGCTAAGTCCTGTAAAAAGGATACGCAAAACATTGCAAACATCCAGTCCAAGTTTGTGTAGACCGTCTTCTATTATAATTATCTATCCAGTCCAAGTTTGTGTAGACCGTCTTCTATTATAATTATCTATCCAGTCCAAGTTTGTGTAGACCGTCTTCTATTATAATTATCTATCCAGTCCAAGTTTGTGTAGCATTTACCTTTAATATGGCTTGTTGTAATCTCATTATGTTGTCTGATTGTTATGCGTTTACTTATCAGATGTATTATTGGTTTACATTATTGTTATATCTTTACTTCACTCCATGTAGATTTGATTGCAATGCTTAAAACAACCCCTAATAATAATAATAATAATAATATTAATAATAATAATAATAAAAATAATAATAATAATAATTATTATTATTATTATTATTATATGTTTATATTATTATTATTATTATTATTACTATTATTGATATCATTATCATCACTTTCGTGGCCAACATCGTCATCATCATCATCATCATCATCATCATCATCATCATCATCATGAACATGTTTATCATCATCATCATCATCATCATCATCATCATCATCATGTGTGTGCCACACAAAATAGATCGGGTCGTTCCGATACGTCTCTAGCGTGTAGTTTACTTCACTTATTCCGAATTGGAGAGAATTCCTCTACATTCATCCCAACTGCCCTCTCTACACAATCCCAGCTGCTCTCTCCACACCATTCCAGCTTCCCACTCTACATCCATCTCAGCTCCTCTCTCTATATCCATCCCAGCTCCTCTCTCTATATCCATCCCAGCTCCTCTCTACACCCATCCCAGCTGCCCTCTCTACACCCAACCCAGCTGCCCTCTCTAAATTCATCCCAGCTTCCCACTCTACACCCATCACAGATCCTCTTTCTCTACATCCATCTCAGCTCCTCTCTCTATATCCATTCCAGCTCCTATCTCTACACCCATCCCAGCTGACCTCTCTACACCCATCCCAGCCGTCCCCTCTCTCTAAACCCATCCCAGCTGCCCCGCCATCTCTGCACCCATCCCAGCTGCCCGACTTGATAACGTGTACTTGTTACTCCGTCACTGCCAAGTACAGTAAATGAGAAACCTATTTGTTTGTGAGCAAATGTGGCATGTTATGACGTGCAGCTTTGGCCATGGCAGTTCCCAACGCTTCCCCTGTATGACATCTACCGCGACTTTTTGTTTTCATATATACCAGATAACGTGTGTCGTCTTGACCTGTTGAGTAACGTTGGTCTCCTGTCTGCATTGCCAGTTTCATTATCTTAATGTGTCTGCGCTTAATGGTAACACTGCACGAATGGCAGACCAGTATTTAGAGTCCATGTTTGCAAATGTATATGAAGGACAGACAGTATTTATAGTCGATATTCCAAAATATAATGAAGGAAAGTACGTATTTAGGGTTGATATTCCAGAATTTTATGAAAAAAGTAAGATCTTAGAATCGATACTTTGAAAAGTGTATGAGGGAAGGTAAGTATTTATAGTCGAGACTTCCAAATGTGTATAAAAGAAGGACTTCCAAATGTGTATAAAAGAAGGTAAGAATTTAGAGTTGATAATTTCAAAAGATTGCCAGGAAAGGCCAGTCAATATTTCGAAATATCCTAAATGGCAGCTGGAAACATATGAGAAGCAAAGGCTGAAGGTTAACGGCACCATTTGTCGAGTGCCGATTGGTTTACACACAAATGAAGCTGCCACCATATCCGAAGTACCTGTCAAGGTCTGTAAAAGGGTCTTTTAGATTGCTTACCTAACATATTTCCTTTGCGTCTCTCACTTACCATATGCTCATTGCGTCTCACTTATATGTGCCCATTGCGTCTCTCACTTGCATGTGCCCATTGCGTCTCTCACTTAGCATATGCCTATTATATATTATATATTATGCCCATTGTATCTCTCACTTACCATATTATGCCCATTGCGTCTCTCACTTACATATGCCCATTACATCTCTCACTTACCATATGCCTATTGCGTCTCTCACTTACAATATGCCCATTACATCTCTCACTCACCCGTGTGTTGCCGGGGCCCATACGGGGGAGCAAAAATTAGTAACACTGTAAGAGGCGACTAAGGAGGATATGGTTCCGTCGCCCTGCTACTGAGTGAACGAACGAACGAACGAACGAACGAACGAACATCTTTATTTTCAGTGATGCGTGGTGCGACACTGTGAGCTGTGAGTTTTGCGTTGAATTCTTTTACATCTGTCCGCGGTTGTTTGTAGCGTGAACTGCATGTTTGGAACGATGGCGACCGGCTGTTGCTGGATTGACTGGTTTATCTTTTCGGCTTAAGAGTGCATTTTTCAGGAGACTCCTGAGAGTCACCGCTGGAGCTACGGAGTTCGTGCTTTGTGCGGCACTTTTGGCAGGTCGTCCTGTGAAAGAGCCCGAGCCATATGGGATAAAACTCGGGTCGATGAAGTCTTTCTGGTAACTACCGTTTCCATCGACGATGAACCGTATATTTCATGGAGGACTTTTGTGTTGGCATTCTGGCGGCGGCATTATGCACAGTGTACCTGTGCGGGCTGTTGGCTTGCGGATACTGCTGGCCTGTCCCCCGAGACCTGAGTGTCGGTGAGATCCCCTTATTATGTGACCGCTGCCTGTCCCCCGAGACCTGAGTGTCGGTGAGATCCTCTTATTATGTGACCGCTGGCCTGTCCCCCGAGACCTGAGTGTTGGTGAGATCCTCTTATTATGTGACCGCTGGCTGTCCCCCGAGTCCTGTGTGTCGGTGAGATCTTCTGATTATGTGACCGCTGGCCTGTCCCCCGAGACCTGAGTGTCGGTGAGATCTTCTGATTATGTGACCGCTGCCTGTCCCCCGAGTCCTGTGTGTCGGTAAGATCTTCTGATTATGTGACCGCTGGCCTGTCCCCCGAGACCTGAGTGTCGGTGAGATCTTCTGATTATGTGACCGCTGCCTGTCCCCCTAGACCTGTGTGTCGGTGAGATCTTCTGATTATGTGACCGCTGGCCTGTCCCCCGAGACCTGAGTGTCGGTAAGATCTTCTTATTATGTGACCGCTGGCTGTCCCCCGAGACCTGAGTGTCGGTGAGATCTTCTGATTATGTGACCGCTGGCTGTCCCCCGAGTCCTGTGTGTCGGTCAGATCCTCTTATTATGTGACCGCTGGCTGTCCCCCGAGTCCTGTGTGTCGGTGAGATCCCTTTATTATGTGACCGCTGGCTGTACCCCGAGTCCTGTGTGTCGGTGAGATCCCCTTATTATGTGACCGCTGGCTGTCCCCCCGAGTCCTGAGTGTCGGTGACATCCCCTTATTATGTGACCGCTGGCTGTCCCCCGAGACCTGAGTGTCGGTGAGATCTTCTGATTATGTGACCGCTGGCCTGTCCCCCGAAACCTGAGTGTCGGTGAGATCCCTTTATTATGTGACCGCTGGCCTGTCCCCCGAGACCTGAGTGTCGGAGAGATCCTCTGATTATTCACTGCAGCGTCATTCTCTCCAGGTCATGTTGATTAATCTGTTCTAATGCACAATACACACGAGTCACTATAATAATGTGAACTTAACTATGTAAAAGGACGTTTGCATTATTTTTTTTTAAATTTCCAAACATTCAGGACCACCGGAAGTCATTAAATAGGATGAACATGGTCAAACATTCACGATATGAGGATAGTGTTCAGGATGAATATGTCCAAACATTCATGATATGAGGATAGTGTTGAGAGTGAATATTTCCAAACATTTAGGATATTAGGATAGTTTTTAGAGTGAATATTTCCAAAAATATTCATGATGGGAGGACAATGTTTAGGGTGAATATTTCTAAACATTCATTATAGAAGTATACTGTTTAGAATGAATATGTTCAAACACTGATGATAGAGGAATAGTGTCTATTTCCAAACGTTGATGGCCTCTTTTTCTGATGTTTGTAATAAAATGTCTTAGCCGATTGCAAAAGCGTTGTGTATGGTATCATATTCCACGGCTTATAAGTTTATAAGCATCGCATTGTCAGGAATAATAAATATTTACAAATATCACTCCGGTATGCACCTGCAGTACAAAAGGGCACACATTAGAAAGATCCTATTTTTTGGTATGACATGCGAAAAGTGTGGGCGGTCATTTTCACCATTTTATACAATCTTAAATCATGTCTGTATTTTTGTCTCGAGTATGTATTGTGGCCAAGACATGGGGGTATTTTGTTATTTTGTTACAAAGAACCAGTTTTAATATACGGCTGCGAATCTTGGACAATTAGCCATACGATATTAGCCGAAAAATCTCTGGAAGCGCTAAAGATGTTGTTTTATAGAAGAATGCTGAAAATTCATTGGACTGCCCATATGAGCAACAGGACGTTGTCGGATCCGTTTAGATTGATGGCTCAATCCCTAAGAGATAAAGGATGAAAAATCCTTTTTCCAAATGCGATCCTGCCCGTTTAATTAATTTAGCTGTACTGACTCAATTGTTTGAGACCAGAAGTAGAGTTTTAGAGAACCAAGGAATGCCTTCAGGAAATAACTGACAAAGTTGTATTCCCTTTTATACCCAAAATATCCTTTAAGTGGTTCCTTGCCTCTCCTCTACCAACTAATTAATTCTTTCTAGGGTAATTTAAAACAATTTGACTATGACAAGTAAAATACAATCAATACATGACATGACCTCAGTTTTTATGATTTAATAAACACAAATATGGATTTTGTAAATTGCATTCAAAATTACAATTTCCTGTCATAAAATAAGGACATATACATATATAGTAAATATACAGAATTGATGTGCCAATTATAAGGTAGATATTAAGTTATATTTTTCCCAGTGGCTTGTAATGCTAATCTTTTACTGGCCTGGATGATCTGGAAAAAAAAAGAACTGTCTACAATCAGGATTCTCAACTTCCAGGTTTGGGAATCACTCTGGCTATCATCAATTGTAGTATTAGTGTTTTGCGTAGTATAACATAAGTTGGCTCTTGGTTTTCCTTTCCATTGTTTGACAGGGAAATGTTTACATAAAGATTACCTCTCCTCTGAGACAAATGGAATGGTTGCAGGTAGATAAGTTTCTGCGCTACTCTATCAAGGGCATCACTCAACAATGTGCTCACTCAACAGGTGCTGCATTCAATCTTCACCAAGTCAGGTCTGGATAATGACCACTACCTGCAATTTTACCATCATACAATTCTAATTATATCATAAATATGACAATAGAAATGAAATGTAAGAGCCTAAGAACATAACCAGTGAAAACAATAAAAGGAATCTTGTTCTTAGAGACAATAACATAGAAGAAAGGTAGTCTTGGTGTTCCCAATTAGTATCACCAACATAGTTGTTTGCTCTCACTCCAATCTTCCACTATCAGGGGTTCAAGGTTTTAACTAGCAGATGTGCAGTTTCATCTTCACCTATGCCTGTCCTCAGGTCTACCGGTTAAGTCATACCTTGATTGATTTGGAATTTACAACTATGTCTCCTATCCCATTCTGTTCCTAGTTACTCTTCTTGTTCATCTTTTTCTATTCAAGAAAAAGGGTCTCATACATTAAGGGCTTTTAAAAATCAGTTTCCATTTCCATGAGTATTTGCTTATAAACAAGATAAGTACATTCTGGTATTATTATTGTATAGCATTCAGGTGTATTCTTCTTCATTAAATGCTTCAAGTGAGAAGATTTCTTCCATTCTCATGGATGTAATATTGATTATTATCATCATCATCATCATGGTTTTTATAATCATTGTAATTACAATCATTATCATTATTTTCATAATTATTACATTGTCATTACAATCATTATCATTATTATTATCATAATTATTACATTGTCATTACAATCATCATCATTATTATCATGCTTATGACATTAGAAATCATTACATTATTCTAACATTATCATCATAATCATTGTTACATCATTTTCATTAAATTAGTCATCATCATCATCTTTGTAGTACATTATTATCATTACACTAGACCATATGTGTTAACATGAACTACAAAGTGAGATTTTGCTTAAATTACAAACACAGATGCTGGTGCTATGCGTAATGTATGATATGGTTTGTGTCGTGCTTAGCGCACAAAACTAGAGAATAGGAATATGAATGATATTTTATACAAAGTGGTGTACTAAATTATATTTTAGTTTATGGGTTACCCCGAAGCATTTCTCTGGTGATAGGCATGGAGTTCCACATCAAAGTTGCCGGCTATCATGAGATTGACTGTTGGCTTATACTCCTTCTCTCTCAGCCTGTAACTTCACTCACTCACTCAAACTCCTCATGCATCAGTCAACATATCTATCTTTGCATGTGGGTTCAATTCACTCTCTCATACATCATTCATATGTATGGATGATCATTTCACTCAGTCTATAGACCCGACCCATTCATATTAGTATGGGTGATCATATAGGAATCATTCATCACACATACTTCATACTGGCATGTAAAGTGGGTACTTATATGATTTCCAAATGACAACATAACATGTTTACACCATTGACCTCACAATGAGATCTCACCCATTCATCAGACACAATCATATCTGTATGGATGACAATCATGCATATGTAGGTGCTTTACACAGAATACCTTCACAGATTCAACATGAATGACATTACAAGGGAAACTCATCCTTCAACCTAACTTATACTATTTCATTGATATTTAGTCATGCATGCTGAGGGTTTTATCAAATGATACATTCACATCTGTTTAACAATGATGAAATCACACATGAATCCTCACAGACATGTTATCAGCAATGACATAGTGATCATTGTGATCATTAGACATAATTATGATATTCTCAAAGGATACTGCCTCATGTGTAGCAATAATAAAATGCACAGGGGTCCCCCCTTATTCTCATAGATTTTTGTGATCTACTCAGTCTACATTCAGACATTATGAATCTTAACCATTCTACCATGCCGGTTGACTAAGTATTATTATTGTGTGGCACTAACATTAATTCCATATGTTTACAACATTGAAAATACATTTGACTCACCGCTATGGTGTTTTAACTCAACACACAAATTATGATACCTGTAGAACTCTTGTTGGTTGTCATAGATTTTTGTGATCTACTCAGTCTACATTCAGACATTATGAATCTTAACCATTCTACCATGCCGGTTGACTAAGTATTATTATTGTGTGGCACTAACATTAATTCCATATGTTTACAACATTGAAAATACATTTGACTCACCGTTATGGTGTTTTAACTCAACACACAAATTATGATACCTGTAGAACTCTTGTTGGTTGTCATGTGTTCATGAATTATAAAAAAATATTTGTTTGTCCATGTGCTCATGTCAAAAAGTAAATCTACTGACTTATGTGCTCCATCTACTTGACTATACACATTCCACTAAATTCTCTATTAGTGCTGGCACATGTAAACTAGATTTTAATCTTACCAGTGGGCCATATACATTATGTCCTTACCACTGTACTAAGAATTCTGAATTTCCTTAAGTCACTCTAATTCATTGTAGATTCAGTTTCATGCTGAAGAAATAAAATTTACAACATGTGACTAATGTTTATACATTAACTAAGTTGCTTAGCTGGGAGAAAATAAACACTGTAGTTTTCTCCTATTGTACAGTTTATCTTATGACTATTATAACTGAGTATAATATTATTTAGTCTAGTACTAGAATAAATTCTTTAAGAACTCACCATTCCAATCATTGTAGATTGAGTTGCTTAAGAAATAAATGTACAACATGGATTACTGTTTATACATTAAATCAGTTGTTTACTTTGGGAGAAAATACTTTTATCTATGTTTATTCTTAATGAATAGCTTATCTATAACTATAACCATTAATAATAATTAACTCCTTAAGAATTCACCACACGTGTTCACCGAGTCTACTTACCAACTCTTCTTCTAGGAAAAATAGGCTCACATTTAATCTAAGATTTAAAATAAATTATATTCACCTCATCAAAACACGACAGCTTCACAATGCGTGTCAACATTTGACATCACCAAGAAGTAAGGTCATAGAATTGGTTGTTTCCAAATACTGGCTGCTGGATGTATGGTCCTTCTTCACTTTAGACAATTTTCTCACTTAGTCTGGCGAGTTAAGAAGCTACCATTCTGCAGGCACATCTTAGTTTGTGACCAGTCGCTGTTTCGTTGGGACAATGAGGCCGGAAATCGATTGTAGCTGTTTATATCTCAGCTTTTTCCGTTTCATGTTTTTACTTTCCCGTGGACCATGAGTCCGTCCTTTAAAATATGGGATTGTAGTCATATAAAACAAACTTAGTATTTTTTTGGTGGTGAATTCTGATTTTGTCGTCCTGGAAATAATTAATGCGATGTTACGTTTTGTGAAAATATATCACAGACGTTTTAACGGAAGTTGGGTCGCAAAGACAACTCATCACAAACACCAGAAAGAGGCAGTCATCGTTTTTTTTTGGCAACGTCATGAGAAGACAAAATTTAGACCATGTTGTGACAACAGATATTTTTTTTTCAGACCGTGTCGCTTTGTGTTATAACGTGTTGGTATGGGAGCCGGTCGTTTAGAAAGCAATGGCAAACAAAAATATGTTTGCATGTTGACATTGCTGCCAACATAAGCATCTTTCAGCTGATTGTTGATTTCTTGGCAAGATTACGCTCAGTAGTTTGCCATTGCTTTCTGAGCGGCCGGCTCACATACCCCGTAAGTCACCGGCGCGATTCGAACCACTGCTGTTTCTCACCGTCGTCACGTTACTTACGAGAGTATACGAGATTACGGAGAAAAGTCGCTAACCTCTAGGCCAGGAAGCCGGCAATGGCAAACTACTAAACGTAAAATCTTGCCTAGTATATCAACAGCAGCTGAAAATAGCTGGTGTTGACTGCAACGTCCTGTAAGGGATATGTGCCATGAATTGGATTACGCGACACACAGCAAGCGTAGAAACTCTTGACACAGTTCAGAAACACAGCAAACGCGGCTAGCATTGGTGGGCGGAGCTAATGCGTCACGTGACGGCGCCCAGGCGAAAGCGAAAAGGCAGTGTGCTTGATTGTCAGTCTGAGCTGGGACGTGAGTCTAAGATGGTGAAGTTGAGACGGGCATGATGAGTGAGTTCCGGCTCTTGGCACTTGGGGGCATTACGTCCGTTTGAATGAATCACGGGAGAAGGTTTCGTCAGTGCAGTATTGAAGAGTAAACAGGACGAAAGAAATACAGTGAACTGCAAGTAATAAAAAAAAAAGAAAAAGTGAACACCATGTTTTGAAGACAACGAATGACCTTGTCGAAGGGTATCAAGATGGCTGCCATCGACAACAACAAATAAGCTCACGTCTCAGCCAAGCATCACGTTAGATGAATTGTGTGATGTATTACATCTGTGTATAGTTGCATATTTCTTCAAGAAAACAGAGTATGGCACTCAGCCACATAAAATGTCATTCGAGAGCCGTGTTCATGTGCTTCACGCACTATAGTGCTCCAATGAACTAATCTCAGTGTTAGATTGAAGAATATTTTTTTCAGATCCAGTTTCCAGTGCCACCAGTAGTATAATATGCACCTTTGACGCCACATTTTTGAGGATCACCATTTCTGAGGACCAAACTTTTACTGATTCCGGTTCAGCCCTAAAGGCAGTGAAGCTGATCCATACCATCTTTTAAAGAATCCTCAAGTGGAGCCAAGCATCTGGACCAAACCATCAAGGACACCGGAACTGAATTTATACAGGTTAAGCTATTTTCACTTAATTTGTATATGTGTCCTGCTTAGTATTCCAGAGTCAACAGGCACCCTTCCATCAATATGTTTACTCATCCTCATCATTAGTGGGAGGTTGGTGGGCTACTTTTGTAGTTATTTCATCATCACCCAAAAACACGTTCCGTTCAGTTGGCATTCGAAATTGACTTAGAATTTAAGTAAATTTTCGACTGCTAGCGAGAACTTTGTCTTGTTTGGTAACCTCGTCCAATATTTGTTGTTCTTTAACGTCATTAATGTATCTATTATTTGTGATTATTTTTCTCCACAGGTGTTATGTCATTTAGCTAAAACTTCTGATAGGTGTTATTGTTGTCCAGTGTTGTTATCATCATTGTAGTACAGCATTTTTACACCAGGTTCATCACAGTCGGCTTCGCCAGAGCAAGATCAGCAGCGACACTGATGCAGATATATTCTTGCTATTGAATCCCTTACCATTGTCAGCACAAATATTATCTGAAGACACTGATACAGTTAGTATCTACAATTATTGTGCATGGTTTCAGCTATAGGTTATTGACACAGATATAGTAGACAGGTACACAACCACAACATGTCTACATTAATAGATTTTGTAATACTTGGTGAGAAATTCTGTTTCACAGGCCTAGAACTTTTGACATGGGCAGAAAACAAACTCTCAGAATTTCGAAGTCAGATAACAGAAGACAGGGTAGCAGCTAAAGAACTTACAGAATCAGAAGAAAAACAAAGAGATAAAGAATTAGCTTTAGAAAGACAAAAGTTAGATCTTGAAGAAAAAAGACTACAATTTCAAATAGACAAGTTGAAGTTAGAGAAAGAGAAAATGAGGTTACCACTAGCACAAACAAACTACAACACAAATAAAGAAATATGTACAGAAGAGACCCAACCGAAAATAATAATAGGAGCTTCAGCAATATTGTCAAATCAGAAAAGCAACAATTCATCAAAGAGATACCACCAGTACAAGGACCATAATAGAGTTAAGCGACCATACCAACATAAACCAAACCAGCAAAGACCATACAACACATCAAAGAGAGGGATAATGATAGATTGCAACTATTGCAAACACCAACAGAGAGTACATGATATGTGTGACGGTAATCCAGACTATGAATCATACATAAATAATCTATCCTTAAAAATAATAGACAAACTATTAGACTATAAAACCAACATAAAATGTTATCTTTGCCATAGTTTTGGACATGATTTCAAGAGTTGTTGACTGAAACAAATGATGAAAGAGGCTAAAAGAACAGATGTCAAACCTAGTAAAAAGGAAGAACATGACCAAACCACAAGTAAATTGTCTATAGCTACAAACAACAGATTGATATCCCGGTAAATAGTCAAAGAATGCCTACACAACAGACAAATACGAACAACATGTGCAGTGCAACTCTGAAAGTCAAAAAAGCATTTGTCAATGGCATACCAACCACATGCATAAGAAACACTTGAACATCGTTAGTGGGAGTAAACCAAAGGTTTGTTAGAAGGGAAGACTACACAGGTAATACAGTAAATTGTCGAACATTCAGGGGAACACTCGAAAAGTATCACACATCATGGATCGAAATCGACAGCCCATACAATACTGGCAAAATACAAGCAGCAATGCTAACAAACCCGTACGCTGGACTAATGCTAGGTAACATACCTGGAATAAAAGATTGTACACAAGAAGAGATTCAAGCATGGGAAATAAAAACCACTACATCTGCTACAACAATAGTTCAGCAAGAAAAAAATAAAGAACAAGATAAAGTAGTCATAGTGCAGAGTAACCACATAGACAATGATAATTCAGACATATTACCAGACATACTACCAGACAAACAGACGAAGGAAACACAAATAACGTTGTTTATATAAAACCAACCTGGGAAAACAGAAATCCCTCAAAGTTACCAAACTTACGATATACTGAAACAGACACACTAATAAAACAATGGCACCAGCAAAAAGTTCCTCAAGATCAGATTGATAAACTGGTAAGAGATATTAAAATAAGAAACTGGAATAGATATTAGAAATGTATAGGATTGACAGAAGGAAAAAGGAAAGACAAGACACAAAAGATTATTAAACTTACAGACGATAGTCTCAGTCAACCCACATGTGATGCTAGAAATCAATCTGGAAAATCTGCTGATACATCTTCTGATGAAGATTTCGATCACAATAAATATATATAACAGCATATATTTCACAATGAAACACCCTAGTCTTGTGATATGTAGATAGAAGATAGATATTTTAGTGTATATATAATTTTTTTTTAAACAGAATGAATGCTTGGTTATGATAGTATTGGTTGAATGAACATACTGTGATAAAACCACCAAATGTCAGAATAATAACATTAACTACAGCTCTCATATAAAGGAGCTAAAGTGATATGACAGATGGTCCAACTCATGCCATCATGATATTATATTATGATCAGATGTCAAATGAAGTTAAAGTGATACTTCTACTTCATTCTTATGTTGATATCTATGAAATGTCATGCAAATATGTAAACCATTAATATAAATAGCAAAGAACAGCATTGCCAATGGACATCACCTGTAAATCACCTCATAGCCAGGGTGCTTGCTGAATCAACTGAACAGCACTCTGAATTGCTAACCAGGACATTGGCATGTCAATGGAAACAGCTTAAAAGTACTATTATCTCTGTATTAATACTTGTTGTATATACTTATGTAATAGATACGTAAATCCCACTATGTTATTATTCTCAGACAGTATTAGAGTATCTGAAGCTGAATGGAGATTAAGAATGCAGCTGCAGATAGAAGTCCTACACCACTTGAGCATTAGATGAGCACTATGCAAGTCCATAGACCACCAGACTAGTTACAAGCCGCTGGTGAATGAATACAAGGTTGATCTACAACTCACGAGGGTCATCAAAGAGTCTACGTGTAACACAGGAGTTTAGAACTATAATTTGTATCAGTTCATCATCTTCAACATTTTTGGGAAACTATTATTTCCTTTGATGGTGTTATTATCATTTTATCATTTCATCCGTCATCACTATGATAATTGATGAATAGTTACATACACTGTTACAGATGTCCACAGATTTGAAGTTGTGTAGTCCTACTTGAAGTTATGATCTGATGAGAAGATCCACTACAGATGGTACGATAGACATATATGAGTTTGCTACTTGTCTCTACAGCACAATAACTATATGTTGCAAACAGAGTGACTACAAGTCCAATGGTATGACACATGTGGTTACATTTGAAACATAATGTGCAAACTGAGGCAAATGGTAAAGCACAGAATGATCATAAGTCCACAGAACTTATGAAACAACAAAAAGTAGAAATGTAAATTTGAGAGAAACCAAATAAGGGCAATGCACATTTGAGAGAAACCAAACAGGTACACATTTGCATAAATGTTTTAAACCAGAAAAGTGCAAATGAAAACAAACTCGTTGTATATAGATGTTGTATTACTTTATTGCTTCAGTGTACAGGGATGATAAATGGTAGAACATGTATACATAGGATGGAATATAATTCGCATTCATTTACTATGAGACAATGTGTATACATGATATGGATATAGTATTAGTATGCATGGGTTTTACAGAACACGTATGCACTGTAGGGATAGGATGATTCAGTGAGGTAAATGTCTTATTGCCAAAGGCATAGTTGAAAATGGCAAAGGTATAAGCTGCATAAAGAAGTGGTATAGAACAAACACAAAACCAATATCGCCATAACATCCATGGGCAATGATAGCTACCAGACAGAGACCAGGTAAACATACCCCAAACTAGAAATACCTAGCGAAAAGTACTGAAGAGAGACACTACAAGCATTATAGCAGCACCAAGGTCAAAGACAACTCATTAACGTCAAAGTCAAAGCAAGAGCAATCCATTGATACAAGAAGGGACAGTGAAAGCCATAGTTCATAATCACACACATATACCTTGCTCAGAGCCTGGGGCTTGGATTGAGTGGGATGCTCATGTATAGTACATGATTGAGGAGCTGCTATGGATGTTTGATGAAACATTGGATCCTACGTCAGACTAGATCACATAACCTCTGAACTTGAAAAGGAGGCTGTGACTACACGGAAGTCTAGGTGTAGACGGGTTGCCGTGTCCGCATAATATATATATTATTTTTGTTTCTGTGATGTTGATTATTGATGAAAACTTGCCACGAGTCTAAATCAATTATGGAAGAGATAGGCTCATATGTATTGACAACAGACGTACAGATATGTGCGAATATTGAGAGAGACCAAAGCGTGCGACCATGAGTCCACTAAAGAGTAGTGGGTACGTATCCAACTCATGTCAAGAAGTAGAAGACTGAGTAAAGGTAGTAAAAATGTTTACAACATTAAAAAAGGGGGGAGGGTATATTGCCATGAATTGTATTTCGTGACACACAGCAAGCGTAGAAACTCTTGGCACAGTTCAGAAACACAGCAAACGCGGCTAGCATTGGTGGGCGGAGCTAATGCGTCACGTGACGGCGCCCAGGCGAAAGCGAAAAGGCAGTGTGCTTGATTGTCAGTCTGAGCTGGGACGTGAGTCTAAGATGGTAAAGTTAAGAAAGTTCTGTGTTTGAAAACGTTTACGCTGGTCGCAGTTATGAAAGTCACAGAAAACCATGAAGAAGTGTTTGTGATTCAGACAACTCGGAGGGAAGAAGCAGTACAATGAATTAACCGACTGCCAATGGCCCAGTACATGTCGATCGGCTGTGGCGAGGGAGCTGACCTCGTTTTCTAAACACAGTGAATGGCGACGAGGAAAACACTCCGTGACTCGTTGGGCATTTGGGTACTGTAAGTAGCTATAGACTATTAGTAACAGTGGGTATTTACTTGTGTAACTTGTGTATTCTGTATGATGCCACAGCAACAAGGAATAAACACCGATTAGTGGTAATATGCGCACTATTGCGAGACAGTTGGTGGGAAGGTCATGCCCAGGACACTGAAAGGCTAGATGCTTGTGGGGTATGATGGCGACCACGGTAAGGACTGGAAGGCAATAAAGTGTGCATGTACTCTGAGGACGCGTTATTGACTTATGTTGTGTGCATGAAAGATGCATACAGGGAGCAAGCGAGCCTGTTGTGATAATTCTAAAGTCTTCCAAACCCTAGACACGAAACCAAGAGGTCGGGCATGATGAGTGAGTTCCGGCTCTTGGCAATATGCAACATTAAAAGAGAAGAAAATTGTGACACCTGGAAAGATTTACGGAATGAGAGATAGAGGTCGCCAGCTTGAGAAGATTCTTGACAGTCTTGTCAACACACGAACTGATCCATGACGTCGGAGATCACAATGTGTGGAGAGGCTCACCCCAGCCGGCAAGGCTTTGTATGAATTTTTCCGTAAACCTTGTCACCAATTTTTCAGGATTATTATTTAAAAAAAAAAAAGATACCGCACGTGTTCAGTTATATACAGTTCACACTCTCACACTTTTAGAAACAGCGACATTAGCACACATTCTCATACCAACACTATTACAACTCTACTCAGATTCACACATACACACTCTGAAATACACGCATGCTTTCAAAAATAGGCAAATACATCACACTGAGGCAGTGTAATAATGTATTAGCAGCGTGTATTTTCCACTGCGCCCTGTTTGAGAAATATCTATTTCGTGGAAGTGGTGTAGTCCCTCATACATCATAGTTATTTCCCTAGAATGCCTATTGTTTGTCCCCACACCACACGTCTTCATCTATGTCCTAAAGAATTCCTTTCACCAAGTCAATGCGAACGCTACAGAAATAAACCACGCAAGCCTTCCACATGGCAATACTGGCACCAGTGGCTTGCTCATAAAGAAGGGGTGTTCTCCTACATTACGTTTAGTACAACTAGGAGCATGTTTTTTTTTTATTTCCATGCCGTAGGCTAGTTTGTAGACACTCGCCTTCCGGCTCTGTGGCCATATGTTTCAAATCCACATAAGGGTGGATCTTAATAATTGACATGGTCAAAAAGAACAACAATAATAACAACAGCACATACAACCACAATAATAACAATAACAAAAAACATCAAGAATAATAACAACAGCAAAAACAACAAAAATTATAACAACGGCAAAAAACAACAGCAATAATAATAACAACAACAACACAATAAGCAATAATAACAACAGCAAAAACATCAACAATAGATAACAACAGCAAAAACAACAACAACAGCAAAAACAACAGCAATAATAATAACAACAAAAGCATCAACCATAATAACAACAGCAAAACCATCAACAATATATAATAACAGCAAAAACGTCAACAATATATAACAACAGCAAAAATATCAACAATAATAACAACATGAAAACCAACAACAATAATCACAACAAAAACCCTCAGCAAAAACTTGCAGTGGGTATAGGAAGTGATATGACCAGCACATCTGTCTAGGTCTGAGTGCATGGATAAATAGGGACCCATCGAACCATCATTGTGTTTTAACGGTTTCACTAACGCGCCTATTGTGCTATATTTCACAGCCCACAAAACTCGTGCTGCTATTAGCTATTTTCTCTCTTCTTTTTTCCTCAAACACAAAAAAAATGGGTCAGTGTCATTCTGGTTCCCACCAAGATCAATTGAAATTCAGCGTGCTACTTCTATTAAAATTCAGCATCTATGTGTGGTCCACCCTAAGTCTGGTGAATGCGTGGAAACGAGGCCTGGGAGAATTCCGATGATTAATTTCGTTTCGACTCTAGACTAACCCGAGCCACAGATGAAAGGCTACGGTCAAGATGTGATCTATTCCTTATTCGCGAGCCCCGTTAAAGTAATTTACGTCCGGCTTTCTCCTGGGCACACATGGGCTGAGCATGTGTATTCACAGGTTGCTTACCTCGGATGTGACCTGGGTTCATGACTCAAGAGTGATATGATTTGTTTCTCCTCCCCTTCGGCCCTGTGACGGCCCAGGACTTTTAAACTAGGTACTGAATAATTTGCATGATAAACAACAAGTAAAGGACCCGTTCTGTGAGTCTGGAGGCGGGTCGGACATATGGTGCTCACTCCACAGTGTTGTGCATCAGTCGACACTCAGTGGAAGATGTGCTCCATGTCACTCCGCCAGCCTTTACTTCCTCAGACATGACCTGATATTTTAGGATGGGTCACCTGGGAGCGAATTCGAACTCACGACCACAAAGCATGAAGGCAAACGTGCTAGCCACAACGCTGCTGATGCCACCATTTGTATAAATGTGTGTGTGTGTGTGTTTTTTTTTTTTTTTTTTTTTTTGGGGGGGGGGGGGGGAGATCTGATTAGCAAATGTGAACGTTATCTGGATATGCTGCGACATCAGATGCATCAAGGCCGAATACTCTACGCGTTAGAATAATTGTCTGTTGCCATGTTATAATTAGGAGCCTCGATAATGATGTAGCCCACAGGTCTAGTGGCCATGGATTGTAATCTCCATATAGGTGAGCATTGTTTTACATTGGCATGGCTTCCCAGGTTGATCCAGCAGCAAAAGGCTTCCAGGACATGTCCTTGGAGGTAAAGGTAGGCGGTAAGTTATTGACCGCATCAGCCATATAGTGCCGTTTGGTCTGGTGTTGAAACAATATTTCAACTATGGTCAACTCACCTTCAAGGCAGAAGTTTATCATCCTATACTGTGTTACTCTACAAGGTGTTTTTCTTTCGTTGTTCTTTCTGTGTCATCTTTAGCATTGGCACTTCCCGTGACTATTAGGATGTTATTTTTATGTTCTGCAATATGTTGTAGTGTGTTATAACCTGCTGATGTGGAATGGCTCACCTCGCTTCAGAGGTCACAGATTGTAAGAATTGTATGGATGTTTTGCTCTGGCCATGCGGGAGTGTGGGGGAAATGAACAGGCTGATAGTCTGGCAGGGAATGCATCTCTTATTGGTCGATTATCTTTGGACAAGGGAGAGGTGGTCGTGTGGCTCTGTGACCAGACGGTGAAGGTGGAGGAACAGACTGAGAACCCGTATATGCAAATGATGAGATGGCGGGGGACTGACAGGGGTTCTGGTAGAATCTCAAAACTGAGAGGGAAGAACAGAAGAACTATCAATCTAATAGCGGTGGGAACGATTAGTAGTGTGACTCTTTGCTGGCTGTTGAACGAGGGGACGGAGCGGAAATGATAATGTCCTGAGTGCAGTGATGTCGGTTCTTAGCTCAACTCAAGTCAACTCAACTCAGTTTATCCTCTTCCGCCGTTGTTGTTGGTGCGTATACTTGTAGGGGCGTGCTATTCCCTGGCTTTCTTACAAACTGGCTGGTTCTGCACAGCTAGGTGGGGCATTGGTGCACGATAAGACAGATGTGGTCTGGGCTCTGTATGATTCTATGTATGGAGTGCAGGAACAGACACACCATCATTGCCTAGCGAGAACGGTGCGGCAGAGAGTGACCCGGAGATCTGGCTCACACTCAGTTCTCAGAGGAAAGGCCAAATGGCCACATAACCACATTGCAACTAGTATCATTGATATTGAAGTTGTTGAAGACGAGGATGGCATACGTATGTGTTACGATGTCGGTTCTAAACTCAACTAAATCCTGATGCTGTTACAGCTATTTACGTTACTAATTCTATCACGGATGATATAACAAAGAATTGTGCGTAACTTAGATGCATCCACGTACACTGCCCTGTTTTTCTAAACTAGAATATGTAAATGTGCGCTTACTCTGTGTATAAAATGATCTTGTCTTCGCCACATATTCTCAGAAATTCTCGTTTTTTATTTTGTGTGTGGTTATTTTCAACGTGTCTACCTTGCTGATTATTCAGTGTACTGTCTCTTCATGGTTGCTCTGATATTTCATGTGCTTGTTTTCAGTTTTCCGTTAAACTTGACACATGATCGTTTATTGACAAAGACAGTCAGGAAATGACAAATTCATCGTCACAGTTGTTGGCATCATTCCCTGAGGCACACTCTTCTCCGCTGTTTAGATAGGACCCTCCATGTCCTGGGCGTCTTGCCAGCGAATCTGTGGGTCTAGTTCCGTGTTCTCCCTGATATAGTTGTCTAGGCAATGTAAAGAAGTTTGTTTAGTCTGCTATTGTTTTCCTTCTCGACAGCGACAATATTGGTCGATGGCAGTATCCATTGTTTGTGTAAGGATAGCCTGCATTTCTTGTTAGCTGCATATCAATAACATGTTGTCGCAGTCAATCCTGTCATATTTGGCTGTTTATGATTTTTTGACAAATTTATGTTCTGTAGTTTGCCATTGCTTTCTGAACGACCGGCACTCATACCATAGTATGAAAAACCAACGCAAGGCGGTCTGCTTCCAAATCGACAGTAGCTCTTTTCGAACGATGTATGTGGTTTAGGAATTGCGGCAGAACCTCGCTCCCACAACAACCTTCCTGAAAACTGCTCATTCACGTGCAAGATGTCCCACGTCCGATACACCCATCTGGAGATCATCCGCCACATCCTGCACCCATCTTCTCTTTGGCCTTCCTCTTCCTCTCTTCCCAGGCATATACCCCTCCATTATTATTCTCTCCAAACTTTCGTGACGTTTCAAGTGAGAAAAATATATCAATTTTCTTTGTTGTATCGTCTCTAATAGCCAACCCGCTTCAATATTCAGCTCTTGAAGTATGGATGAATTTGTTCGTTTCTTTACCCAAGATATTCTTAGAACCCATCTATAACATTTGTATTCAAAGGCATTTACGCGCTGCTCGGATTGTTTTGTAAATGTCCTGGTCTGACATGCGTATGTTGCAATGGGAAAGATGCATGCTCCTAAATATCTAATTTTTCTAGTTCTGTCTGTCCCACTCCATAATGTATGCAATTGTTTTAATCTTTGAAGAGCATTTGACAGTCGTCGTTTAATTTCTTTCATTAAGTCACCGTTGTTGGTAATCAATGATCCAAGATATTCGAAATTTTGCACCACCTCCGATCTTTCCTCATTAACATATATTTATTTCTCCATAGTAGTTTTATCTGTATGCATTATCTTTGTATTTGTTAACTATTATTAAATTTTGTCTTGGTTATGTCTGTTTTGTCCATGATGTGTGTGCCAAAATCTGGTGTTTATTAAGTTAACCGAAAACAGAAGGAGACGAGTGTTTGCAAATAAGCTAGGAAAGCTCCCGGGTTTATTTCGTTCAAGTATACAGTCGACAGCCGGTCTCTCTGGCTGTGGGGTTACAACACTTTCTCTCTGTAATCCCGTTTATCACGCAGAGTCTCGCAGCGGAGCGAGAACTGAGGTGGTTCGACCCCCGCTCGTGACTTGCGGATACTGAGACGGCCGCTCAGAAAGCAATGGCAAACTACTGAGCGTAATCTTGCCAAGAGATCAACAGACAGCTGAAAGATGCTGCTGTTGACAGCTAAGTCCTGTAAAAGGATACGCAAAAAAAAAAAAAAAAAAAAAATACAGTCGACAACTGGAAAATCCCCCTGATACTGTGAGAAGAGAGATTTGTCGTTTATCGATAACAGTGCGGCAACCAAATATTGAAATTTGCAAGTTAGCATCAGCCACGAAGCTAACACGTCGTAACTTGCGCATTATCAATGGAAACAAACGTTGTAAGTGATACTTTGTTTCCTCTTGTAGATTAAAATGTTTACATGTTTGTTATTTCACATAATGTTTATAATTGTTTCACTTAGTTTTTATATTTGTTTATTCAACGATTCAGTAATTTTAATTTAAAGCCGTGATTAATATTATACGTCTCATTTTCTACATACAAATGTGTACTTATCTTCTATTTTCTAATTAACGATGTGTGGTCCAATCACTATTCTTAGAGTAGTTTTGTACATATAGAGGCTTTCCAGTCTGTGACGTATTCCCAGTTGTATCCTACTCTATGTAGAAATGTTAACTTCTTTGAATGCGCGTCAGTGTATATTATTGTTTGACGGCTTATAGACAACACGTCTCATGTTATTTCTGCTCGGAAATTGATTAATTATGCTCCTTTATTTAACCATGACTCCGTTATTTATCTATCTTCAGTTCCCACGTTTGTCATTTCGATACCCTTGATATATCATATTTACCTCTCGTCAGTCCTATGTGTGCCATTTATTTTCCCCCGAGTCTGTCATTTGCCTCTTTTTAGTTCTCGCGTGTCTTTTCGTTACCCCTAAGTCTGCCATTTACCTCTCGTCAGTCCCATGTGTGCCTTTTATTTTCCCCCAAGTTTGTCATTTACCTCTCTTCAGTTCCCGCGTGCGTCGTTTCGTTACCCTTGATACGCCATTTACCTCTCCTCAGCTCCCGTCAAGCTTGCCATTTCATGACCACCGAGTCTGTCATCTACCTCTGCCCAGGTCCCGCCTGTGTCATTTCTCCGCCACCAAAAAGTGAACATTGTCGGAGGATCAGTGATGGCCAGACACAACACGTCTACTCCACCTGGCTAACCATATTCTCATGACATTCAGAAATAAACTTTGCTTTCGGAGTTTTTACATTTATCAAACTAAGGGAAATGGAAATAATTGAAAGGTGAGTTGTCACAATTTATTCCTAAATTGTTTAGTCCTTATAAATGTGTGCTCAAAAAGATGACGCGTCGCGATAGCTTCTCCATTGTTATTAGTCTAGAATAGTTATTGGAATTGGCAGATGTTTATTACCTCAGTTGTCATGACAGACTAGTTAACAAGACGATGTCTACGCTTATAATGTCTTATTTAGTCCTGAATGTTATTTGCTACCTACACGTAACTATATGTGTAGAAAGTGACACTTATTGCAGACTTTATGTGTTGATATTCGACATTCTTTCTCGTCAGAAATGCAATGGACATATGGGCCTGCCCCATACTTTCAGCGACCAATCCGGACTCGAAGAGTGACGTGGTCAATATCCCTCCTACCACCTTTACTTCCCTAAATATTTCCTGGTACGCATTTGATACGGATTGATTTCGTTATCTATCAAACAGAACATTATTATTCTGAATGTGTATACAGTTGGCAAATTTCAAAAACGTTAATGCGGTTCCGCGTGTCCTAATGGGTAAGTGCGCGTGTTCGTAAACATCCGGTGTGCTGATGCCTATGTAATCGGTTCAAACACCCCCCCCCCCCTTTCCCCCAGGACAGCTGGACTAAAATGTTGACCTATCGTCCTTGACTTGCGGACGTAAATTGCAAGCACCTCTGAAGTTGGGGTGGGTTTGCCTGAAGGCGAGGGACACTGTTAATAGAGAAAGCTAATCCACACGCAAAATTCAGTCCAGCACTACTATAATTAGTGTGTATGGACTATGCTTGAGTTTAAAGCGAGCGACCGAAAAGAACAAGAAAACAATAATTTATACAAAACAATACACACAGTTTGAATCAGGCAAGTTCGTTACTTGACCAATGCTTTAAGCTGCCGGAATTAGACAGGCAGGGAATGAAAGACCAATGCCAAGGTTTTAAATGGATCAGCGACTTGCAGAAGTGTTATATTTGTGACGTGTACTACTAAGACAAACATTGACAGATTCTAATCTACCAAGTTAAACCTCAATGGTAGTGCTTTATTTCGGATTTAACAATATTCCTTAGAGTGTATGTATCATTTGTGTGACGCACATCTAAAATGCCGTGTCATCTGTGTGACGCACATCTAAAATGCCGTATCATCTGTGTGGTGCGCATCTTAAATACCATGTCATCTAGGTCATGCACATCTAAAATAGTGTATATCTACATCTCATGTAGCCAGTTTCTTCTCTATGTGTTTGTCTTTCATCTTGAAATGGAGCATACCTCGTCAACTATCACTTTCTTTTAACTTTCTGACCTTGTTCATGTCTAGATGGATTTTGCTGAGCCACGTTATTTTCGGTATGCAGTAGCCAATCTCACACCAACCCTCCTGAGTGCCTTTTGCGCCACGCATGGCTGATTGCAGTGTTACAAGTTGTGCTTCCCTTCTGGGCCCTGGTACAGTAAGGAAGATGGTCAGTCCACACGTGATACCTGTATTTGTTTACAACAGTTTCGAATCCCGGCGTTGCTGCTTTACGTTTCAAATTACGTATGTCTAGAGTGGTATCTAAGTCTGCTTCTATCCTCTATTTTCTAAAGTGCTAATCAATACCAGCGAATGTATTATCCATGCTATTTGAATGATTTCAATGGTTCACAGACAACTGGTACACATGGTAACGCGTAGGACACATCTACTATGCGTGATCAATCAATCAATCAGGTGCCGTCTCCGCAATGAAGTTTGGCTGCAATGGGTCTTCAACACTGTCTGTCTCTCGCCCTGACTGTACATTCTGTCAGGCTGATGCTTGTCCATCTCTTGATGTTATCTTCTTACTTTATCGTTGTCTACCTCTTGCTCGCTTGCCCTCATCCTTGCCCTCAAGTATGGTTTTTATAAGAGTATCATGTCTTTTAACGTGGCCAAAATATTTCACTTGTCTCCTCTTTATTTCTTTCATCAGCTCTCTCTTCATTCCCAGTTTTTCTAGGACCCTCATTTTATTGTTTTTGTTTCCATGAAATACGACCTATTCATCTGTATATCAATATCTTCAGGACTTCTACGCGTCTTTCTAGTTGCTTGTTCAATGTCCAGGCTTCCGCGCTATACAGTAGCGTTGAATATACGTAGCATTTGACAATTCTCATTTTTAATGCGTTATTAAACTCTCTAGATGTTAATACTGATTTTATGCCGTTGAAAGCATTTTTGGCCATTCCTATTCTCTTTTTGATTTCCTTTTCACTTCTGCCATCATCTGTTATTACATACCAGGAGAACTTTTAATCAGATAGCGGTGGGAACGATTAGTAGTATGACTTTTTGCTGGCTGTTGAACGAGGGGACGGAGCACGTATGGGAATGTCCTGAGTGCAGTGATGTCGGTTCTTAACTCAACTCAACTCAACTGTTATTATATGTCCAAATAAGAGACACTTGTTACTAGTTCTAGTATCTGTCCATTTACCGTGATGTTCATTGATGACCTTTCCTTTTCACTGCTAATTATCATAGTTTTTGTTTTTTGGATGTTAATATCTAAGCCACATTCTGTTTACTTCTTCCACTAGGTCTTGCAACTCTTGCTCACTTTCTGCAAGTAACACGGTATCGTCAGCATATCTAAGATTGTTTATGATTCTTTCATTGATGTTAAGTCCAGGCATTTCAACTTGTTTAAAAAAAATTTATGTGTATAGGTTGAAGAGGCGTGGGGACAGTACACATCCCTGCCGTACTCCTCTTTTTATCTCTATAGGCGACGAATAGTTATTACCGCATCTAACAGACACCACTTGTTCCTAGTACAAGTTACTAATAAATCTGATGTCCTTTCCGTCTACTCCTATATCTTGACGGCACGTAATTAGTCGTTCATCTTGTACTCTATCAAAAGCTTTCTTGTAGTCTATAAAACAAACATATATAATTTTTTGAACTTCTATATAATTTTCAATTAGCATCCTCAAACAGATAATTGCTTCTCTGGTGCCGCTGTATTTGCGGAACCCAAATTTTTCTTCAGCTACTTCCTCATCTATTTTATGTTGAATTATTTCTTGTATGACCTTGAGTAGTATCTTAGTTATGTGGCTCATTAAGCTAATAGTTCTGTAATTCTCACACTTAACAGCCTTTGGCTTCTTCGGTAGTGTGATGAAAATGGATGTTTTCAAATCCTTGGGGATGTACCCAGTATATATATCATTACATAATTCTGTGATAATTTCAATGTCAAAGCTGGATAAGGATTTTATCATCTCTGTTGTTAACAGCCATTCCTTCTTTTATCTTTTTATAGCCTTTTCTACTTCAGCCGTTGATATTTTTGGTCCACCTTGAGTATTATACAATGTTGGTCTATTAACCTGTTGTCCCAAAATAAATCTTGTGTGTACTCCGTCCATCTTTTTATTATGTCTTCTTCTTCTTCTTCTTCTTCTTCTTCTTCTTCTTCTTCTTCTTCTTCTTCTTCTTCTTCTTCTTCTTCTTCTTCTTCTTCTTCTTCTTCTTCTTCTTCAGCGTTCCGAGCCATTGAGGTTCTTTGCTGCAGATACAATCCGTCTCCATTCGTCTCTCTGGTGGACTTTCTCTCGCCAGTCGTTGATTCCAAGTGCTTGTAGGTCTGTATATGTATTATCTCTCCCCCGTCTTCTTGGTCTACCTCGGGGTCTACGGTCATTTATTTCCTGAGTGTAAGCGAGTTTTTTTTTCCCCTATTGTCTTCCATTCTTTCTATATGCCCCAGCCATTGTAGTCTATTAGCCTTCATGATACCAGTGATTAGCGGGGACTTAAACAGATCATAAATGTCTTTGTTACTTCTTCTTCTTTTCCACTCTCCACTTTGTGTATCCCTAATGGGTCCAAAGATGCGTCTTAAAATTTTGTTCTCAAAGGTTTGTAGCAAGGCTTCTTCTCCTTTCGTTGTACTCCAGGTTTCAGAGCCATACAGCACAACTGGTCTGATCAGTGTTTTGTATATTGTGATTTTGGTGTTACGAGATAGCGCATTTGATTTTAGTAGATGTTGTAGTGCATAGTATATCTTATTTCCAGAGTTGATTCTAGTTTGTATTTCTTCCCTTATGATGTTGGAGCAGTTGAAGATTGTACCTAGGTATTTGTATGTTTCCGTTCTTTTAATGGCCATATTATCTATTTGTATGTGGCCAGAGTTTTTAGCCATTTCGTCTCTTGAAATTACCATATATTCTGTCTTATCTTGGTTGATAACCAGCCCCATCTGTTGGGCTTTTTCCTTTAAGTGAGTCAATATTTCCAATGTCTTTTGTTCACTTTGCCCTATAATATCTATATCATTTGCATAACCAAGCAGCTTGGATGTTCCCCCAATATCACATTCCTCCTTTACCTTCCTTACAACTTTCTCTAGAGCCAGATTGAAGAGTAGCGGCGATATTATTTATTTCAGTGTTATTAATTATAATTTCTCCATTTTTTTCTTCTGATACAACCGTTTCCTGTTATATTATTTTTCTTCTTTGTAAATCTTTTTATATGTTCATGTAATTCTTTCTGCAGCCACTCTTCTTTGGCAACTCTGCACATATGACGTATTTCTCTATCTATTACTATATACTCTAGAGTGTTCTTTACTTTCTTTCTTTGAGACGTTTTACTCAAGATTCCAAAATTGTTTTTTCTTATTAATCTTCACTGGCAAGGTGATAATCAGACACAAAATAAGCTTTAATATGTCATCGACCCCAGTGTTATATGTTCGAGATCCTCCAGTCTTTTGTAACCTACGATTGGTTGATACATAAAATAAGACAAACGAACTACAACCCATGGGTCTGATCAGACCAATTCGTGCAGTAATTGTTGTCCACATTGGATGTATGTGAGCACATGGTAATTACCACCATTTCGCACCATCTGCTGCCTCACAAGCTTAGTGTATGACCTATTTTCAATATTTTTCTCCTTTGCCTTTATTATATGCATGATCTTGTCTCTCCGTGCAATGTGATCAGCGACGACTTTCTCCCAAAGTGCAATATCAATGCCTGTAACAATAATTGTCCACACTCCTAATGTGTTATATTTATCTAAGTCTACGAAGAATGTGCATGGAACAAACCGTCACACAGCTCAGTCTTTCCAATACTTCAGTATTTGTGATTGTGTCTTGCCAATTAATATCAAGTATTCTTCGCAGACATCGTATATGAAAGCTGCTTAAACGTTTTTCTTGGTGTAAGTTGAATAGGCTTCATTGGCACAAAGAAGAGTACTAAGGGCACAAGCTTGGTAGACCAGTACCTTTGTTTTGGCAGCAATTGTTCTACTCTTCAAGATCCTTTATGTGAATCTGTTCATTGTTGTTGCTGCCTTACCATTCCTGATATTGGGATAATTTATTGATTACCTCTGATTCTGGATATGTGAAATGGCCAACTATCTTCACTGTTTCGTCAATAAAGTTTGATGGCACCCCATTTGCACCTGGTGTCATAATCTGTGCCTTCATTTTTGGTAATTGTTAAACCAAATTCATAACAAGCATTGGAAAATGTTGATAGTAGGCCATGTAATTCTTCCGCAGAGTTGGTCCTAATTGCAGCTTCGTCTTCAAAAAAAAAAAAAACTATCTGATCAGTACCACCTTTATTTTGGTCTTGACCTTCAATCTCTGAGCATTGTAGATGCCGCCATCTGAGCGTGAGTGAGTGTATATACCACCATCCTGATCACAGAAAGCATATTTCAATAGAAGTGAAAAGATATTTCAGAGAGGGTTGGGGAATGCCACAACCTTGCTTAACTACACACTTGAATAGAAACTCTTCTAAAGTTGGACAGTTCCGGACATATGGTTCTTATGTTCCAGGTTGCAAGCCGTAGCTTGAGGTTTCTATTTTTTTTCGGTTTAGTTCCTGGTGCATTTATTTTACAGCCTGCGAATCGGATTTTGTCCTAGTTCCAAGTACCCATTGAAGCAGGATCAGCACCCAATTGGCCGGGGGATGCTCAGCTTGAGACGCTGTAATTGTTCAGTGATACCTGTAGGTGTCTCCCACGGTTAGATGCATCCCTGTCTAGCATCCCTGCCTAGGTCAATTGACAAGGACGTTTAACCAGCATCTGTTGACTCTCGCTTTGATTCTGAGACCAGTTTGACCAGGGATCGTGTTATACCTCTAAACAGCACAAAGTCTGGTCTCAATTGTAGAGACCATGTATTGCTTATGCAGCGTGGTTCCGCTCTCGACTCGCCTAGTCTACTCTGGACGAAAGGTCACACTACTACACGTGGAACAAGACAAACTGCGGAAGCTGATTTATCAGCAAAGCAATGCTCTAACTGTCTGCCTGTCGGAGCTTTGATCTTAGACCAGTTGCCCACGAAGGCTTAGGATCTGGTCTGCCTTGCCATGAAATTTTTTCTTTAGGTTGCATTTCCTCACACCAGGATAAAGTTTGTACCTCCCAAGTGCTCTCCTTCGCCCGAAGCTACTGGCACAATGTGGGGTGTGGGGTTATACAGCGCCGCCCAACATTCGGCGCTAACAGAAAGCCGGTCATACCGTCTACTGTTATACGGTAGCTCAGTTATTTTTAACTAAAACCTGACAAAATCACAGCAATGATATGATATATAGGATCCCAATAGTAGTATGATATATATTACTACAATATCAATATCATACAGTTTCATATCAGTTTGGTGATTTCACTGTAACAATACATCAGACATAATATGTTTTACTTAAAACAAGAAATAATAAAGCGTGTTGTTTTTTTTCCCGCACCATATCGGTCAGCGCAGTTGATCATGTCCCGCCACATGTATTTCCCGTCCTGCTTATCGGCTCATTCAAACTAATTATCCTCATGTCACTCTGACACTCGCCGTATCCTGTCTGTCATTCTCGGTCGCTGTCACTCTGAACGTCCTTCAGTCTCTCTCTATTCATCGTATAACCACACACATTAATATTATTGTCGTGTTGTAATCATCAAACTCCTATTAATAAATCATAATGCAAGGACTGAGTTGAGTAGAAACCAGAAAATACAGTCGATAACAAAATGTATGCTAATATAATGCTGGCTGACTAACTTACCAGCCTGAGCTTCTCAGTGTTATGCCTGTACATTTCCGTCACTCCCAACTACCCACTTGAGAACCTTGCGTGTGGCACGGCCATAAATGTAGGCAAGAAGCTTTTCTCGTCTACATTATTGCCGTTTTTGGTTTAAAATGTGGCGAGCTTTCAGACGTTACATGATAGCCAATCAGTGGTCAGAACCATATCGGGTGGTACACCCATGCAGATGCATGTCTTCGAGTCTCTGTGAGTGGACACGCTAAGCGATCATAATGAGCTTAACCCCTAGGGATTGTTAAACACAATACTGTCTTCATTACCACCAGGTTAGTCATGGCGGAAACCGGTGCTGAAGTCGTCTGAACAGATTCCTCTACTATCCTGCCTTTAGCAGCATGTGTCTTCACCTTAGCATACACCAGCAACATTATGTGATACCCAGCTGTTCTTGAGCGCCTGTATGTTGTAGCTGTTTCTTGGACGTCTTCCTTTTCTTTCCGTATGTGCGTGTGTACGTGTCTCTATCCAGTGGCGTCACTGGGGTTGGTGTCACCCAGTGCGGTAAACTCTTGGTGTCACCCCTCTAGACTTTCACCATGGTCTTCTTCCGAGTGTTCCTGTACCATATATAATCGCATATAGTAATGTTTGTAAAATAAGTCAAAAAGTTAATAAGGACATAAGAAAGAAAACAAATTGAACAATATAACTTCAATACTTCAGGTAAAACATAAATAAAGAACTTCGACAAACTCGGACAAAGTTAAATTTTTGTTATTTAACATTAAAATTTCTAAAATTAACAATGAACGGTTATGAAACCCGACTAGACAGAGCTATGTCTGCTTTGTCAAATTTGCAATTTTTTTATTTTGGTGTCACCCCTTGATGGTGTCACCCGGTGCGGCCCGCGCCCCCCGCACCCCCCCCCCCCCTACTGTCTCTATCTGCCTGCCTGTCTCATAACATGGTACATTGCATTGTTTAAGTTTACCACATTCATTTCACAATGTTTATTTTTTCCTGTGTGAATGTAACATGCACAAACGATAATTTAAGAACGAAAGATGAGTGATTGGAAAGGCCGAATATGAGACGGGCCTGCTTGCCCAATCTGTTACCCTTTGACTATAAAGCTCGTTCGTTCGTTCGTTCTCTCCAGAGATTATTCTTCCTCGAGTTTTACTAGTAGATCGCGATTACTCATACTGCAACTAAGTAACATTACTGTTGCGGAAAACGATATCGGCTAAAGATAGTCTTGTGGTATATACTAAAACAGAGATGTGACGGGTTAGGTCTGTATCTAGTCTAGGCCTGAGAGGCGCTGTGGCCTAGTGGCTAAACACTCCACTGCTATTCGGTGGTCATGGGTTCAAATTCGTATCGGAACTGATCTTTTACATAGACATGAGCTGACAGGTCGACCCTGCCTGAACTGGCTGCCATGAAGTTTCATGGGAAGTAAACGCGTACAGGAGGACACTGATGGCATTATCCAGCGAGTGCCGAGAGGTGTGTACAAGTGTGAGTCTAGCACCGTATACCCAACACGCCTTAAGGTGTGTAATTATATACTTGTGCATTATTTTGTGTATAGACTAGGTCGCGTTGTCATCGATTGGATGATCAGTTCACAACCTAGTTATCTTTCCGCCCCAGACAATCGTCCTGTGAGGTGTAATCATTATCCAGTACCGATTTTATGAAGTTTGGTCAATCCCAAAATAGAACATTATATGTCATAAATTCAGCCCTTTAAGTCATTAAATTAATATAAAAATTAAATCATTAATTCGGCCTTAACAGTCACCCAAGCATAGAAAAACAACATATTGTAACGGAGTGTTTCGGGTTCACCTTGGGTAGTGAGAGTGAACCACAGCCGAGGTGTCTCTAGCACTCCCGTGTATTCTAGCCCCAGGGGTTGGACGAGCAGATACACTTTTTTTTCTCTGTGGTTGATCTCAGGTTATTTAGTTACGTCTACACACCCCTCCAGATTCTAGACCCCCACTAACTACCTACACCTGTTGAACAATGAACACTTAGGCATCGTCCGAGACCACACTCAATCATTATACAAAGAGCAAGTCAACTTACATAAAGTTTATTCTACCCTTGAGAATATAGAACTGAAATGAACATCCTGATAGAAGAATCTATTTACACAAATAGAAGATAGAGTAGAGACAGAATTAGAGATGTAGGTGTCTTCATCGAGTTGAGAAGTAGAGTAGATGCAGATGTCCCGTCCAGTCGGTCCGCCACTCACCCGGCTTCCTTCCAGTGAGATGACTAGAACCTTGGAGACCACTCCGTCTCCCGAACGTGGAACCACAACAATCGAGTCACTGCTGGACCACACTTCACTGGACCAACTGCATCTATAACACTCCCACGGAGTCACTGGTAATACAGTTCTCGAACACTACCGAGTGGGAGACAATCTTCCTGGACTTGGCTCCAAGTATTGGTTACTTCGATGAACTAAATAGTCTCTGAACAACCGAATGGTCTGCCACTCATAGCACAGTCCCACTGCAGAACCGATATGGCATTGACCAATTCAATGGTCTCTTACAGTCACACTTTGTAGGATCAGATATGGCTACTGAAAAGTTACTGAGTCCTTCTAGAACACAGTTGATAATCTGGATACGGTAACAGTACATGAATAGAATCAGACATCTATTTTACGGAAACAATTCAGGTTGGACTATAATCCCTAGTCCCTTCCACCGGATTACACTTGACACACGTCAATGCTGGTGTAGTTCTTCTCAAGACCTGCCACTCGAGCTGTCCAAAGAACCATTCAAGTGTCTGAAGATTAGTTACTTCTGCGTTTAGGCAGAACCCCCGTCAAACCAGACGGACCGGTGTTCCCTGTCGAGCCTGATTACTCAACATGCTGAAATGTTCCTGGCAAAAACAGAGTATCTTCTATTTTAAACGATCACAAACCATCACTTCGCACACGTGCACCTTCAGGGCAGTTGTATGTCTTGAAGCAACCTTCACGCATGGTGAATCACCTTGGGTACCTGGTGTGATGGAGTCTGGCGTGATAAGTAAAGAACTGAACCCTTCGCTCTGTCACACGAAGTGGTTTTCTGCCAACAACAATTATAGTTGACTGGTTCCTCAACAGGCAAACTCCTGAAAAGGAAGAGCGACCGGTGAGAGTATACTGGCCCAAACATTAGTTCACATGCATCCTACCAATAACTACTCAACTCTCAGTCATGCTAGTTAGTTATCCGTATAACCAAAGCATTATCTCTATATGGAGAGTAGTCAAGCATGGGTTCACAAATGTCAGCTGGCCTCACAGAACAGCCCGTCAAACCGAGCAAGAAATCAGAATGACGAGTCTGATCATTGGTCTCACCTATCCCTAATCATCTACCAGTCGTCGCTAACGTCAGTAATGATACAAGGCTGTTATTGTTCTAATTTAATCGAACTAAACAAATAGGTAAAGAGTCCCTAGACTCGTTCCTAACATCATCAATGTACATTAAGAAACATAAACTTGATCAATATACCATCCCTCGGGATATAGGAATAGTACATGATCACATCCCATATGTACACAATCCTGTTTGCTGGTGGGACCACCTGCCCACGCCACAGCAAACTCTTCTTATCAGACTCTGCCTTAGAGTCAAGAAGCCTTCTTGAGAATACATGTCCCCCCCCCCCCCCCATGTTCCAAGGGTACTGTTCCAGTTCTGTCCTCCCAAGTGGTTTAGCCTTGGCCTGGACTGAACTTCATCGTTGGCTTGGTCTACCAACACATACTTTCATAACTTGCTTTCACATCCCCCATATTCGATATTTCCCCAGTCTCATACAGCCTCCTGCATCCTTCCATACTTCCAGCACCTTAGCATTCACTCGCACTAGCGCCAGTATGAAAGAAACAGGATAGCTTAGACAAGATTTCAGAACGCATATTTACATCGCGACGGCACGCAGTGTTATCACGCGTCGAGCTATTCGGCGTTCGGAATTACCCCAGGAAGTATCATGAACTAATATATATACACAATGTCACATCATATATATATATATATATATATATATAGATATAGCACCAAAGCCACTTACCTTTCCACAGAAATCCGCTGTTCCACACAATGAATTCACTATTAAGTTTTTACCCAATAGTTACAGCATTCCTGGTGGCACAGAACTAAGTTCTTCCTTTACTTAGTAACTAAGCACAATTTTGTCTGAATCTCCACCTACCAACTTACCTGGTTTTCTAACCGTTCTTCTGGCTTCAGCAACTGACTGACATAATCTAAGTTTCCATCCGGCACAAGTAACTAGGTTTTATTCTAACACAGCAACCTAATAGATGCAGCGATTGGCAATATATGGTACATATATTTGGAACCCAAATCGCCCACATCACATTACGGCGTTCCTAACAGCTGATTCGCGAGCACACGGTAAACAAACCCACGATTAATTGTCACCTGCGTTATCGATCGGTTTGCTAATTAGTATGCAAGGACATCCGCATAGGTAATGAGGTTAGAACAATGGCGTGTGGAACACACGTACAAAGTTAAATGATTTAAACAAATATCTACCTGGATGGTGAAACCAGCTCTCCAGTCAGCTCCCGAACTGTTCAAGGGCTTCTCAGCTTCCTTTTCATAACAGTCAGCCGAATCATGGTTGAGGTGAGACGCAACACAAAAATGGCTCACATTCAGGCCAGCGTCTGTTCTCTTCGAACAAAAGTAAGTGAATGACTGCTGTAGCCAATTTCCCGCTTCGTGCCAACTCAATGCGCACAAGAAGCGAGTGCTTCTTGAGAAAAGATACTTTCTCGGGAAAACGTCATTCCCCGCCTAGAGTTTCTAGATCTCTCTGCACGGGAAGTTAGAGCGATACCCAGCATCACGGGTTACTCGAATTCCGGTGTTTCGAGACGATTCTAGATAATAAGTCCTCCATCGGCTTCCCTCAGTCTATTTTTAGCTGGGAAAGTCCCCGATGACGCGCCAAAATAGTGCGGTATCTTGACGACCCAAGACAGATAAACGCGTTTCGTCACATAGGCCCCCACTTTAAGAGGATCGACCCCGTCGTTCCACTTCTACGCAGAAGCTGTCTATGTCGTTCGTTCTTCCTTCTAAGAGACCGGATGGCGGGTGAGGAAGTCTAACCCGTCAATATTGTATAGAATACTTTTACCACATTCGGTGGGGTGACAAGCTATTCAGTATCACGGGTGATCAACGCCTACTCCGCTACTGCGATCGGGCATCTCGCAGTATCTTGCGGACCAGAGCTCCCGTCTCGACCTGATTTAACGATCGTTCCTGCCAGAGTTTACTGGACTTCTGCAACTCCAGCTTCCCCTTTCGAGGACCCAGCTGGACTGCAGTCGGTCGGATTGAGGGACCAAGGGTCTGTGTTCGTTCCGACACAACCCACCTCTTCCTACCACGGTTCTCAGTGTAGCTAGCACTGCGGGTGTTCCTTTGGCCGGTCATGTTCCCCCGAGCACCGGGCTGAACCGAAGAAGGTACCTGCACATACATATAGGACTGCCTATGGTGTGACAGGCTTTCCGCTACCTGACCGGAACCCCGAACCGTTATTTCAGCGAATCTCTGCGCCCTTGGGCTGGTGGACTTATCATCGGGCTTCCCCTCATAGCGCATGAGGAGACTGGAATGGAAAGTAGTAGACTTTCCCAGGATCACCACTCCATAGTGCTTGTGCAGCCCCACTTTATCCACTAGGAATGGGCCCTGCCACCCGATTTCGAATTCGTTCCCCTCGATTGGGAGGAGTACTAGAACTCGGTCTCCAACCTCTAAGGATATCATCGTCTTCGTCCGTTTCTCAGGTGTGCATTTACGGCACTCCGGACAAGACCTAATATATCTGCGCACGTCGCCTGTCATTCCCGGCCACCAATAGTACCGGGATAGACATTTACTGGTTGTCCCTACAGTCAGATGTCCGGTTGGGGACCTGACATGTACCGTTCGCAGCAGATTAGCTCTGAAGCTCTCAGGAACCAACTTACGTTCCCTCTGCCTTTTCTCTGTCCCAGTCTGAATTAACGGTGACTGGTTATCAGAGTTGAACTTACCCTGAGTTAACGGGTTTTCATTGTTGGGCAACCATTCCGAACAAGGACACTCCGTCGCATCCTTGCTCCGAGCATTACTCATTCTATCCGGGTGAGTATTTCGGAGACTTACCTTTTCAAGACCCTCTTCCTCTGTATCTCTGACCTGCCTAGACTTAGGGATGCTAGGGTGTTCTGGTTCGCCCAGAAACACGTACTTCCGGCCCAGAATTAGGGGATAGAGAGGATCCGGTACGACTGCCGCCTGAATGCGTCCAGTAACGTACTTGCTCCGAATCTCCACATTGGCAATCGGGCAACGTAGCGCTACAGCACTCCTACTGGCTGGCTGTATCTCCGTCATCTCCCCGGTGAGTTGCTCTGGGCCTGTCAGGTGGGATGCAATTACAGCTGAAAATTGCAATCCCGTGTCGTAGAGGCACGACACCTGTCGCCCATTCACTTCTACTCTCTCAACCACTGGAGGTCGTCTAGTTTCTCCATTCCCATCAACCGACTTCACTTTCCTGCAAGATCTATCCCTAACCTCTGCAAGACAAGCAAAGTGAAAGTCCTTGGGCTTACTCTTACACTCACTCGTATTGTGAGTGCTGGACTTGCAGAATTTTCACCATCGTTCACTCCACTTCCTCTTTGGAGAACTAGGTGGGCTATTCTTACCTTGGTTGACGTTAGAGATCTTCTCTAAAGAGCCTACCTGTTTCTTTGGTTCATCAGAACCTTGGGTCTTCTTTGACTTCTTCTTTGACTTACCTTGATCCGGATCTTTCGATCTCGGATCCGTTGGACTGGTGTCCCCAGTCTCGCCATAGACTTCAACGTATCTTTCGGCTAACTTGGTGACTATATCCAATCTCTCAGCCCCATTCTCACCTAAGAAGTTTCGCAAGGGTTTAGACATTTGCATTCGCATCTGATCTACAACCATCAACTCACGCAAACTTTCATACTCCTCCTTAAATCCGGCCAAGGCCATCCATTTAAGAAGGTATGAGTTCAATCTCACACTGTATGCTGAAAACAGTTCACCAGGTTCTCGCTTCGCCGTTCGAAACTTCCTTCGGTATGAGTGCGCTGTGATCTCGAATCTCTTCAAGAGAGCCGCTTTCAATGCCGGGTAATCATTCTGTAAACCCGGTGGTAAGCGTGCATACACCTCATAACCTTCGGCACGGAGTCCCTGGGAGAGTTTCTAACACCATTTCTGTTTGTCTAGACCCATTGCAATAGACATGGCTTCATACTTCTCTAAGTATTGGTCTATCCGTTCCTTCTCGGGTTCGAACGGCTGTAAAGGCCATTTCATAGCCTGGTAGTCACGTCTACTGGTTGACTCTGAGCCAGGAGGTACACCTCCTCCCATAGCTCCATCAGTTACACCTGTAGCAGGCACCTGTGCCTCAAGTAGCTTCATTCGATACTCATGGTCACGTTTTTCTTTCTCGGCTTCCAACTCAAGCCGTTTCATTTCAGTATCAGCCGCTATCCTCTTTTCCTCAAGAGCCACTTTACTGGCTTCCAGTTCTCTTTCTGCTCTCCTCCTCTCTCTTTCCTCTTGGCGAAAATTTCTTTCCACCTCTTGGACATAGGATTTCAAAGCATCTCCTTCAAGACCAGACTTACGTCCAGTTTCCTGAACTTTGTCCAAGTCTATCTCTTGGGTAGACATGTTGACTATGATAGGTGGGTACTCAAGTATGTGTGGGTGAAGCAATACAATGAATCAATAATCAATAGTACTAACTACTCACCACAACACAAATGTCCGTCAGACAGTTAGGAGATAGGTAGAAGTAGTAGAATCTTATGTAGACTGTAGTAGAGGATAAAGACAAAGTCCCTATCCCTATGCGAGAGGTCCCGGGTTCAAATCCCGGACGAGCCCCCACCTGTAACGGAGTGTTTCGGGTTCACCTTGGGTAGTGAGAGTGAACCACAGCCGAGGTGTCTCTAGCACTCCCGTGTATTCTAGCCCCAGGGGTTGGACGAGCAGATACACTTTTTTTTCTCTGTGGTTGATCTCAGGTTATTTAGTTACGTCTACACACCCCTCCAGATTCTAGACCCCCACTAACTACCTACACCTGTTGAACAATGAACACTTAGGCATCGTCCGAGACCACACTCAATCATTATACAAAGAGCAAGTCAACTTACATAAAGTTTATTCTACCCTTGAGAATATAGAACTGAAATGAACATCCTGATAGAAGAATCTATTTACACAAATAGAAGATAGAGTAGAGACAGAATTAGAGATGTAGGTGTCTTCATCGAGTTGAGAAGTAGAGTGGATGCAGATGTCCCGTCCAGTCGGTCCGCCACTCACCCGGCTTCCTTCCAGTGAGATGACTAGAACCTTGGAGACCACTCCGTCTCCCGAACGTGGAACCACAACAATCGAGTCACTGCTGGACCACACTTCACTGGACCAACTGCATCTATAACACTCCCACGGAGTCACTGGTAATACAGTTCTCGAACACTACCGAGTGGGAGACAATCTTCCTGGACTTGGCTCCAAGTATTGGTTACTTCGATGAACTAAATAGTCTCTGAACAACCGAATGGTCTGCCACTCATAGCACAGTCCCACTGCAGAACCGATATGGCATTGACCAATTCAATGGTCTCTTACAGTCACACTTTGTAGGATCAGATATGGCTACTGAAAAGTTACTGAGTCCTTCTAGAACACAGTTGATAATCTGGATACGGTAACAGTACATGAATAGAATCAGACATCTATTTTACGGAAACAATTCAGGTTGGACTATAATCCCTAGTCCCTTCCACCGGATTACACTTGACACACGTCAATGCTGGTGTAGTTCTTCTCAAGACCTGCCACTCGAGCTGTCCAAAGAACCATTCAAGTGTCTGAAGATTAGTTACTTCTGCGTTTAGGCAGAACCCCCGTCAAACCAGACGGACCGGTGTTCCCTGTCGAGCCTGATTACTCAACATGCTGAAATGTTCCTGGCAAAAACAGAGTATCTTCTATTTTAAACGATCACAAACCATCACTTCGCACACGTGCACCTTCAGGGCAGTTGTATGTCTTGAAGCAACCTTCACGCATGGTGAATCACCTTGGGTACCTGGTGTGATGGAGTCTGGCGTGATAAGTAAAGAACTGAACCCTTCGCTCTGTCACACGAAGTGGTTTTCTGCCAACAACAATTATAGTTGACTGGTTCCTCAACAGGCAAACTCCTGAAAAGGAAGAGCGACCGGTGAGAGTATACTGGCCCAAACATTAGTTCACATGCATCCTACCAATAACTACTCAACTCTCAGTCATGCTAGTTAGTTATCCGTATAACCAAAGCATTATCTCTATATGGAGAGTAGTCAAGCATGGGTTCACAAATGTCAGCTGGCCTCACAGAACAGCCCGTCAAACCGAGCAAGAAATCAGAATGACGAGTCTGATCATTGGTCTCACCTATCCCTAATCATCTACCAGTCGTCGCTAACGTCAGTAATGATACAAGGCTGTTATTGTTCTAATTTAATCGAACTAAACAAATAGGTAAAGAGTCCCTAGACTCGTTCCTAACATCATCAATGTACATTAAGAAACATAATCTGGATCAATATACCATCCCTCGGGATATAGGAATAGTACATGATCACATCCCATATGTACACAATCCTGTTTGCTGGTGGGACCACCTGCCCACGCCACAGCAAACTCTTCTTATCAGACTCTGCCTTAGAGTCAAGAAGCCTTCTTGAGAATACATGTTCCCCCCCATGTTCCAAGGGTACTGTTCCAGTTCTGTCCTCCCAAGTGGTTTAGCCTTGGCCTGGACTGAACTTCATCGTTGGCTTGGTCTACCAACACATACTTTCATAACTTGCTTTCACATCCCCCATATTCGATATTTCCCCAGTCTCATACAGCCTCCTGCATCCTTCCATACTTCCAGCACCTTAGCATTCACTCGCACTAGCGCCAGTATGAAAGAAACAGGATAGCTTAGACAAGATTTCAGAACGCATATTTACATCGCGACGGCACGCAGTGTTATCACGCGTCGAGCTATTCGGCGTTCGGAATTACCCCAGGAAGTATCATGAACTAATATATATACACAATGTCACATCATATATATATATATATATATATATATAGATATAGCACCAAAGCCACTTACCTTTCCACAGAAATCCGCTGTTCCACACAATGAATTCACTATTAAGTTTTTACCCAATAGTTACAGCATTCCTGGTGGCACAGAACTAAGTTCTTCCTTTACTTAGTAACTAAGCACAATTTTGTCTGAATCTCCACCTACCAACTTACCTGGTTTTCTAACCGTTCTTCTGGCTTCAGCAACTGACTGACATAATCTAAGTTTCCATCCGGCACAAGTAACTAGGTTTTATTCTAACACAGCAACCTAATAGATGCAGCGATTGGCAATATATGGTACATATATTTGGAACCCAAATCGCCCACATCACATTACGGCGTTCCTAACAGCTGATTCGCGAGCACACGGTAAACAAACCCACGATTAATTGTCACCTGCGTTATCGATCGGTTTGCTAATTAGTATGCAAGGACATCCGCATAGGTAATGAGGTTAGAACAATGGCGTGTGGAACACACGTACAAAGTTAAATGATTTAAACAAATATCTACCTGGATGGTGAAACCAGCTCTCCAGTCAGCTCCCGAACTGTTCAAGGGCTTCTCAGCTTCCTTTTCATAACAGTCAGCCGAATCATGGTTGAGGTGAGACGCAACACAAAAATGGCTCACATTCAGGCCAGCGTCTGTTCTCTTCGAACAAAAGTAAGTGAATGACTGCTGTAGCCAATTTCCCGCTTCGTGCCAACTCAATGCGCACAAGAAGCGAGTGCTTCTTGAGAAAAGATACTTTCTCGGGAAAACGTCATTCCCCGCCTAGAGTTTCTAGATCTCTCTGCACGGGAAGTTAGAGCGATACCCAGCATCACGGGTTACTCGAATTCCGGTGTTTCGAGACGATTCTAGATAATAAGTCCTCCATCGGCTTCCCTCAGTCTATTTTTAGCTGGGAAAGTCCCCGATGACGCGCCAAAATAGTGCGGTATCTTGACGACCCAAGACAGATAAACGCGTTTCGTCACACATATAACAGACATGAATTGCAAGACTGAACGCCAAACCGATCAGAAATGTTACAGCCGAAACGATATCTGATCGCCTATTATTTTTTTTTGGGGGGGGGGAATATCCTATTTACAGGACATCGCTGTCGACACCAGCATTTTACCGCAGTTGTTGATTTCTTGGCGAAGTTACGCTCAGTAGTTTGCCATTGCTTTCTGAGCGACCGGCTCACATACCCCGTAATTAACGAACGCGACGCGATCCGCTACCGAATCTCGCGCAGCTGCGTTACCCTGCGTAGATATAAGGGATTATGGAGAAAGTCAATAACACCTTCGCCAGGGAGACTGGGCATAGCCTAAATTAACCAGAATATATTTACTTGACGTCACAAGCTTTCCAGGAAGTCCGTTCTCGTCACAAGTGGTTTTAATTTGAGATAATACTACAGGTTTTTCAAGTGCAGGCGTTAGCAATCTCAGGTAGTATATATGTCACCATGATCTGACAGGAATGCGACAGCGAGGGGTGACGAGGAGATCTGGCCGACGATCGACGCTTAGAGGAAAGGCGAGACGGACATATAATCAGATTGCTACTGGTACTATTAGTGTTGGAACTCTTCGCTGGCTGCTGAGGATGGGGACGGAGCGCCCATGGGAATGCCCCGAATGCTGCGATGTCGGTTCCTAAATCAATCAATCAATCATATGTCACTATCACAATGGCTTGGAAAGAATAGTGATAGAAGACGCTTCCTGGAAGATAAAGCAGGTTAGGTCACCAGGAAGGAGGACACGTCCTATTCCAGACAGCCTGGTATGAGGGGACATGAGGCGAGATACGTGACAAGAGAGTGGGAGACTGTGTGGCAGGCCGTGACGGCAGCTGGGTTCTGCGTAGGACCTGCAGGATGCTGATGATATGTTCCTATAATATATGTACTGCTGATGATATGTTCCTATAACAGCTATACTACTATGTTACTATAACAGCTATACTCCTGATGATATGTTACTATAATAGCTGTACTACTGAAGATATGTTCCTACAGCATCTATACTACTGATTATATGGTCCTATAACATCTATACAACTAATGATATGTTCCTATAATATATGTACTGCTGATGATATATTACTATAACATCTATACTACTGATGATATGTTCCTGTAATAGATGTACTACTGACGATATGTTCCTATAATAGTTCCTGTGATAGTTCCGTCGCCCTGCTACTGAGTGAGTGCGTGGCGCGACACTGTGAGCTGTGAGTTTCGTGTGAAATGCTTTTGAATCTGCCCGAGGTGTTTTGGAACGTGACTGCATGTTCGGAGCGATGGCAGATGGCTATGTCCCAGAGTTGACCGGTTTTTGCCTTATGCAGAAATGCGTGGCTTCTGGTTGACTGCCACTGCCATCGACGATGAACTGTATTTCGTGGACTGTGTGGGTGAACATCTAGGAAACATACAGATAGGAAAATGTCTGCTGATTCCGTCAGAGATGAACTCTGGGTTTCGTGGGGGACTATTGTGTTGACATTATGGCATTAAGCACAGTGTATATGAGCGGAATGTTGTTTGTCGAGACTTCTGTCTGTCTTTTCAACTTTTCACCTTGGGCAGTGGGGAGCGTTTTGTGTGATATTCACTGGCACAGGAACGGAGCATAATGGGGACAACCCGTTGCTGTGAAGTTGGAACTGCGACTAACTAACTATCTAACTCCTATAATAGCTGTACTACTGAATGTCCGTTAGTTATCAGCGTAAACAAGAGAAAATAGTGTTCTGTCAGCACAGCTCTATGTTCCTCTGGCTCAAGAAATTAGCACCCGCACTTTCTCTTCGGAGTAAAAGCTTTGGAAGTAGTACTGACTATGGCATAACTGTGCGCACTTTACACTTGGACACTGGATAGTCGAGCTGGGAGACGTGTGGTGGCGGTGGAAATGCTCCTTTAAGGAGGGCACACTAGATACATGGAAGGATACGGAAACGTATGAGGCGATCCCAAAACAAAACAAACACGAACAACCGTAGATTGGTTGGAGAGATTAAACGAGGACAGTCAGCATGATTGGGCACGTTGTGAGGAGAAATAGACTTGAAGGCTTGGTAACGACTGACGGGCATGGTGGGAATGAAGCAATGGGAGGATAGACACATAGTATATGGGGAGCTTAATCACACGGCAGAACGGGGACAAGAGCATGGTGAGAGTTAAGCAATGGGAGGATAGACACATACACAACTGGAAAGCTTGGTCACACGGCAGGACCGGGATAAGAGCTTGGTCGCAGTGAAGTAATGAGAAGATAGACACATACATAGCTGGGGAGCTTGGTCACACGGCAGAACGAGGACAAAAGTATGGTGGGAGTGAAGCAATGGGAGGCTAGACACATTCAAAGCAGGGTAGCTTGGTCACACGGCAGAACGAGGACAAAAGTATGGTAGGAGTGAAGCAATGTGAGGCTAGACACACACAAAGCTGGGTAGCTTGATCACACGTCAGGACCGGAAAAAAGAGCTTGGTAGGAGTGAAGCAATCGGAGGATAGACACATACATAGCTAGGGAGCTTGGTTACACGGCAGGACGGGGACAAAAGCACAGACCTGATCCAAGGCTAGTGATCGTGTGAGGTGGCCATTCATGACTGCAGGACGGGGACAAGAGCACAGACCTGATCCAAGGCTAGTGATCGTGTGAGATGGTCATTCATGACGGCGAGCGCGTATCGTCATGGCATGTGATGATGTAGGTGACACAGTGCAGCGTGCCATTTAGTTATGACCCCTACACAAGATGCATACATTTCTTAGGGGCATTGTTTATTTGTATTATTATTACTTTAATTTATTGAAGTGTGCAAATCTGTAATTTCCTGGCCGGGGGGATTAGTGGTCTCGGGGTATGGTGTCCGCCTCGAGTGATGGGGGTCTCGGGTTCAAGCCCCGGTGCTGGCCGGGATTTTGTTACGTTGACTTCTAGTAACAACATTTCCCATGGTCTCTGGGTAATGAGATCGGATGCCCGTGTGTATTGTTGGGCACGCAAAAATATCCCTTGGCAGTTGGAAATCGAAAAAAAGAGTATCCTAAGGGCGCTGCCCTGGCAAAATTTCGAGTTAAAAATCTACCCAAAGTATTTCAGGATCCTTGCCGGTGCTACGGAGTTCGTGCACTGAACTGAGTTTCTCCGGTCTCAGGCTTGAGTTAGGAGTAGAGCGGAGCACTTATGGGTTACACCCCTGTGCCGTGATGTTGATCCGTCAACTATACTAAACTAAACTAAATTGCCTGGAAATTGAGGATATATTGTTGTAAATGTGAGCTAAAGGAGAAATAGAAACCTGGCAGACGGAATATGTTTCCAGTCCTGTTTCTGTCACCAAACAAGGCTGTAATGTTACTGAAGGGCACCAATAGTGCAACAGGAACAGACGGAAATGACTGTCGGCTGTTGACACAGACTTTACCGCAAGCGTGTGTGTTGCTGTTGGTCTCTGCCGATCTCATGGGTGTTACACACATGCTGGCATCAGTGTGTTGGAGATACTGGGTGAGGCTAAGCTCGTCATGAACAGACTTCTCCCAGCTGCCATTTTGTTTTGTTTTTCCCTGAAAGGTCAAGTATTTTCACACGTAACTGATTCAGTGCCGAAAGAAAATACATAGCCAAACGTGAGCTCTCATTTGAACCGAAGGACGATATATTGTCATACTAGGGTCATGGTGTTATGTGTTTTATTTTGTGGTATCTTCTGCAATGTCAGTTTTCAGTGAACGGAAATTTACGTTATAATACTTGTTAATCTGATTGTGTACCACGTTTGGTCCAAACCTGCTTATTTTGCTTGACATTGAATCAGTTAAATAAGGATGCGAGAATTCCCATAGGTTGTTAGCAGACTTTTGATCTCTTTTTCTAATTTTCACATATTTTAATGTTTAAAGGCCGGTTAATTGTTAGTTGTTGTTTTTTTTAAATTTATATAATTATTTTTTTTTTTTTTTAATTCAAACATACATTCATGTTTTCTTCTTATTTTTCTGCTTTTTCTTCTCCTATTCTTACTTCTCCTCCTCCTTTCATACGTTTTCTTCCTCCTCTTTCTCTTTTTCTTCTTCTTCGTCTTCTCCATCTTCTTCTTTGGCCCCGTTATCACCCATTGGGCATATGTCGTTAATAATCTCGGTCAAAGTCGCCCTATCCTTTACTTTCTCACGCTGCTCCGCCTATATACTTCTCATTTTATTTATTTCTTTCCGTGTATTAATTTCTGCTTCACTTCTCCTATGTTGATGTCTTCTATTTTTATTTTTACCTTGTGTATTCCAGAAAAGAGCCTGTCCTGTTATTCTGTTCTCAAGTTGTCTGCATGTGTGTCCTATACAAAGCCAGCTTTGTGTTCTTCACCGTGTGATTCACTGGAAGTTGTTTACTTCTCTCCGTGTGCTCCTGGTTGGTGATTCTGTTATAATATTTCATAGTTCTATTTTGCGCAGGAAACGACTAATGGATGATTTTAGTTTATTGGTAATAATTTTAGTCAATCTTCGTGGTTCTGTTTTATACAGCTTTCCGGCATGGCACATGATTGATTGATTGATTGATTGATATAACAATATAATTTATTGTTCTAAGTTTGATGAAAAATGTAATTTCTTTTGGAAATTAAGTGATTTTGTTCAAGATTAAAACACTTGCCTGTCTGCTCTGTGATCATGTTTTCCGATCCGCTTCGAGATAATGATTCCTTTTCTTCAAACTGACTTGGTTACGTAGGTGGAAGAGTCCATTTCTGTTACAATTCCCGACTCCGTGCTTTCCAACAATAGTACCACTCCAAAAGGTCGTGTCCTACTTACTCTGGCATTGAAGAATCAATAACCCAAAACCAATAACCAAAAATCAATAACCTAAAACCAATAAGCATTAATAAGCAACAAACGACCAATAACGGTTACTCAGTAATCAATAACCAACAATGAAAAACCAATAAGCAATTACCAGTGACCAATAATCAAAGGTCAGTAAGCAAATCTAGACGGATTCCTACGTTATAAAAATGGGCAAGTGGAAAACAGAAACCCACTCATAGCAAGACATCTGCACTCGGTTAGCCTGACAGAGGCTTATACCACATGCCTGCCTGTCCTGATTAAAATCAGGTAAGCCTGTTGTTGTGTGTATCCATTCCTGTACTCTGTACATCTCAGACGCTGCCCAGCCACGAACGCTAGCGAAACTAGCATATTGAAATAATTTGTCAAACAAATATTCGGATAATTAAATGAGTTGTTGAAGTTTCCAGAATATACTTGTTTACAATGTCCTTTATTTATTCATCTGCGTTGTGGATTTTTCGTAATTTACATTTGGGAGCATGTCGTCGATTTTGGAGCACGCTGGGTTATATGATTGAATATGTCTGTGCCGTAATTGATAAAGAAGGATGGCGAATGTTTGTGAAATGGCTGAGCATTAGCGAAGGTATTATCAAATTATTGTCTCTAAGATGCGCATAGTGGGGTGCATCTATGTACAGAATGTTTCGTGTTTTATATCCAGTATAAAATGTACTCTAGAATCGAAAAGCTGGGGAAGCGGGGTGGGGTGGTGCAGCTGTAGATCTGCTACGGAAGTCCAAATAAAAACATACAAATACAGACGAACGTTTCGTTCAAAATCTTCATCACCGGAACAACAAACACAAACAATAAAATCTATAAAAACGGATAACACAGAGAAATTCTTATTTGGAACGGAGAATTGAGAACTTCAACGGAAACATGTGTTCACTCAGTTGTAAACACAACGCATGTGCTTCTACTGGTGGCAGTGTTTTCTAATAAATCAGTTCTCAGCAGTCGTCGTCCTTAGTACTGAATAGTTCCCGCCACGAATCCAAGCTTCCCCGCCACGCCACCGTTAAACATACACATCGTATAATATACTTGCTGATTTCCCAATGTTAGCAATGGTATATATAAAATTGTTTGATATAAAGTCTTTATAGTTCTTACTAAGATATTTCTAATTGGGCACACCACGGTATGCATGCTTATGTATGTACGTGTGTGTGTGTGTGTGTGTGTGAGTGTGTGTGTGTGTGTGTGAGAGAGAGAGAGAGAGAGAGAGAGAGAGAGAGAGAGACAGAGAGAGAGAGAGAGAGAGAGAGAGAGATAACTCACCTTCTGAGAGTAAAAGTTGTCAATAAGTAAGTAAAATGTCAGCAAAGATGTACATCACAGTTCAACCAAAGTATCATCCATGTTCTTCCACAACATGGCCAAGAGCAGAACACATTCGTTGTGTTTACAACTGAGCGTCGCCGACTTCCTAACAACTAAGGAAGTATGTTTTAATGTTATTACATTAATGGAACGGTCTTTCATTGTGTCGTAGTATACTTATTCCCCTCTGATTTATATTTGCCATAGTGGATTCATTGTAAGGTTTATACACTGTGTCTCTTGTTATTATATCTACAAAACAATGTATTCCCTTAGTGAATTTGAATAACGAAGACACAAACATTTGATTGGGCGATTTATTGCGTTGCATATGTCGCTGCACCTCCTCAGATACATACTGCAGAATTCACACAACATAAAGTGAAATAACCTGATAACTCCTCCAAGCTAAAATATACACATGTTCGCACAGTAATGTTGATTATCTACCACGGTATTTTAAACTGACTACCATGTCTTTCTGCTTGCACAAAGCCGGCTTATGTAGGTTAATCATTATCGCTTCTGCAAACTTTAACAAGCGACTACTTTGTGTATTGAACAACACACGGAAGGCACTGTCTCTCTCAATCACATGGCCGCTGTCCAGCACATGCCTCCCGATCGATGAAGCGGGGATGTTCCAGTGTGTCGGTCTACCTAGGCTACCATCGCCTGTGTGTAGTATCCTGTCAATCCAGTTGGGAATGTGTTCAACATCCCTGCTGTGTAACTGCCGCTCTGTTATGCCGATGTAGGTGGACTGGCACCTGCATGTAAATTGGTAAATACAATAAGATCTGGCGTACTAAGCTACAGGTTCTTTTACTGCTGGGGTGGGAATCGGTGTGGTCCTATACCTGATAATTGAAGTTGCAGCACAGAATGTTCGGCCGACTGCTGTGATGAGTCGGTCCTGTAGACGTTGCATCCCCTCGGAAGGTTAGCTGGATGAATATCTTGAGGTTGGGAACTGTAGATTCTTCTGTTCGTGGTTTGGATTGTTGGCAATGGCGCTTTATAAATCCTGTGGAGTACCCATTCAGGTTTAAGGCACTCTTCAGAGTTTCAGATTCCCCTGTCAGTGTGTCCTGGGTGCATATCTTCCTAGCACGGTCAAACAGGGTCCATACTAACCCTCGTTTGTACTGGATAGATGTAAAGCTCTGAAACTTTAAGTATTGGCCAGTCCATGTTTCTTTTATTTATTATTTCTCACGTTTTTTTGCAGAAATTACACCTGCCTAATTGTTTTTATTTCCGATTAATTTCAAAGTTGTTTGAACGACACACGTAACGAAAGAAAACAAATGTTATCTAATATAGTAATAGCATTTACAGTCAAGTAAACGACCCCTTTATTATGTGATTGTCAGCGTCTCACACGCACACAAGCATTCTAACTCCTTCATACGCAATCAAGGAAAAACGTCAGTCATGCATATGGATCTGTCCACAAGGGATATTTATTCAGGCGAACCTGATCACAGTTGCAATTCGCACACAGGCGATAACTTCAATATATATACATACAAATGCTGCCTTAAATACGCTCATAGCACACAATCAATTACATAAGTCCTACACTCGCTATCTTTAACCTAGCACTCTCACAAAAGCTATTTCACTCGCTCAGAAAAACATAACGTCCTCCCCTGAAACTGTCTGGGTCCCGTCTGCCGTGGTCAAGCTGGTCGGCTGGACTCGTGGTCCTTGGACCCCGTGCCGTACGTGACCCCTATGCTGTCACAGCAGTCACAGCAGTCACGTCGTACTGCTGTCCGTCCGTGTTAGGTTAGGTTATTCAGTATACTGACGTCTCGTCCGTTCAGGGCAGTGGCCCGTGAACTTGCGTCCCCTCCTATCACTCGGTCTTGGCCTGCCGGTGCCCTGTCTATGACACGTCAGTGTCCCTACCTGAGTCCTGTCTCCACTCTATCTACTGTCCTGTAGATGTCCTGTCTTATGACCACTCTGTGTCCTGACTTATGTCCTATCTCTAATCTATCGACTATACTATAGATGTCCTTACCTATGTCCTATTGTATGCCGTTATCTAAGTAGTCCTGCCTCTATTTTGTCTCTTGTCCTCTCTATGTCCTGTATCCAACTTCCCACCACGCTGACAGTGATGCTATCCCCGTATGTCTATACCATATGCAACTCAATGAGTTATATGGTCAGTCCTACACCGTTCGCTTTACCTCCTAAGGACATTGACCAGTCGAAACTATATGGATTATGTGGTAAGCACGCTTTTACATCACAAACATTGTATGGTTCTCATATTGGACTGGATTGGCAAGGGGAACCTTGCCTAAGATAAGGAAGGGAAAGAAAATCTCCTCCTCAAGGATATTTCGAACTCATGTCCTCGGGGCTGGCAGACCAAGTGTATTAGCCACTGCCCTAACACTGCTGCCATTATGTACTGTGCATATCCACTCACCAGGTTTTCTACATCCGATATCGAAAAGTAAGACACCATGAGCCTTTACCGATCTTCACTCGTACATCCGGTCTCAAACATTAAGACATTATGAAACTTTACCTATCTTCACTCGTACATCCGGTCTCAAACATTAAGACATTATGAACCTTTACCTAACTCCACTCGCAAGCATCAATTTCTCGAAACAGGAGGCTCCCCTATTATGCCAAACATCCCTTCTAATATCGCACATTCCACGGGAAGGTTAACCCGGTCAACAAACGCCCACTGACGTCGGATGTGTCGGCTTTATAGGCGCAAATAAACAGGCACAATGCAACTACATCTGAAGAAGAAAAAACACTCCGGTTGAACGCAGAAGAAGAAGATATCGTACATTCACAATGGTCAAACTGTAATACTAATAATTACTTCAACTCAATAATACATTTCTACAAACACCTTGCATTCATCCTTGGCCTTGCCACTGTCCTGTTATTTTCCCGAGAGGAAGTTGGAATCAACCAGCACATCTTTAAACTTATTATCTGTTGGGATTATTGACTGACTTTGGTCTACACTCCTCTCTTCTGTCTTCCCTTCCATATATCTATTTCTTTCACTCTCTCTCTGTTATTCTCTCAACACATACTCAGACAACAGTTCCTTTCAACAATAAATAAAAGATTTATTAATAAAACTATGTCTGGTGTATGTATGGATATTGTCTATGTAGTTGGTATGTTCTTCTAGTGTGGCTGCCAGATAAGATGTTGATAGATAGTCTCCGTGTCTTCTCTCGTCTCTTCTCTCGGCTAAAGTACAGGACAGTACATAGATACAACAGAACGGTCTCACCCTGAATGCTAAGTCTGCTTGAGTCTGTAGGTATATCCGTTTTTTTGTTTTTAATGAAAAAATGTTCACCACTGTATCAATGTACTTAAACAGATCACTATATGCTGTCAGCTTAAACTGAATGTTCGTTGCTTTCTTATAGCATTCTTAAATCCATCCTGGAAAACACATCGAGTTTCTAGTATTCTCTATTTTTGTCCTGTAAAAGTTCTACACTGGATAGTTCGTAATTGGTATAGGCATTTGGTATGCACCTTGCAACTCTTCGATACTGAGTCATTTGAGTCTTTTGTTTTTAGTTTGTATGATCTCTATTTTCCGTTCTCTGTCCTCCTGACTTATTACGATGACACTTCTTTTCTTTCCTTTCTTATGCACAAGTGTCGTGCTTTATTACTTTAAAGTGCTTTCTTGTGGGTTATCAACACTGAGTGATCTTGACCACAGCCATCTGTGTTATATCTTAGTTGATAAGTCTCGCACTGGTATGGGAACCTGTGTGATATACATTTAATAATGAGATCTGTGTCTGCTTCCTCTTCTCTCCTATGTGAGTGTCTTTTCCTCCAGCCGAAATGAAAAGGCTTCCGAAAAAACCCACTCTGACATAGGATAGAAGATTCACCTAACGTCTATACTATTCCTACTAATAGAAAGAAATGTTAAATGCACTTCACGCCCATCTATATTCCTATGCTAAAACTATACTCTAATATATTAATACCTTATTTAGGCATCTATGTTCCTGGAATCGAAAAACACTTAGCGAATAACACACTACTATCCCCTCTTTCCATCATTAGGGACGTGTATTTCTATTCCCACTCAGGAACATATCTCCTTCAGTTCAGTTTGGAACACACACTAAACTCTCACAAAGAAGTGGACACTCTTTATAGGTCATTTTTGCCGCATAGTCCTTGACCTTGCTTGACACCTCAAGTCCATACTTCATTATCACCGTTAGTGGAAAATTACAGATCTGAAACTTTTCCGTTATTCATACATCCAGACCGCAATATGCTGTCCAATAATGCTGTCTGCCTTTGTCGCAAACCAATTTTTCCACCTGACAGGTTACCTGGGCTGTTGGCGGCCCCTTCTGTGTCTTGACCTATAAACACATGTGCCTGGTCACTCCGTTATTGGTTACCCTTACTGCTTCGTTTGTTAACCCTTCTTCTCCCTGGTTAGTCGGTGCATACAGTCGTCTATCTGGGAATCATTAACTCTCAGTATTCCACGACATAGGCCCCCTCTTAAGAGATTAGACCGCGTCGAATCTTTCTCACTGTAGGTTTGATTCCCATGATCCACAACCCTAGTCTTCTTCCTCCGGAGCTGGATGTCTGGATAAGAAATCTGCTCCTACATTCTCCTTACCAAGGATGTATTCCACTGTGAAGTCCAGTTGCAGCAACAACGTCCATCACATCCACCGTGCGTTGAGCTTCTGCGAAGTAGCTATTAACATCACGTGTTGATGATATGATTGGATCCTCACATGGCTCACCTCATTATCCAGTAGGCGACCTCATATGCACCCTACCATACTACTCATGACTGAAATTAGTGTTGGCTCATCGCTCCTGTACGTTCAGTCGACCTCCTTTCCACTGGCTTAAGCGATGGCTCACAATACAGACGGATTGTCCCATCCTGATTGTAACACTGCTTCCATGTCCTCTTGGTTTCCCCCGGCTTTGCCTCTGGGGATGTTCCACCTCGTCCTCGATGGACCGAGTCGTCTTTCCCAAATCTCCTGGACTTTTGCTTCCAGGACCATCTTGGGCGATATTGTATCTGGTCAGCCCATCTTCGGTTAGAGTCCTTGGTAATTCTCGCCTTTCCCGACGTTACCCACCCCTTCTGAACTTGGTTACCGGTGAAACTTTCACTCTTGTCCTTTCCCTGACTTGTGATTTCCCTCCTCCTGTCGTTGGGTAAATCTGACCTATCACGTACTGTCCCATAGGCCCTCCTATGTTGTACTGGCGATCTCTGGTCTTCGTCTGGACTGGTAACTTTTGTCCCAATGGCTGCCATCACCATAAAGTGCGAAGCTTTGCTCCCGGATCTCTCTTCATATTTCCTAATGAGATGTCTAGGGAGATTTTTCTTCTCTTCCCCGATCCGTATTTTGTAGAGGTTCTTGGACACCACCTTTTCCACAGGATAAGGTCCTTTCCACCCTACTTGGAGTATATTGGTCTCTGCGGGACTCCACACTTCCACTTTGTCTTCCACTTTAAGAGCTAGTTTCCTCTTAATTCGCTTGTTGGGTGGTGCTTTCTGGCACTCCGAACAAGACTTCACCCACCGGCGTACATCTCCGGTCATTCCTGGCCAGCAATAATGGCCGGAAATTTGCTGCAATGTCTCTCTGACACCCATATGTCGATTCCCGCCTATGATGTGTCCACTCTGAAGAATGTGAGGACGGTGGGTCTCTGGAACCACCCACTGCTCGTGCAGGTTATCTCCCCTCCCAGCTCTCCGATAGAGTAGTCGATTCTTCAGAAAGTACTGTCCCCGTTCTGGTGGCTCAGCACTTCTTTGCAGCTTCCTGTAGCAAGGACGCAACGTAGTATCCTTCCTCTGGGCAGTATGCAATTCTCCTGTCCCTGAGTTGTCGCATAGTAACTCTGCCTCTTTTTCCTTCCCTTGAGATCCACTGACTACTGTTCCCTTGTGGGTTGGCTGTTTGGGCATTCCCAAAAAGACATATTTCGTACCAATGATCATGGGAAATAAGGAGTCCGATAATACAGCAGCTGGAATAATGCCCGTGACGTACCTGGATTTAATCTCCACCTTGGCGATTGGCAGCGTCATGGTAACAGCACTCCTCATTGCTGGCTGTATTTCTATGGTCTCCCCTGTAAGTTGGTCTGGGCTTACCAAGCTGGCGTCCACCACCGCTTCCCCATCCAAACCTGTATCGTAGAGACAAGCAACCTGCTGGTCATTTACTTCAATCAGTTCCATCACAGGTGGTCTCTCTTGGTCCTGACTGTCTTTCATCTCCTTGACCGTTTCCTTGCCTTCCTCTTTTAATTCCTCGAGGTTGGTTATGCAATTGGCATCGTTTGCCTTGCATCTGCAGTCCACAGTATTATGTGTTATCGACTGGCAGTGTGTGCACCCTGTTCCCTTCCTAGGTTTCCGTGTGTCCTATTTGTTCCTTTCTCCTTCGCCGACCTCAGCCTTGTCTGTGATCACCGATGTAGGAATCACTTTGCATGCTGCGAAGTAAGAACTTTTAGGTTTCGATCTGCAGTCCTTCGTGTTGTGAGATGGCACTTTGCAGAATGAACACCACCTCTCAGACCACTGTCGTTTCGCTTGAGAATTCGAGGTGCTCTGGTTTCCTACCTTCACCTTCTCTGAACTCTCCTCTGTGTGCTTTATATAAGGTTCCACTTTTTCTCCTTCCCAGTTTTTCGGTTTCTTTTTCTCTTGTTTCTCCTGACCTTTGGTTTGTATACTTAGTTCCTCAGTCTCCCCATGTACTTCTACGAATCGTTCCGCCAGCTTATTCACAACATCAATCCGTTCCGCCCCTTGTTCTCCCAAGAAGGTTCTGAGAGGTTTCGACATTTGCTTTCGCATCTGGTCGACCACCATCATCTCTTCGAGACTCTCATAATCCCTCTTGAATTCTGCCAAGTCCATCCATTTCTGGAGATAGGATTTCAGCCTTAGACTGTAGGCGGCGAATAGTTCTCCCGGCTCTCGTCTAGACGATCTAAACTTCTTCCTATACGTTTGTGCTGTGACTTCATAATGTTTCATCAAAGCGGCTTTTAATTCCTCGTACTGATTTTCCTGTCCTGGTGGTAGGCGTGTGTAGACCTCGTACCCTGAACCACGTAAAGCCTGGGATAATTTAAGAGCCCATCTGGTCCTCTCCAGTCCCATAGCGACTGCCATAGCCTCGAACCGATCCAAAAACTGGTATATCTTCTCTTTACTTTCATCAAAGACCGCCAAGGGAAACTTCATGGCATGGTAACCCTGTCCAATCATGTGGGTTGCCCCAGGTGAAGATGAACTTCCTTCTGCTGCATCTATTTCACCCTTAGTTTGTGTCTTGAGCTCTAGTTCTCGCATGCGGTATTCATGTTCCCTTATCTTGTGGGCTTCTTCTGCTTCCAACTGGGCCTTCCGCTCCTCCCTTTCCGCTTGACGAAACTCTCGCTCTCTTTCTTGTATGTAATCAGTTAGCTCGGAACCAGCTAAACCAATTGCCTCCCCGTTGGCCCTCAGTTCGGCTGTAGTTACTTTAGGAGTTGCCATAGTTAAAGCAGGTAAGTCAGCACGTTGAGTAAAGACACCTCAAGGCAGTAAAGAAGTACTCACTATACAATTATATTCCACCTAGAACCTATATCATTTATCTATGTCTATCTAATATTATAACTCTACAACCCCACACAGTACATCACAACCACTCTCTCATCCACAAGAGGAGATATAGGATAAAGACTTATGTAGACGTGTGACCGTGTGACTAGGTATGTAATGTGTCTTACCACCTATCTACATTCACTCTGTCTGGAACTATCTCACTGTAAAGTCACCAGCATTAATGAAATGTTTCTACCATACATGTAATGGCACCATATATCCCATGGACGTCCTTCCATTAAAAGTCATCAATATATACTTATATTTATTCCAATCAGTATGTCCCAACATGCAGGTACTCCGCTATGCCTGTGCCAATATGCAGGTACCCCTCTATGCATATGCCCTGTTATGCTTTCAGGTCATATGGGTATAATGTCTGTATCCCGCTCGCTCCACCAATTATGTCCTGTTATTTTCCCGAGAGGAAGTTGGAATCAACCAGCACATCTTTAAACTTATTATCTGTTGGGATTATTGACTGACTTTGGTCTACACTCCTCTCTTCTGTCTTCCCTTCCATATATCTATTTCTTTCACTCTCTCTCTGTTATTCTCTCAACACATACTCAGACAACAGTTCCTTTCAACAATAAATAAAAGATTTATTAATAAAACTATGTCTGGTGTATGTATGGATATTGTCTATGTAGTTGGTATGTTCTTCTAGTGTGGCTGCCAGATAAGATGTTGATAGATAGTCTCCGTGTCTTCTCTCGTCTCTTCTCTCGGCTAAAGTACAGGACAGTACATAGATACAACAGAACGGTCTCACCCTGAATGCTCCGTCTGCTTGAGTCTGTAGGTATATCCGTTTTTTGTTTTTAATGAAAAAATGTTCACCACTGTATCAATGTACTTAAACAGATCACTATATGCTGTCAGCTTAAACTGAATGTTCGTTGCTTTCTTATAGCGTTCTTAAATCCATCTACTGTCCTGTAGATGTCCTGTCTTATGACCACTCTGTGTCCTGACTTATGTCCTATCTCTAATCTATCGACTATACTATAGATGTCCTTACCTATGTCCTATTGTATGCCGTTATCTAAGTAGTCCTGCCTCTATTTTGTCTCTTGTCCTCTCTATGTCCTGTATCCAACTTCCCACCACGCTGACAGTGATGCTATCCCCGTATGTCTATACCATATGCAACTCAATGAGTTATATGGTCAGTCCTACACCGTTCGCTTTACCTCCTAAGGACATTGACCAGTCGAAACTATATGGATTATGTGGTAAGCACGCTTTTACATCACAAACATTGTATGGTTCTCATATTAGACTGGATTGGCAAGGGGAACCTTGCCTAAGATAAGGAAGGGAAAGAAAATCTCCTCCTCAAGGATATTTCGAACTCATGTCCTCGGGGCTGGCAGACCAGGTGTATTAGCCACTGCCCTAACACTGCTGCCATTATGTACTGTACATATCCACTCACCAGGTTTTCTACATCCGATATCGAAAAGTAAGACACCATGAGCCTTTACCGATCTTCACTCGTACATCCGGTCTCAAACATTAAGACATTATGAAACTTTACCTATCTTCACTCGTACATCCGGTCTCAAACATTAAGACATTATGAACCTTTACCTAACTCCACTCGCAAGCATCAATTTCTCGAAACAGGAGGCTCCCCTATTATGCCAAACATCCCTTCTAATATCGCACATTCCACGGGAAGGTTAACCCGGTCAACAAACGCCCACTGACGTCGGATGTGTCGGCTTTATAGGCGCAAATAAACAGGCACAATGCAACTACATCTGAAGAAGAAAAAACACTCCGGTTGAACGCAGAAGAAGAAGATATCGTACATTCACAATGGTCAAACTGTAATACTAATAATTACTTCAACTCAATAATACATTTCTACAAACACCTTGCATTCATCCTTGGCCTTGCCACTGTCCTGTTATTTTCCCGAGAGGAAGTTGGAATCAACCAGCACATCTTTAAACTTATTATCTGTTGGGTTTATTGACTGACTTTGGTCTACACTCCTCTCTTCTGTCTTCCCTTCCATATATCTATTTCTTTCACTCTCTCTCTCTTATTCTCTCAACACATACTCAGACAACAGTTCCTTTCAACAATAAATAAAAGATTTATTAATAAAACTATGTCTGGTGTATGTATGGATATTGTCTATGTAGTTGGTATGTTCTTCTAGTGTGGCTGCCAGATAAGATGTTGATAGATAGTCTCCGTGTCTTCTCTCGTCTCTTCTCTCGGCTAAAGTACAGGACAGTACATAGATACAACAGAACGGTCTCACCCTGAATGCTCCGTCTGCTTGAGTCTGTAGGTATATCCGTTTTTTTGTTTTTAATGAAAAAATGTTCACCACTGTATCAATGTACTTAAACAGATCACTATATGCTGTCAGCTTAAACTGAATGTTCGTTGCTTTCTTATAGCGTTCTTAAATCCATCCTGGAAAATACATCGAGTTTCTAGTATTCTCTATTTTTGTCCTGTAAAAGTTCTACACTGGATAGTTCGTAATTGGTATAGGCATTTGGTATGCACCTTGCAACTCTTCGATACTGAGTCATTTGAGTCTTTTGTTTTTAGTTTGTTTGATCTCTATTTTCCGTTCTCTGTCCTCCTGACTTATTACGATGACACTTCTTTTCTTTCCTTTCTTATGCACAAGTGTCGTGCTTTATTACTTTAAAGTGCTTTCTTGTGGGTTATCAACACTGAGTGATCTTGACCACAGCCATCTGTGTTATATCTTAGTTGATAAGTCTCGCACTGGTATGGGAACCTGTGTGATATACATTTAATAATGAGATATGTGTCTGCTTCCTCTTCTCTCCTATGTGAGTGTCTTTTCCTCCAGCCGAAATGAAAAGGCTTCCGAAAAAACCCACTCTGACATAGGATAGAAGATTCACCTAACGTCTATACTATTCCTACTAATAGAAAGAAATGTTAAATGCACTTCACGCCCATCTATATTCCTATGCTAAAACTATACTCTAATATATTAATACCTTATTTAGGCATCTACGTTCCTGGAATCGAAAAACACTTAGCGAATAACACACTACTATCCCCTCTTTCCATCATTAGGGACGTGTATTTCTATTCCCACTCAGGAACATATCTCCTTCAGTTCAGTTTGGAACACACACTAAACTCTCACAAAGAAGTGGACACTCTTTATAGGTCATTTTTGCCGCATAGTCCTTGACCTTGCTTGACACCTCAAGTCCATACTTCATTATCACCGTTAGTGGAAAATTACAGATCTGAAACTTTTCCGTTATTCATACATCCAGACCGCAATATGCTGTCCAATAATGCTGTCTGCCTTTGTCGCAAACCAATTTTTCCACGCGACAGGTTACCTGGGCTGTTGGCGGCCCCTTCTGTGTCTTGACCTATAAACACACGCGCCTGGTCACTCCGTTATTGGTTACCCTTACTGCTTCGTTTGTTAACCCTTCTTCTCCCTGGTTAGTCGGTGTATACAGTCGTCTATCTGGGAATCATTAACTCTCAGTATTCCACGACATAGGCCCCCTCTTAAGAGATTAGACCGCGTCGAATCTTTCTCACTGTAGGTTTGATTCCCATGATCCACAACCCTAGTCTTCTTCCTCCGGAGCTGGATGTCTGGATAAGAAATCTGCTCCTACATTCTCCTTACCAAGGATGTATTCCACTGTGAAGTCCAGTTGCAGCAACAACGTCCATCACATCCACCGTGCGTTGAGCTTCTGCGAAGTAGCTATTAACATCACGTGTTGATGATATGATTGGATCCTCACATGGCTCACCTCATTATCCAGTAGGCGACCTCATATGCACCCTACCATACTACTCATGACTGAAATTAGTGTTGGCTCATCGCTCCTGTACGTTCAGTCGACCTCCTTTCCACTGGCTTAAGCGATGGCTCACAATACAGACGGATTGTCCCATCCTGATTGTAACACTGCTTCCATGTCCTCTTGGTTTCCCCCGGCTTTGCCTCTGGGGATGTTCCACCTCGTCCTCGATGGACCGAGTCGTCTTTCCCAAATCTCCTGGACATTTGCTTCCAGGACCATCTTGGGCGATATTGTATCTGGTCAGCCCATCTTCGGTTAGAGTCCTTGGTAATTCTCGCCTTTCCCGACGTTACCCACCCCTTCTGAACTTGGTTACCGGTGAAACTTTCACTCTTGTCCTTTCCCTGACTTGTGATTTCCCTCCTCCTGTCGTTGGGTAAATCTGACCTATCACGTACTGTCCCATAGGCCCTCCTATGTTGTACTGGCGATCTCTGGTCTTCGTCTGGACTGGTAACTTTTGTCCCAATGGCTGCCATCACCATAAAGTGCGAAGCTTTGCTCCCGGATCTCTCTTCATATTTCCTAATGAGATGTCTAGGGAGATTTTTCTTCTCTTCCCCGATCCGTATTTTGTAGAGGTTCTTGGACACCACCTTTTCCACAGGATAAGGTCCTTTCCACCCTACTTGGAGTATATTGGTCTCTGCGGGACTCCACACTTCCACTTTGTCTTCCACTTTAAGAGCTAGTTTCCTCTTAATTCGCTTGTTGGGTGGTGCTTTCTGGCACTCCGAACAAGACTTCACCCACCGGCGTACATCTCCGGTCATTCCTGGCCAGCAAAAATCGCCGGAAATTTGCTGCAATGTCTCTCTGACACCCATATGTCGATTCTCGCCTATGATGTGTCCACTCTGAAGAATGTGAGGACGGTGGGTCTCTGGAACCACCCACTGCTCGTGCAGGTTATCTCCCCTCCCAGCTCTCCGATAGAGTAGTCGATTCTTCAGAAAGTACTGTCCCCGTTCTGGTGGCTCAGCACTTCTTTGCAGCTTCCTGTAGCAAGGACGCAACGTAGTATCCTTCCTCTGGGCAGTATGCAATTCTCCTGTCCCTGAGTTGTCGCATAGTAACTCTGCCTCTTTTTCCTTCCCTTGAGATCCACTGACTACTGTTCCCTTGTGGGTTGGCTGTTTGGGCATTCCCAAAAAGACATATTTCGTACCAATGATCATGGGAAATAAGGAGTCCGATAATACAGCAGCTGGAATAATGCCCGTGACGTACCTGGATTTAATCTCCACCTTGGCGATTGGCAGCGTCATGGTAACAGCACTCCTCATTGCTGGCTGTATTTCTATGGTCTCCCCTGTAAGTTGGTCTGGGCTTACCAAGCTGGCGTCCACCACCGCTTCCCCATCCAAACCTGTATCGTAGAGACAAGCAACCTGCTGGCCATTTACTTCAATCAGTTCCACCACAGGTGGTCTCTCTTGGTCCTGACTGTCTTTCATCTCCTTGACCGTTTCCTTGCCTTCCTCTTTTAATTCCTCGAGGTTGGTTATGCAATTGGCATCGTTTGCCTTGCATCTGCAGTCCACAGTATTATGTGTTATCGACTGGCAGTGTGTGCACCCTGTTCCCTTCCTAGGTTACCGTGTGTCCTTTTTGTTCCTTTCTCCTTCGCCGACCTCAGCCTTGTCTGTGATCACCGATGTAGGAATCACTTTGCATGCTGCGAAGTAAGAACTTTTAGGTTTCGATCTGCAGTCCTTCGTGTTGTGAGATGGCACTTTGCAGATGAACACCACCTCTCAGACCACTGTCGTTTCGCTTGAGAATTCGAGGTGCTCTGGTTTCCTACCTTCACCTTCTCTGAACTCTCCTCTGTGTGCTTTATATAAGGTTCCACTTTTTCTCCTTCCCAGTTTTTCGGTTTCTTTTTCTCTTGTTTCTCCTGACCTTTGGTTTGTATACTTAGTTCCTCAGTCTCCCCATGTACTTCTACGAATCGTTCCGCCAGCTTATTCACAACATCAATCCGTTCCGCCCCTTGTTCTCCCAAGAAGGTTCTGAGAGGTTTCGACATTTGCTTTCGCATCTGGTCGACCACCATCATCTCTTCGAGACTCTCATAATCCCTCTTGAATTCTGCCAAGTCCATCCATTTCTGGAGATAGGATTTCAGCCTTAGACTGTAGGCGGCGAATAGTTCTCCCGGCTCTCGTCTAGACGATCTAAACTTCTTCCTATACGTTTGTGCTGTGACTTCATAATGTTTCATCAAAGCGGCTTTTAATTCCTAGTACTGATTTTCCTGTCCTGGTGGTAGGCGTGTGTAGACCTCGTACCCTGAACCACGTAAAGCCTGGGATAATTTAAGAGCCCATCTGGTCCTCTCCAGTCCCATAGCGACTGCCATAGCCTCGAACCGATCCAAAAACTGGTATATCTTCTCTTTACTTTCATCAAAGACCGCCAAGGGAAACTTCATGGCATGGTAACCCTGTCCAATCATGTGGGTTGCCCCAGGTGAAGATGAACTTCCTTCTGCTGCATCTATTTCACCCTTAGTTTGTGTCTTGAGCTCTAGTTCTCGCATGCGGTATTCATGTTCCCTTATCTTGTGGGCTTCTTCTGCTTCCAACTGGGCCTTCCGCTCCTCCCTTTCCGCTTGATGAAACTCTCGCTCTTTTTCTTGTATGTAATCAGTTAGCTCGGAACCAGCTAAACCAATTGCCTCCCCGTTGGCCCTCAGTTCGGCTGTAGTTACTTTAGGAGTTGCCATAGTTAAAGCAGGTAAGTCAGCACGTTGAGTAAAGACACCTCAAGGCAGTAAAGAAGTACTCACTATACAATTATATTCCACCTAGAAATATATATCATTTATCTATGTCTATCTAATATTATAACTCTACAACACCACACAGTACATCACAACCACTCTCTCATCCACAAGAGGAGATATAGGATAAAGACTTATGTAGGCGTGTGACCGTGTCACTAGGTATGTAATGTGTCTTACCACCTATCTACATTCACTCTGTCTGGAACTATCTCACTGTAAAGTCACCAGCATTAATGAAATGTTTCTACCATAAATGTAATGGCACCATATATCCCATGGACGTCCTTCCATTAAAATTCATCAATATATACTTATATTTATTCCAATCAGTATGTCCCAACATGCAGGTACTCCGCTATGCCTGTGCCAATATGCAGGTACCCCTCTATGCATATGCCCTGTTATGCTTTCAGGTCATATGGGTATAATGTCTGTATCCCGCTCGCTCCACCAATTATGTCCTGTTATTTTCCCGAGAGGAAGTTGGAATCAACCAGCACATCTTTAAACTTATTATCTGTTGGGATTATTGACTGACTTTGGTCTACACTCCTCTCTTCTGTCTTCCCTTCCATATATCTATTTCTTTCACTCTCTCTCTGTTATTCTCTCAACACATACTCAGACAACAGTTCCTTTCAACAATAAATAAAAGATTTATTAATAAAACTATGTCTGGTGTATGTATGGATATTGTCTATGTAGTTGGTATGTTCTTCTAGTGTGGCTGCCAGATACGATGTTGATAGATAGTCTCCGTGTCTTCTCTCGTCTCTTCTCTCGGCTAAAGTACAGGACAGTACATAGATACAACAGAACGGTCTCACCCTGAATGCTCCGTCTGCTTGAGTCTGTAGGTATATCCGTTTTTTGTTTTTAATGAAAAAATGTTCACCACTGTATCAATGTACTTAAACAGATCACTATATGCTGTCAGCTTAAACTGAATGTTCGTTGCTTTCTTATAGCGTTCTTAAATCCATCCTGGAAAACACATCGAGTTTCTAGTATTCTCTATTTTTGTCCTGTAAAAGTTCTACACTGGATAGTTCGTAATTGGTATAGGCATTTGGTATGCACCTTGCAACTCTTCGATACTGAGTCATTTGAGTCTTTTGTTTTTAGTTTGTATGATCTCTATTTTCCGTTCCCTGTCCTCCTGACTTATTACGATGGCACTTCTTTTCTTTCCTTTCTTATGCACAAGTGTCGTGCTTTATTACTTTAAAGTGCTTTCTTGTGGGTTATCAACACTGAGTGATCTTGACCACAGCCATCTGTGTTATATCTTAGTTGATAAGTCTCGCACTGGTATGGGAACCTGTGTGAAATACATTTAATAATGAGATCTGTATCTGCTTCCTCTTCTCTCCTATGTGAGTGTCTTTTCCTCCAGCCGAAATGAAAAGGCTTCCGAAAAAACACACTCTGACATAGGATAGAAGATTCACCTAACGTCTATACTATTCCTACTAATAGAAAGAAATGTTAAATGCACTTCACGCCCATCTATATTCCTATGCTAAAACTATACTCTAATATATTAATACCTTATTTAGGCATCTACGTTCCTGGAATCGAAAAACACTTAGCGAATAACACACTACTATCCCCTCTTTCCATCATTAGGGACGTGTATTTCTATTCCCACTCAGGAACATATCTCCTTCAGTTCAGTTTGGAACACACACTAAACTCTCACAAAGAAGTGGACACTCTTTATAGGTCATTTTTGCCGCATAGTCCTTGACCTTGCTTGACACCTCAAGTCCATACTTCATTATCACCGTTAGTGGAAAATTACAGATCTGAAACTTTTCCGTTATTCATACATCCAGACCGCAATATGCTGTCCAATAATGCTGTCTGCCTTTGTCGCAAACCAATTTTTCCACGCGACAGGTTACCTGGGCTGTTGGCGGCCCCTTCTGTGTCTTGACCTATAAACACATGCGCCTGGTCACTCCGTTGTTGGTTACCCTTACTGCTTCGTTTGTTAACCCTTCTTCTCCCTGGTTAGTCGGTGTATACAGTCGTCTATCTGGGAATCATTAACTCTCAGTATTCCACGACAGCCACAATGATTGTATGTATATAGACCTCGTTGCAAGAGTGCGTATTGGACTATATGTCAACAAGTATCGCAGAAATAATTAATTCTGATTCTCGCCAAACCAGTTTAAAATCCAATTGGGAGAATACATAATTTTGCTGGGATGCCAAGTCGCATGTTCTGTCAATCCCAGTGCTGGAGTTACAATGTCTGGTCGGACATGCGAGCAGTCGGATACCGAGTATCGCACAGAGCCTCGAACTTCCGAGGGGTCAACTGTATTCACACGTCTTCGCAGTTACAGCAAGACCTATACTGTACTAGTGTTTCATAGATTACACCAAAACCAGAGATAAAGTGAAGGACGATCAAATGATCACAATATCAACTGATATAAATATGATTGCCTGAAATAGGATAATGAACATAGCAACTTACATGCATGAATCTGAAATAGACAAATAGTATTCTGTGATCACATAATGAGAGGAACGGCTTTGACGAAAATTATAATGACGAAGAAGAGGCAAATCGAGAGAGGTGACGTTTTTTGGTATCGGATGGTTGCATGGGAGAGCATCATTGATATAATTAATTTAGAAGATCAAGGACTGTGTTCTGCGGAGTGACATTAACGCCATTTGCCGAGGCATATCATGACAATACTGATCTTTGTAGTGTATATTTGACATCTGTTCAATTCAACTGAAGTGATACATTAGGGCGTTACGTTGACAATGGCATATGGGCGGTTGGACGAGAGTTCGATGTCTTCTCTGGCTGTATGCTACACGAAGGGGAGACATGTCACCTATTCCTTCGTGTACCCAGGTCTACACAATATGATGGTATGAACACTTTACACACCCGCAGAAAGCTCCAGCTACGGAATTTGTTTGTGTATGAAATACAAGTTTATTGTAGTAATTAACATTCGCCATCCATGCTTTTTTCTTTGTTTAATTTTAAAAAAAAAACATATTTAGTGTTATCTTTATTATCTAATTTGATTTCGTTTAAATCTGTTTGTGTTAATCCTTCTGAAGATCAAAACGTTGGATTCGTTGTGGTTTATCTTATGTTTCAATGTTTACTTTACGTTAATTCGGTATTATTATTATTATTATTATTATTATTATTATTATTATTATTATTATTATTATTATTATTATTATTAATTTCCCTAGTGTGATTGTTGTTAACGGAGTTTGGTGTCAGGTGTGTGTCATGTGCTAAGTGTTTGCTATCTCTCTCTTTTTCAAATGCCAAACTCTTTGATTTCTTCTTCTTCTTCTTCTTCTTCTTCTTCTTCTTCTTCTTCTTCTTCTTCTTCTTCTTCTTCTTCTTCTTCTTCTTCTTCTTCTTCTTCTTCTTCTTCTTCTTCGTTCACCGTCAGACATCTATATGAATAAATGCAAAGAAAGCAGCAGCCAACTTAAGCTTATTGTTATCCCAATACACGTTCTCCTCAAATGGAGTTGAGATCGGCCAAAATACTTCTATCTGGTATGTATATCCCGGACACTGCAACAAATATTTTGCTGTCATTAATCAGTTCTTAATTTACGTACATCAGTATCTCTTATCTTTAGTTTATTAAACATGAGGTATTTCAGAATGTGTTGACATGTCTGTAGTCTGAAGAATGTTACTTGTTCTTTTATGTTGAGTTGATAACATCCATCATCTTTCTAGTGACCTGGATGCTCTGATTTTCACTTGGATTTATTATTGCTTCTTATAAATCTGTTGGCCTCATCATAGGTAATGTTTATATCAGTCTCCCACATTCCTTTGCTAGTATGTCGGCTTCTTCATTTCCAGGTATGTTGGAATGAGAAGGAATCCTTTTGGACTTCTGGAATAGTTCATGAAGGTCTGCCCTTACGTCTACCAGTTCTGTACTGTTTCTGCTCTTAAGTATTGAAAGAACTGACTTCGTATTTTTATTTTAAGTTGTCGTATCCTGCTGCAGCCATTATTCTTCTTATCTATTGCAGTATTGGTGAGTATCGGAATGAAAATGAGTCTGCGTGTTCAATCCTTAATCCGTGTAAAATGAAGCTCTGCTTGCCGTGTGTTTAATCGCTCGGAGATTTAGTTATGCAAGACTGAACGTTGAACTCGTGGTGACCTGAAACAAATATAATCTCTATTTTGAGTTGCTTGTTTAACATGAGCTACGCATTTGTCTCAGATGTTTTCCGGATTACCTCACACCTGGAGCCAGATGAGCTGAAATACGGGGTGACTGTGTTTCAATGATATACACTGGGTAGTTATATGTTTTAATGATATACATTTGGCAGTTATGTGTTTCAGTAGGGCAAACTAGGTAGGTGTGTGTTTTAATTGTATACATTGAGTAGTTATGTGTTTTACTTATATACACATGATAGTTGTGTGTTTTACTGATACTGGCTGGAGTGATATATGTTTTACGTATGTGACCTGGATAATTATTTGCTACAATGACAAGCGCTATGTAATTTTGTGCTGCAGTGACTTAAACTGGAGAGTTATGTGTTACAATGATATAAAATTGGTAATTGTTGCTCACTGATATAAACATAGTAGTTATGCATTCACTAATTTACATTGAGTTGTTATGTGTTTCTCTAATAGTTATGCCTGTTACTGATACAGACAGTATGAACTTCATTGTTATAAACTGGGTATTCATTATGTTTCTCTGATAAAATCATTAAAATTATTGTGTTTAACTTAAATAAACACAGAGTTTATGTGTTTCACTGAGATGAGATGCATTTCCCTCTTTAATGAAAACAAAATGGGTGGAGATCTTTTAGACCTTTATTTTTAGACCTTATTTCCGAAATATTTGTCTCACGCTATAACGATGTGTTATCGATTTAGCGTTGTTTCATCGCTATTGTGTTGTTAGTAGCTATAACGTTGTTTAATAATTACTATAGCCTTGTTCCATCGCTATAACGGTGTTCATGTCTATAAAGTTGTTTTATAGCTATAACGTTGTTTAAACTCTACAGCGTTGTTTTATTACTTTAACGTTATTCTATCAATGTAACGTTCTAATTGATGATTGAGAGTGAAATTAGGTAAAGACACGTCATGTCTTAGTGTTCCAGGTGCTAATTTTAGTCGACCTGGCAGCCCAGGTCTATTCTTTAATACCCCGCGTCATTTATACTTCGAACAGAAGACCGCAGGGCCTGCAGGCAAACGTGCTAGCCAGTGAAGCCCCTCGACTCCGTGATTTGACAGGCGGACGTATCTATATTTCATGTGTAATGCTGTCTAGACAGAAGCTGTATGTAATAATTTTCAAATGATCATTATTGATTCACTCTACCATTTATCTGTCAAGCCTATTTCAGTTTTAGCAGTCTTGAAAGGGAACAATTATCCTTGCATCCACAACTCCCTGAAGTGGTCTTCAGTTTGTCATAGTTCTGTTTTATGTTCACTACACTGGGGAGTTGTTTCGTGACTGTCATTATAGCGTGTAGTACTTAAGCGTTTTTGTGATTACATTTTATATGGTTACACTTGTAGTTCATTTAAGTGGCATTGACCTTCTGTGTAAATCGTCTGATCTAGTAATGACTGTCGAGATTCAGTCAACCCAAAATTGTCACTGCAGATTTGGAGTTTTACATTGTTCAACTATGCCACTGCAGATGTAGACTTCTACTCATCTCATCAACTATGCCACTGCAGATGTAGAGTTCTACTCATCTCATCTCATCAACTATGCCACTGCAGATGCAGAGTTCTACTCATCTCATCTCATCAACTATGCCACTGCAGATGTATAGTTCTACTCATCTCATCTCATCAACTATGCCACTGCAGATGTAGAGTTCTACTCATCTCATCTCATCAACTATGCCACTGCAGATGTAGAGTTCTACTCATCTCATCTCATCAACTATGCCACTTAAGATGTAGAGTTCAACTCATCTAATCTCATCAACAATGCCACTTCAGATGTAGAGTTCTACTCATCTAATCTCATCAACAATGCCACTTCAGATGCAGAGTTCTACTCATCTCATCTCATCAACTATGCCACTTCAGATGCAGAGTTCTACTCATCTCATCTCATCAACTATGCCACTTCAGATGTAGAGTTCTACTCATCTCATCTCATCAACTATGCCACTTCAGATGTAGAGTTCTACATTGTTCAGCTATGCCACTGCAGATGTAGAGTTCTACATTGTTCAGCTATGCCACTGCAGATGTAGAGTTCTACATTGTTCAGCTATGCCACTGCAGATGTAGAGTTCTACATTGTTCAGCTATGCCACTGTAGATGTAGAGTTCTACATTGTTCAGCTATGCCACTGCAGATGTAGAGTTCTACATTGTTCAGCTATGCCACTGCAGATGTAGAGTTCTACTCATCTCATCTCATCAACTATGCCACTTAAGATGTAGAGTTCAACTCATCTAATCTCATCAACAATGCCACTTCAGATGTAGAGTTCTACTCATCTAATCTCATCAACAATGCCACTTCAGATGCAGAGTTCTACTCATCTCATCTCATCAACTATGCCACTTCAGATGCAGAGTTCTACTCATCTCATCTCATCAACTATGCCACTTCAGATGTAGAGTTCTACTCATCTCATCTCATCAACTATGCCACTTCAGATGTAGAGTTCTACTCATCTCATCTCATCAACTATGCCACTGCAGATGTAGAGTTCTACATTGTTCAGCTATGCCACTGCAGATGTAGTGTTTTACTCATCTCATCTCATCAAAAATACCAATGCAGATGTAGAGTTCCACATTGTTCAAATTAGTATGAATCTGGTCTAGAAAGTAATGGGGAACCTTGCCTTCCATCACTGATCGTTTTCATCGTTTAGTTGATTGAGTGCCAAACAAAAAGTTTGTGAAGACCAAACGTGTTACCCAATGAAATGAACAAACATTCTTATTAACATTTATGTTCATTGAGCATTGGAATTGTGGAAGATACACGAAACAGAACAAATAACACAATGGCCCTAGTATGGCGTTATATCGTCCTTCTGTCCAAATGGGAGGTAACATGTGACGATATATTATCCTTCGGCACTGAATGAGTTAACACTGTTCATCTTCCGAGACAGTGCGCTCTTTTATGTGCCTGGTTTCTTGCATGCTCAGATCTGGTAGAATGTCACGGTACTCTAAGAATTGTTCTGTACAATTTCAGATCTAATACCTGCATGTTCTTATTATCTGACCGTGAAATGGTGCAGGATCCATGTTTGTATGCTGCCATAGAAAAGATGCATGTTCTCACAATGTTTGCTTTCATTTACTAGATGGTGTCCTGCCACAGATTCTTATTGTTGTTAAGAGCCATCGGTGGTGTGTGTGAGTGTGTGTTCATGTGTGTGTGTGTGTGGGTGGGTGGCCGAGAGGTTCATCACACTCCGTTTAACCTTGATATGCGCTAACGTTAAGGTAGTGGGTTTATGCCACACACCGGCCAAGTTGGACTACAACCTTGAGTTCCCGTTCAAAAAGCACAGGGAATCTACTGAACGTACATTTGCCTAGAACATTAACCTGGGGTTAATCGCAACGTCCTGCAAAGAACATGTAACATGAGGTGTGTGTATACTTGTGATTGTATCTGTCTGTGTGTGTGAATGAGTGTATCTATCAAACTGAAACTATCAAACTATTTTAGTTTAGTCGACGGATCAACATCACGGCACACGGGTGTAACCCATAAGTGCTCCGTTCTACTCCTAACTCAAGCCTGACTCCGCAGAATCCCAGCTCAGTGCACGAACTTCGTAGCACCGGCGAGGATCATAGGTAGATTTTTAACTCGAAATTTTTCCCGGGCAGCGCCACCCGGGACCTTCAGCACTCGAGGCGGACACCATACCTCGAGACCACTCACTCCCCCCCCCCTCCCCACCCCACCCAAACTAATCAAACTGAATCTATCAAACCAGATCTATCAAATTAAATCTGTCAAAGTGAATCTATCAAACTGAATCTATCAAACTGAATCTATCAAACTGAATCTATCAAACTGCATCTATCAAACTGCATCTGACACTTGACACACCCCGACCCCCGTGACTACTGACGTAGTCTCTCACACAGAAACGACAAGCCAGTTAATCGGACATTCAACCAGATTATCATCTGTTGAAATATATAAACACTTGAGCCGTGCGTTGACGTCTCCTGCTGTCGGGCGGAGGATCCCTGGGCTGCGACTTTGTGTCTAGACGGAAACCTGAACCAGGGCAGCTGCTGCTGCACTGCATCCCTGCTGTTTTGTTCTTCTTTCACAATTCATGGTAAGTTTTAGTGGATATCAAGAAGGATATGATTATGATTATGAAAAATCACTATTATTTAAGGTTGGATTTACTGCATATACTACATACATTTTACTTTCATGTCAAACACATACATTTTAAAATATGCTCACGCACGCATGCACATGAGCACGCAGACACACGCACGTTGTCCAAAACACTAGTTTATCACACAGACGTGGTCACATTGTATTCAAATTGAATAAAGCTTGATGATAACTGATGAATATAGACCGTTACAATGTTTATTTTCTAACGTAAGAATCGTCTTCTTTTCTTTCTTCTTCGTGCATATTTCGAGGGAAGTGCGTCTTTTCTAGGTACGCATCTCCAGAGTAGGTGTGTCTGACTTTGATAAGCATTTCTGAAAGTCTTACTTCATCTAGGCAGAGTTCATTCAAAATAACGGAGTCTTTCTACCTCTGCGAAGGTTTACTGTTCCTAACAGTTTTGCCACGACTGTTGCCTCACGCACAATTCTTTGCGATTTCCAACTGATACGAATTGTTAACATGCACAGCATGCACAAAGAGGACCTCATGTTTTTCGCCCTTATCAGAGAAGGCTATGTATCTGTTCTCACTATCCAGGAGATCAGAGAGGCATGATATCACTAGACAGCAATGGTTCTTGAAAACAGTCATTATCTGCCCTAAGCCGGTGATGGAACCCAGCATCTTCTGAATCTGCAGCTAGCATCGTGACCTCTCAGCCACGTTGCCTCCCCAAAGAATAAATGAAGACAGTGAAAACTCGAAGATGAACAACATACTTCAACTAATAGGTAATACAGACACATTTTGCTCAGGTAATTATACAAGAATGGTGACACCAAACTGTGACATATAAATAGAAGGGACTATTCTTAACCAAGTGGATAATTTTAAATACCTATGGGCATTTATAATATCAGATGGAAGCTGGACAACAGAGATTAAGAGCAGAATAGGGCAAGCAAAGGCCGCATATCAGAAAATGAAGAGTATATTATGCATTAAGTGACTATCACTGAATGAAAGAAAGAGAGTGCTGAAATTCTATGTAGAACCAGTTTTGCTGTATGGCAGTGAATCTTGGAATGTAAATGAACAAATTAAGAAGAAATTAGAGGCAACAGATATGCGGTTCCATAGACGAATGTTGCGAATTCCTTGGACTGCCAGAGTAACTAACAACGACTGCCTGATATAGGCTAATGAATCTAAAACATTATATACAACAATAAGGAAGAGACAAGCATCTTTCTTAGGTCATGTGATGAGAAGAGAGGCATTGGAGAACATCGTGACAACTGGATAGATCGAGGGAAAGAGAGGCAGAGGCAGACCAAGAGAAATGATGCTGGGCGGATTGAGACAGTGGCATGGAGGAATATCATCAGCAGAGTTGATCCAGAACACCAACGACCGAGATTTGTGGAGAGCCATGAACGCCTACGTCATCTGGCAGGGCACTTGCTGATGATGATTTATACAAGGCTGCATAAACCACACAAAGCGATCAAGATGTCACCCATTAATCGGATAAACACAAGCAGTCGTACAATCTGGCAACCGGTGATCAATTGCATTAAAGAGAACTCAATTGAAAAATCGTTAGCAAGATCTCGCGAGGGGGTTGTATCGGGCGAAGGGAAGATTCGACTCGAGTACCTTCCAGGCTGTAGACATGTTTTGTCCCAGCTGACCTGCCCTGTCATGTTGCATTGTGTGCGAACAAACCTTTTCCATCCGTTACATTCAGCATGTATTTCTAAAGCCGCGTGCATCCATTAAGGACTGGTCTACAAGTGTTGACGTTTCGGCTGGGTTTATTGTGTAAAACATTGATGTTTTTAAAGGATTAAGATTTATCTTATTATTTGTATGTTTACAGTATGTCTCCTGTTTAGGCTATCAAAAGTTATAAGCACTGTTATAACTAACTCTCTGCCTGGTTATGGGAGAATACATTCCTCTGCTTCTTCATTCATCTTTGGATGGGAATGCGTCAACGCTGTTATGAGCCACAAAGGTCAGTCAGTGCGTCCGGCTGCGACATGCATTGCGTACAGTTGACTTCCTATACACAGATTACATCCAGCGACACATATTCTGTCTACCCGAGTCTGGGGTTTATTTGTCCTAACAATTTTGCCAGGGGGATACTTTACGGTCTACGCTTTGCCATTTATAAACTCCGTGGGATGTTAAATGTGTATAGCTTGCACGGGACATCTTGCTCTTCGGCATTATTCGAGATGGCTAGGTACCCAATCTCACTACCCGTGAGATCCTGGGGACGTGTCATTGGTTATTGCAAATGTCCAAACCTGAGTCTGAGGCGGCCACCATAGTATCTCAGCCACTCTCTTCTTCCTAAATAAAGATATAACACCACTATGTCATAACTACTTGATAAGTCTATAATATCACAGTGTCATATCTGCTTGTCTAGTCTATAATACCATCGTGTCAAATCTGCTTATTTAGTCTATAAAAATGTGTCGAGTTGTTTTTTTTTTTTTTTTTTTTTGTATGTTAAAAAACAAACAACAACAACAACATGTTATCTTTATTATCATCATGCGTACTGGTAACACACCATGTAGCGGCAGAATTTGGGGAAAGGCACCATCTGTCTGTAAGTCTATCTCTGTCAACAATTGATTGATTGATTGATTGATTGATTGATTGATTGATTGATTGATTGAAGAACCGACATCACATCATTCGGGGCGTACCCATAAGCGCTCCGTCCCCATCCTCAGCAGCCAGCGAAGAGTTCCAATCCCAATAGTACCAGTAGCAATCTGATTATATCTGCGTCTCGCCTTTCCTCTAAGCGTCGAGCATCGGCCAGATCCCCTCGTCACTCCTCGCTGTCGCATTCTTGCCAGACCATTGTGATCCATTTGCTCTTCCGAGGTGTACACGTGCTCCCACAAGGCCGCAACCACGTCTGCCTTATCATGCATCAATACTCCACCACGTTCTGCAGAGGCAGCCAATTTGTCCGCCTGTTCATTCCCCAGCACACCAGCATGCCCCGGAGAAAAGATCCAGATTGTCAACAATTAAATCAATGCATGTTCTAAACTTTGAACATAATTTGTTACAAACATTGATCGAACACGTCTTAAAACAATTAGATATCGTGTATCCAGATTATCACCTATCATAGTGTAGAACAAGTTAGAGCTGATCTCACGCATACAGAGTTGTTCAAATACCCATTCTGGCTTCCTCTTCCAGCTCTGTGGCCAAGGTATTACTGACGCACTTAGAATCACGCAAACCAAGTTCGAAACACAGCTGCCGGCGATTTGGCTTCACGTTGATTTTTATAAAATGGTATGAGTGCCGGTCGTTCAGAAAGCAATGGCAAACTATTGAACGTAAACTTGACAAGAAATCACAAACAACCAAAGAATAATGGGATTGACTGCGGCGTCCTGTAACGAATACGCAACTGTGTCCTCTGGTTAGGGTGAGGAATGGGTGTCCTTTCTAAAGAGCAGAATTGCACTTTTGAAATTATGTAGTCTCGTTGACATCACAGTCATACGGTACATCTCATAGAGTACATCTCATTCGGTACATCTCATAGAGTACATCTCATTCGGTACATCTCATAGGGGACATCATCTCATCTCATCATGTTCCTCTTGTACCTTGAGGTGTCGAGGTGAAGTATAAACATCGTGAGGGTGCCCGATTATGGGCTTCATATATCGATATTCCCATGGACTCTGCTATTCCCTCCGTCCAACGTTTACGTGTTCGGCCTCTTCCTCTGTTTCCATCTGGTCTGTACATCACTGCTTGTGGTATGCTGTTGACTGGTAATCTACTTGCATGGCCAAACCGTTTGACTTGCTCCTTTCTAATAAAATCTAGTGCTGCTTTAACCCCCACTTTAGTCCTGATTTTTTTCATTTCTGATCTGATCTCTTCTTGATACGTTGAGTATTCTTCTCAAGAACCTCATTTATGTTGTTGTGATTTTTCTTTTCTCTTTTTCTGCCATTGTCCAGGTTTGGCATTGGTAGCATAGAGTTGGTAGGAAGATTGTGTTGTAAAGTGCTTTCTTAGTAGTTATTGATACATGTTTATTCTTTAGTATTGGTGTCATTTGTCCAATGAGTTGATTTGCCTTATTGCATAGGGTACATATCATATGATAATCACATAGGATATATCTCATAGGGTGCGTTTCATAGTGTACATATCAAAGGGTACATTTAATAGCGCACATCTCATAGTGCATATCTCATACGGTACATCTCATAGGGTACATATCATATGATAATCACATAGGATATATGTCATAGGCTGCGTTTCAAATTGTACATCTCAAAGGGTACATTTAATAGCGTACATCTCGTAAGGTACTTCACATTGGGTACATCTCATAGGATACATCTCATAGGGTACATATCATAGGATACACCTCACATGGTACATATCATATGATACATCTCATAGGGTTCATATCAAAGGATGCATATCATAGGATACATTTCATAGGGAATATATCACATCATACATCGCATAGGGAACATATCATAGGATACATCTCATAGCGTACATACCATATGATACATCACATAGGATAAATGTCATATGATAAATCACATGAGGTACATATCATAGGATACATAACATAGGGTACATATCATATGATACATTTCACAGGGTCCATATCATAGGATACATTACATATAGTACAAATCATAGGATACATCTCGTATGATACATCGGATAAGACACTTTAAGAAGAATGCAAACAAATTACATCCATGAGTATGGGTCACTTAAGGTTAATAGTAAAGTTAAATCAAGTGGGATGGTTGAAAAAAAGGGTCTGATATCTTTTCTCCTACCTGAGTATTTACTCAGTGTGATTAGGTTGCTCATATTTGTTCTAATGGAATAGTCCATTTTCTTCTGACTTAAGTGAGAAATAGCAATGCACCTGCCTACGTCTTTCTTTCTTTCATCTTCAAATATCAGAGGTTTGCAATATTTGCTGGTAATTTAGTTGGCCTATCCTGATGTTAGCGGTAACATGTGGTCCTTGTTGGCCGTGAATGAAGATGAAACGATTTGATCTCTAGGGTTTAGTGTGCTACAGGCTGTTTCACGATGTGATATTCGCGCCAGTAAACAAGGGATCATCTTCCGTGACCTCTCATCCCTGGAACAATTAGGGGTTCATTGTTACATGTCCCCACGTTTTATACCTTGGCCATCTGTTTGTTCATTCTGCCAAACCGTATCTTGATGGTGCCACCATGTCAGTTTCTACTTTGTTCCTCTACCGTCAACTCTTCCTGCCATTATAATATTGAGTGCATTGCTTTATTGTCTGATAAAATATATATCAGATCTTTCTATTTGATATTTCTAATTGAAAGGACAGTTCTGGATTGGTTTGTTTAGCGATTTCCTTATATATCCCTTCTTTACATCCATGAAAATCGTATTAGTTTTCTAGTCACCCATATTTCAATACGGTCAGTGATATCCTCTATTTTTTATTAATTTGTTTTTTTTTTTTTTTTTTTATTTGCATTGGCTTGCTTTGAACATGAGCGTAGTCTGCAACAGTGGGCCATTACTGCAAGTATTTTATATTACTATGACGTGCACTGGGCTATCTTTGCTTAAGGATTAGCTATCCCTGTTACCAGTGTCCCTAGCAACCAGGCGCACACGCAGCGACCTCTGAGGTACTTGTGATTTACTCAATGGCTGTTCAAAATTTATGCTTACAATGTAACAGAAAACGTCAGAGATGATAAAATCAGCGACAACCTTATTTCATGCATATTTGGTGCAAATAAAATCCCAAACTCGGATACGCAGATGACACATTACTTCACTCAAACAGCGTTAAGGGATTATAAGAGTTAATTCTATCTGTCAAAAGACACAATGAAAATCAATATCTTTTGTTTTTACCTCAACAGTAATATTACCTTCCAGAAACAAAATTACAAATCAGCCAAGAATCACAAACATCTATGAAGAAATTGAAAATGCCACGCATTTCGGCTCCATAAACAACAAAACACAGAAGTCGGACAGAGACAGGCCATAGCATGCAAATATCAAACAGTATTAAGGGCCTATGTCACAACATCAGCAAACAGATTAATGCTGATGATTTGTTTGGAACATGCATCTTACACGTGGCAACGTACGGATGGATTTGAGTCATTGACTATTTCGCAATCACTGAAAATGAAACTCTAGGCTTGTCAGCTTAAATATTACAGATACATTTTTGAATACCGTGGACCACACGCACACACGCACACACACACGCGCGCGCGCACGCATGCACGCACGTACGCACGCACACAACTGACATTTTGAGAAATGTGATTATCGAACAAATCTGGTTCCTACACAGCATGCTGTCACCGAAACTGAAAGACTGCCCATATAAAATCTCACAGTGCTATGGAAAGTACAGTGATGGGCGACATTCTCCCACACTAGACACAACCTCAATGTGTGCAGTTTATATCGCCCGCCCCTCCTCTCCCCAATCGACACTACCTCAGTCATCATCATCATCATCATCATCTTCCACTTCTGCAGTGAAGCGTCGTGGGGAGGAATAATTTGCGTTCAAGCGCACGGTGGGCGGCACTGGATAGTGTAATTCCGTGTGGTTGTACAATGTCTCTGATGTCTTCAATCCATTTTCTTCTTCGATGTCCTCGTGGTCTCGTCGCAGATGATCTTTGATGTAAGTCTAGTGCTGATAGTTGCTGGTGTTGCATTCTAACGACATGGCCAAACCACTTGATCTTCTGTCTTTCAATAAATGTGTCACAAGGTGTTGATCCTACAGTCTGTCTGATAATAGCATTTCTTACTCGGTCTCGGATTGTTAAGTTGGCAGCTCTCCTCAGGCATCTCATTTCGCAGGTGTTGATGTTGCGAAGGTGTAATTTGGATAAAGTTCATTTTTGAGATTGGTAGCATAGTGTTGGTGTGAATATGCTGTTTATTATCTGTCGTTTTGCGGGCATGGGTATGTTTGGATGTTTCGAGAATTATGGAGGAAATTGAAAGAAAAACGCAACTCTATCAGCGTTCACGCCGGAAACAACACACCCAAGCCGAACAACAACAAGCGACTAACGACAACAACTGCTAAACTTCGAAATACTTCAAATAGAAAGGAGATTTTGACTACCTCAATAATTGCATTTATTCATCCCCTTATAATCGACACAACCTGAATACTTGCAGAATACATTCCCCCACAATCGAGACAACATCACTACTTGCAGAATACATTTCCCCACAATCGACACAACATCAATACTTGCATTATACATTCCCCCACAATCGAGACAACATTAATACTTGCAGAATACATTTCCCCACAATATCAATACTTGCAGTCACAATCGACACAGCATCAATACTTGCAGTATACATTCCCCCAAAATCGAAATATCCTCAATACTTGTATACACTCTTCCACAATCGACATATCCTCAATACGTAAGTATACATTTCCCCACAATCGACATATCCTCAATAATTGCAGTACTCATTCCCCCCACAATCAACACACCCTCAATACCTACAGTATACATTCCCCCACAATCGACTTATCCTCAATACTTGCATACACTCTCCCACTATCGACATATCCGCAATACTTACAATATACAATCCCCAACAATCGACATATCCTCAATACTTACAGTATACATTCCCTACTCTCGACACATTCTTGGTACCAGGAAGATACATTTGTCCAGCACTGGAACAACCGCAACGCCTGTAGAATGCCGTTGCCTATCTTACAAAAAGAAAACAAAGGCATTATTTCTTATACAGGTAGCGATGCTATATCGTTATACTCTATTTGTGTAGATTTATCACACTGTTATCTATACCATATAGGCACACTCAATTTTGTATAGATTAATAAAAACGTGAGCGATGATATATAGTTACACTCTATTGGTGTCAGTTTCTTACAAAGTTAACGATGTTATGCACTATTCGTAAGGTGCTTGCCAATTCAAATAAGTTTGTGTATGTGCGTACGTGTGTGCGCATGTGTGTGTGCGTGTGCATGTGTGTGTGTGTGTGTGTGTGTGTGTGTGTGTGTGTGTTTTGAAGAAGAACGTGTGAATGTGATTTTGGCCTGACACACCTCAGATAAACATGTTTAAGCGAAAAAAAGGAAAAGGATTGTTTTCAGTAACATTAGACACCATCAGATATAACCAAGAGAACTGATGCTGGATGGAATGGGACGGTGGCGTGGAGGAATATCATCAGCAGAATTGATTCAGAACACACACACACTCACACGAACACACACACACACACACACACAAACACACACTCACGCACACACATGCCGCCACGTACATACACACAAACACACAACATAATTGGTTTCCCTGTGAAAAATATTACAAAATATTCTGTGAATTCGAGAACTACGTCTGACGCGCCACATCTCAGGGCTGATATGCGTCAGCGTGGACCGAACCGTTCACTTGAAATCCCGTGTCTGGCACCTGTGTTGAGATAATTTATTAAAGCAACTGAAATTATGTTTCCCGCGCCAACTTACCATTAAATTGTCCGGACTTGTCAACAAATCCAAGGCAAAAATATTGCTTTCCAAATTATTACAAAAAGTGTCTGTTTACGTAGTCTCCAATATCACATGATCCCCTGTCATGGTAGTATATCATTTCAGTTATTTACAGTTCAAATCGTCTCATGTCATGTCGCATTTAGATCATTCTCCACCAGGACACCCGAGCTGTGCTAAAAATATGTTTTTTTTACGAATATAACGCGTCCAGTAATATGACCCTAACTGTCAACGTGAGCATATCATCTCACAGAAATAGCACCATGCGTTAATTAATTACTGCACACTTCACTTTCTTAGTTCTGTATTTCTCCTACCCCAGTTACCAATCTTTCTGTTGGCTTGTCTGTAAAATTCCCCGCCCCCTCTCCCACATAACAGACTTTCTCCATAATTCTCTGACTGCCGTAGATTTCAATACATCTGTACAAAGGATGTTCTGCTGTTGTTTGTTTTTTTTCTTCCTGGCAGTGATCACACCAGTCGTTGACCGAAGGTATGGTCACTATAAAGAGATCTTCCCCAGTTACCGACCATTGCTTTCACTCAGCCGTTTTCAATAGTTTTAAATCCGCGACTGTCTGGACGAGCAACATTTCTTCTGCGGTCCTCTCTGTGGGATATCAGGTTCACACTGTTGTGATGTTTCCACATTCAGCATATCTGTTTTCTTACAACTTAATTTAATATTTGTAATATTAAATAAAGGCATACACAGTTGAAGAATTTGCACAAACAATATCTTTAAAGAAAGAAGAATACACAAAGCGCTCTTTGGAATCTGTTCTATAGAAAAGAGAATCATAATCATCATCAAGTGCCGTGCCGGCTTGCGTAGGCGTTAATGACTCTCCCCAGATCTCGGTCTTTGGTTTTCTGGATCAACTCTGCTGTTGATATTCCTCCATGCCACCTTCTCAATCCATCCAGCATCATTTCTCTTGTTCTGCCTCTGCCTCTCTTCTCTTCGATCTTTCCAGTTGTCACGATGTTTTCCAATGCCTCTCTTCTCATCACATGACCTTGACTCCTTCTTATTGCTGTATATAATGTTCTAGTTTCATTAGCCTGTTTCAGGCAGTCTTGGTTAGTTACTTTGGCAGTCCAAGGAATTCGCAGCATTCGTCTCAGGAATCACACTTCAGTAACTCCCAAGCTCTTCCTGATATGTTCATTTACATTCCACGATCCACATCCATACAACAAAACAGGTTTTATATAGCACTTCATCACTCTCTTCCATACATTCAATGATAGTGACTTATTGCAATAAGATATTCTTCACTTTCTGAATTGCAGTCTTTTTTGTGGGCCTCTTAATCATCTGATGGTATAAATCAACTTAACTCAACTTTATTTTAAAAGGGTCACAAATTGGGCACGCAGGCCCGTCTTACATTCGGCCCTTCCAATCACTCATCTTTCGTTCATCAAGAGCATTATACATTCACATAGGAAGAAAAAAAAAACATTGTGAAACGAATGTTGTAAACATAAATCAGACAAGTTACCATGTTATGAGGCCCATCTCCCACCTATTCACAGATCACCCCACCCACACCCACACCCCCACCTACCCACATACACACACCCAGGGACACATACATACCCCACCAACCGACCCATCCCCCTACCGCACATCCCCCACCCACACACACATTGCCCTCACCTGTTCCCCCAACCCAAACACACTCGCCACCCACACAAACATCCCCCACCAACCCACACATCCCGCGCCCATCCACATACACATCCTAACCCAGCCACACCTCCAACCACCCATCCCCAAACCACGCCTCTATCGACCACATATTTCCCACCCACGCACACACATCCCCCACCAACCCACACATCGCTCATCCACTCACACATCCCCAAACCATACATACACATCCCCACCAACTGACATCTCCCTACCCACACACACTCACACACATCTTCCTAACCACCTATACATCTCCAACCCACACACACACACCCCACCACCCACACATACATCCTCCACCCACCCACACATGCCCTAACCACATCCCCCACCACACACATCCCCCACCCGCACATCACAAACATCCCCTACCACACAATATTCCCCACCCCCGCACCACACACACATATCCCCCACCTACATACCATACACATATCCCCACCCACATACCACACAATACCCCCACCAACACACACATCCCCCCACACACCACACACATATCCCCAACCAACACACCACACACCTCTCCCCACCCACACACACATTCCCCACCTATCCACAAACACACACTCACTCACACATCCTCCACTACGCACCACACACCCTTACCCACCCACCCCAACCAAACATCTCTCGATGACACATACCCCCATCCACACACATCCTCCACCCACTCACGCATCCCGCCCCGACACATACACATTCCTCACCCACCTACACATCCCTAAGCCACTAACACAACCTCACCCACACATTCCCCATCCACGCACACATCCCCCACCCACACACCCCACCACCCACCCATGCTTCCCCCAACCATCACACATTCCCTACTCACCCACACATATCCCCCACCGATACACACAACCCCGCACCCATCACACACATCCCCCACCCACACACCACGCACTATCCCCCACCCACACACATATCCTCACCCACCCACCACAAACATACCCCCACCCACACACCATGCACATATCCCCCACCAACACACCACACACATATCCCAAACCCACACACCATACACTTATCCCCACCCGCCCTATATATATAAATGTCCCTAGATATTTAAAACTATTCACTTGGTGAAGAATTTTCCCTTCTATCTCTATTTCGCCGGTCTCACTGGCCGAGGTGTTACAACACTTTCTCCGTAATCCCGTTTATCACGCAGAGTCTCGGATCGGGCGAGAGCTGGGAGCGGTTCGACCCCCGCTGGTGACTTGCGGGATAACTGAGCCAGCCGCTCAGAAAGCAATGGCAAACTACTGAGCGTAATCTTGCCAAGAAATCAACATACAACTGAAAGATGCTGATGTTGACAGCGATGTCCTGTAAAGGATATGCAAAAAAAAAAAAAAAATCTCTATTTCACATTTTGGTGTCACCTTTTTTTGACATCACCATTGTTACTGTAGAAAGGAGAATACTAACGATGAATTAGTATTTTTTTTTAATTTTGACTGACACATTGCCGTCTTGACAAACGATAATTTGCTACATTCTTTGAAAAGGTGTATTAACTACAACCCATGGCGGTAGCAAATGTGACTGATCAGACCATTAGTTAGTTAGCCAGTCGCGGTTTCAACTTCATGGCAAAGGGACGCCCCATTATGCTCCATTCCTGTGCCAGTGAATATCATACAGAATTCTCCTCACTGCCCTATATGAAAAGTGGAACAGACAGGAGTATACAAACCAACAACCCGCACAGGGATACTATGCATAATGCCGCTTGACATATGCCTGGGTCATTGACAGTAAGGTGAGTGACCTGGCTACGAGTAAAACAATCAACCCTGAGAAATAATGGGGCGGTTGTGAGTGGAAGACCCTAGGGTGGATGGGGAGGAAGACAGTTTTAGGCTGGGGTGTAATGTTGTAGGGAGCCCAGGAAGGGGCTACACAGTAGAGTTAAAAAGACAGTGGAAAACAGGTGACTAGCCAGTGGAAGCTGGGACCGAGTGAGGAGTCGGTCGCCAAAGGACAGTCTAGTTTTGTGTGAAGTCAAGGGACTTCAAGACAGTTGATGTGTAGATGCCGAACTGGTCGGTAGTCTAAGGAGAAGCGGAGTTAGAGATCTCCGTGTTGTGTTGTTCTCCTGGTTGTGAAGACAGGCCTGAACGAAAGTGGGTTCTATAGTGAGTGAGGGCCTGAACCCAGAGTGGGTGATATAGTTAGTGGAAACTAAGACCCAGTGTGTGGGTGTATTGTGTGAGGTCCAGCGGTGGATAGGAGCTGGATTACCTGTCTTGTGGATTTGATATGAAGCAGGCTTGAGAAGGCATTGATGTGTGCTGGTTAAATTGTGAGGAGGATATTTATATTCTATGGATTACATTGTGTTCTGGATTTATAAACATGTTCCGTTTGTCCGTGGGTCTGTGTTATTTCTGTAATAAAGGATTATGTGCGCCAACTGAATCTTGTTTAATGACTGGTGAATGTGCACTGCGGGGGTGAGTTATATTGCAAGACAGTTAGAGAGCTCAATTGACACACCAGAAGTATCGTTACATAGACAACGACCATCACACGACAATATCACGCAAAGATCATCAAGAACATTGAACTTATCATAAAGAACGTCGTGTGACACCGCTGTCTGAATGCCATCACAGAAGTCCGTCACTAAAAATACAGTTCATCGTCGATGGGAGCGGCAGTCACTAGGAAATCAGCAGCCACAGATTACTGCATAAGACAATACAGTTAATTCAACGACCAGCCAGTCACTATTTTCCTTAACATGCAGTTTATGCTAAAAAAAAACGTGGACATATGTAAAATCACTCCATAAGCAATTTACAGCTCTCAGTGTCGCTCCACGCACTCAACTCAATAGCAGGGCTACGGAACCACGGACTGGCAATCCGACATGAGGAAAATGCGTAAGCAAACAGTAGCCACAAGCATAAACACTCTAGAGGCCTTAACAGATCAACCGCCTATCCTCCATTTTAGGGATCGGAAGTCTGACCAATTCGCACTGTAAAGTAAATGTTCGTTCACAATGGGTGCATGTGAATATATGATCATTTCCACCATAAAGTCTCACACGCTCGGTGTATAACGTATCTGCTATTATTTTCTTCTTTGCGTTTATTCCATTTGTGATATTTGCCTTCCATGCAACACGATCAGCGGCGACTTGCTCCCAAGGTGCAATATCAATGCCTGAATCAATCATGTCCCGCTTACACACATCTTTGTATATTAGTAGAGGCCAACCTGGAGATATTTTTCCCATCTGCAATTCACCACGCACAAGCAACAAAGATGTCCGCTGGTATTCTACCGTCATCTATCCTCCTAATGTGCCCTAGCCACTCCTGCACTGCGCGCTTCAACCAACAGTCATGTCTCCAAAAGTGAAAGACTACTTCTTTAACCCATTCTGTCCTAAATAATCAGTATTTACTTGAGAGTCTGTTGTATTTGTTATCTTAATTCCTTCTTATCCACACGGTTATTTTAATGACAATCAGTATCTATGCCACTTTGTTCTTGAGACCGAGAAGGAATGCATAATATAGTAACATGTTATTTCATAATCCTTTCATAATAGGCAACTACAGATGGTAGGCGTGGGGGTGGCTGCCGCATTCAGTAGATCATCTTAGCTACAACATGCAAGCAATCGTGGACAAGTATTCAGAACAAGAAACAGTTCCGGCAAGATACACGAATGACAACCAGTAGAATAAGAATGAATTGAGTCGAAGAAAGCTTAAAGACGATGATCTTTATAAAAAAAAGTCGTTTAAAAGTCGACAGGGTCGACTTCATTGCATCGGGTTTTATCCCATATGGCTCAGTCTCTTTCAGCAGGGCGGAAAGCGTCGCACAAAGCATGAACTCCGTAGCTCCAGCGACGACCCTCAGGAGTCTCCGAAAAAAAAAGCACTCGTGATCCGAAGGATGCGGCCCGGAGTCTAACCCACAATCTTCGGAGCCCGAGTCTGACAGCTTGACCACTTCGCCAATGATCGCAGACTATTATTGTTTCACCTATGAAATTTTAAAAGACGTGGAACTTGGAATGTCAAAAACATTTATCAACTGGAAACATTGTTCAAATAGCAGGAGTAATGAAATACTGCACTTTCTCAGAAAATTAGAAAGAAAACAGTGTAAGTAAGTAAATAATGGACTATTTTCTCGCCTTAAGACGCATAGAACATATAATTCTAGAGCCATGTGTATATAGACCAATCAGCAGTCGGTGGGTCATGTGGGCAGTATCTCGCTGGCCGCCTTGACTTCCCGAGACATGTCTTGGTACACAGTTTAGGCCGGTGGACTTGGCCGCCAATGTCCATTTTTAACATGCTTATCCGCCTCGATACAGATTGAACGCATGCCCACCGAACCGGTAGACGAGAGTCCAGCCACAGCTTGACCGCGGCTCCCTAGTATAAACTAAAGCGCACGGAGATGATAAATTAGCAAGAAACGTGCAGGGAATGGGAAACGACTGGATGGACTAACAGTAGCCAGTACGACACGGTAGAGGTGAAACACATAACTTTGAGGTATTTCGTGATGGCCACTAGCACCACTGCCGGTCTCCCTGGTTTAGGCGTTATACGACTTTCTCCGTAATCCCGTATGCTCTCATGAGTAACGTGACGTGCGCGAGAATTGGTAGCGGTTCTCTCCGCGTCAGTAACTTATGGGCTATGTGAGCTGATCGCTCACAAAGCAATGGAAAACTACTGAGCGTAATCTTGTCAAGAAATCAACAATCAGTTGAAATATGCCTGATTGTTGACATCGATGTCCTGTAAAGGATAAGCGAACCAAAAAAAAAAACTGTCCTGGTTCTGTCTGTAATATGGGATATCCCAGACATTAAGGTTATGTATTTTAATATCAAGAGTTGAATACAATTTAACTGCTATTTACTCGCACTCTATTGGACCAATTTAGACTACACTTTGTGTTATGTGATAATTGGACCGACACATTCAGCACAGTTTACATGTAGTCATCGGCTTCTCTAAAACCGTGATAAAGCTCGATGTATATCAGTCGTGTTCTCGCACTCATTATCAATCATGTCTGCACGCATCCGCAACCCCCGCACCCCCGCCCAGACATGTTCATTTTCTTTAGTGTTGATATGGAGTTCGGTGTGGCAGAGATGTCGAGCTTAAACTTTCTCAGGTGACCGCTCGCCTTGTCTGTTTATCTCGTATACAGGTCACTTACACTTGATTGTCTACTTCTAGTCCTTGACACACTTGATTGTTGACTTCTAGTCCTTGACACACTTGATTGTTGACTTCTAGTCAGTGACACACTTGATTTTCGCCTTCTTGACGCACTTGATTGTTGAATTCTAGTCCTTGACACACATGATTGTTGACTTCTAGTCCTTGACACACTTGATTGTTGACTTCTAGTCCTTGACACACATGATTGTTGACTTCTAGTCCTTGACACACATGATTGTTGACTTCTAGTCCTTGACACACTTTATTGTTGACTTCTAGTCCTTGACACACTTGATTGTTGACTTCTAGTCCTTGACACACATGATTGTTGACTTCTAGTCCTTGACACACTTTATTGTTGACTTCTAGTCCTTGACACACTTTATTGTTGACTTCTAGTCCTTGACACACTTGATTGTTGACTTCTAGTCCTTGACACACATGATTGTTGACTTCTAGTCCTTGACACACTTTATTGTTGACTTCTAGTCCTTGACACACATGATTGTTGACTTCTAGTCCTTGACACACATGATTGTTGACTTCTAGTCCTTGACACACATGATTGTTGACTTCTAGTCCTTGACACACATGATTGTTGACTTCTAGTCCTTGACACACTTGATTGTTGACTTCTAGTCCTTGACACACATGATTGTTGACTTCTAGTCCTTGACACACATGATTGTTGACTTCTAGTCCTTGACACACTTTATTGTTGACTTCTAGTCCTTGACACACTTGATTGTTGACTTCTAGTCCTTGACACACATGATTGTTGACTTCTAGTCCTTGACACACTTTATTGTTGACTTCTAGTCCTTGACACACTTTATTGTTGACTTCTAGTCCTTGACACACTTGATTGTTGACTTCTAGTCCTTGACACACATGATTGTTGACTTCTAGTCCTTGACACACTTGATTGTTGACTTCTAGTCCTTGACATACATGATTGTCGACTTCTAGTCTGTGACACACTTGATTGTTGACTTCTAGTCTGTGACACACACGATTGTTGACTTCTAGTCTGTGACACACTTGATTGTTGACTTCTAGTCTGTGACACACTTGATTGTTGACTTCTAGTCTGTGACACACTTGATTGTTGACCTCTAGTCCTTGACACACTTGATTGTTGACTTATAGTCCTTGACACACTTGATTGTTGACTTCTAGTCTGTGACACACTTGATTGTTGACTTCTAGTCCTTGACACACTTGATTATCGACTTCTAGTCCTTGACACACTTGATTGTTGACTTCTAGTCCTTGACACACTTGATTATCGACTTCTAGTCCTTGACACACTTGATTGTTGACTTCTAGTCTGTGACACACTTGATTGTTAACTTCTAGTCCTTGACACACTTGATTGTTGACTTCTAGTCTGTGACACACTTGATTGTTGACTTCTAGTCCTTGACACACTTGATTGTTGACTTCTATTCCTTGACACACTTGATTGTC